>JAWQUT010000090.1:1264835-1313477 GCA_033807755.1 Ellobium chinense | reverse complement strand
GTGATAGAGAGAGAGAGAGAGAGGGGGTGTGAGAGAGAGAGGGGTGTGAGAGAGAGAGAGAGGGGTGTGAGAGATAGAGAGAGGGGCGTGAGAGAGAGAGAGCGAGAGAGAGAGCGAGAGAGAGAGAGTGTGTGCAAGAGAGAGAGAGTGTGATGGCGCGCTAGAGAGAGAGAGAGAGTGTGTGCGGAGAGAGAGTGAGTGTGAGCGCGCACTCGCGCGAGAGAGAGTGAGAGAGAGTGTGAGCGAGAGAGATAGAGAGATAGAGAGAGAGTGTGTGCGTGAGAGAGAAAGAGATAGAGAGAGAGTGTGTGCGAGAGAGAGAGAGAGTGCGTGCGAGAGAGAGAGTGCGTGTGCGTGCGAGAGAGAGAGTGCGTGCGCGCACGTGAGAGAGTGCATGCGAGAGAGAGAGAGTGTGTGTGTGAGAGAGAGAGAGAGAGAGAGAGAGAGAGAGAGAAAGTGCATGAGAGAGAGAGAGAGTGCGTGCATGAGAGAGAGAGAGTGCATGCACGTGCGCACGCATGAGAGAGAGTGCGTATGCGAGAGAGAGTGGGAGAGTGTGTGTGAGAGAGAGAGAGAGTGTGCGTGCGTGAGTGAGAGAGCAAAAGAGAGTGTGTGCATGAGAGAGAGAGAAAGAGTGCGTGCGCGAGAGAGAGAGAGAGTGCGTGCACGAGAGAGAGAGAGAGAGAAAGAGAGTGTGTGCACGAGAGAGAGACAGAGAGAGAGAGTGTGTGTGCGTGCATGAGAGAGAGAGAGAGTGTGTGCGTGAGAGAGAGCGAGAGTGTGTGTATGTGCGCGTGTGTGAGAGAAAGAGTGTGTGTGAGAGAGAGAGAGAGAGAGAGTGAGTGTGCGCGCGACAGAGTGTGTGTGGGTGTGTGAGCCCCTCCCTCCTAACTTGGTCCGAACCTCTCCATCTCACTTCCTACACTCCCTTCAAACTTCCCACCTTTCCCCAATTTACACTTTCCCCATACCATCCCTCCACATCTGGTTCCAAATAGCCTTCCTTTTCATCTACAAAACAACCCTCTCCTCTTTACACTGAACCCAAATTGCTCACATTAAAACAAAACCGTTGCCCGACTGTTTTGTCTTAGTTGTTGAGTTGGGTTTCTCGTGCATCTCTGGTGTAGTAGTGTAGATCTGTGTCAAACATGGATGTGACAGAAGTTGCTTGTGTTTGTGCTCTGATATTGGGTTTTATTTTTGGGTTTATCCCATTACCCGTCAGTGATTGCTCAAAGGGCAATTTTACAGCCTATAATCTGCGATGTCACTCAAAAAAGCAAGAAAATTTGATGATCTTTTGCGGCTTGTCGGGCCTTCGATTACAGGATACAAATTTCATTGTCTGTAGGAACCAGGGGTAATGTTCAGTCTTGGTGCAGTAGATTTCTCTTTTTCCCATGGGCACAAACCATTCTTGAGATAGTTTGCCCCGGCACAACTTTCCATGTGTTGTGGTGATGCGGTAGGCTCCTCTTATTTTCATTGTCCACAACTCACCTTGCAACAGAGACAAAACTGCCAGGTGACTTTACATATTCTCCAGCTCTTTACACAGATGCTCTCAACTCCCCTTCCCATCTGGCCTCAGTAGTCTTCCTTCCCTTTTACAGACAGTCCCATATCTCGCCTTTTCTCCCTTTACACACAATCAGCTGTCACTCTTCCTTTTCCTTTTACACATGATGCATTTGTCTCTTACTTCTCCCTGAAATACTGGTTATATAAAACTAAAAATGTCTTTGTCACATTATGATTGGCAAATATTTTGTCATTTTTATTCACATGCTGCATAATGTCTTCCTGCCTGCGAGTTTCATGATACTCATATCTGTAGATCTGAAGCTGAGATTTGTAAACATTACGAAAATCCAAGAATGCACTATTAATCAAGTGTTCTGCCTTGTATATTAATTATTAGATAAAATCATGATGCCTTTTAGTCAAGACTTTTTCTTAACATAATTTACAGGGTGAGGTATTTCTTTTTCTCATTGCTATAAGATAACTTCATTTTTGTAAATGATGGCATATTCATATGCCTAGGTGTTGGGACGCATGTGCAATGTGTATATACATTATCTGTATGTAAAATGTACAAAGTATACTTCTCTTGCATGTAGGTGTTGCTGTTACCCTTATCAAATGTTCCCAAATTGTGGTGCCTTAACCCATAATTTACTCAACCAAAGTATAACCTTGGTCTCATGACCACTTGTGCATTCATCTGAGCAAATAGCTTTGGAGACATTTTTTTAAGCAACCCAAACAGTACAACAGATTGTACTTTCTGCATATAACAGTGGGCAAGTGGCAAAACAATTTCAGTATGTGCAGGACTTTCTGTACATTCTGTACATTCACTGAAGTAAAATCTGCATTTGAGCAAGTGCCATGAATTAATGTATAAAATGTGTTTTTGGCTGCTTATGATTAGATTTTCCTATTGCAATCTGGTTCGGGCTGTGTGGAAACACTAGCTAATAAAAATGTCTCGTCTTTCTGTTTTCTGTGAAATCTTCACTGGACAGACCTTTGTGGCCATCATAGATCAGTTCATCTGCACCATTGTTTGTGTGTGTAAAATCCACTTGGATGATATGCAGAGTAAAATATCTTCAGGAAAAGCTAAGGAAACACTAGATTAACACATTTTTTGACATGGCCTTAATTAAAAAAACCAAAAAACAATTGAAAGCAATCTGATCATTACAATTAGAGTGAAATATGGATGGAGCTTGATTGTGTCACTGTCTTTAAACCTCCATTTTCTTTTAAAACACTAGTTTTTCACCCTAGTTGCTTTTGAATTGTGAATTATATTATTTTTTTCATTGCCACTGCCAGGCAAAAGAATATGAAAATGATTCTATTCATGCTATTATCATGTGTATATCAACTGTTTTTGATGTAATACCTAACTCTTTTATATACATATAGGTCATGTCTTCCATATAAGGAAAACATAACTTCAACGTTTGCAAGTCACAGTCATGGGCAGTTTCAGAAATTACCTTGACTCAGATGTTTTGTTACCACTGTCTTTGCCATAATATTCAGAGACAGTTAACTGGGGATTGCCAAGTTGTTGTGCATTACTCGTGAAATTTGGAAACATCCCAACATTCCGCTTCTTTTTAGTCAGAATGATGTGACAGACTGATCAGATGATTTTGATAAATCATTCTCATACAGTAATTATAAGCAAACAAAATTCTTTGGACACTTGGCTGCTGTATTATACTAACATGTTTCTCTTCATGTTTTTTTTGTAAATGGATCCTTTTTTCTGTGGAGTGTCACTAATGTGCTATAAATTGAGGAGTTTTGTTTGTGGAAACAAAAGCGATTGTAGTGCTGCATCATCCACCATCAACATTCAATGATAAACTTTATGTATGCTACCATTATAATGGCTTGCCATGTTGTTGGAGAGCTTGATTTTTAAGATTTTTTTTATATGACTGCAAAGCTGCTTATCTAGATCTGAGAAAAGTTCCCTTGTAAGAGCCTATCTATGGGTTTCAGACCACATAAGCATAATAAATATTTTTGAATAATTCTGCCCTTTTCTAGTTTTGATAACAGTTTTATTAATGTCTATGTTAATGTCTGTTTCTCTGGTATCCTCTGATAAAAAGTGATGAAAAGGAGTTGCATGTTTTGTCATTTTTTGTGTCAAAATTTCATGCGTCCCCTTGATAAGAAATAAAACAAGTGCAACATTTTCTTTAAACAGCCTCAAATGCATTGAAGAGATTTATCAGAGATGGCTACAGCTGTGTCATGTCAGCAGATCTTACAACTGCTGGAGGAGCTACCAGCTTCTGCAGCGATGTCATACGCTATTGGAAATGAGATGGTTCCGTTCTTGGAATTGTTTAGAATTGTGTTTAACAATGAATTTATGACAAAATCTGGTCAACATGAAATTAACATTTTATCAGTGTGTCTGAGTGCTGCTATTTTCAAGTTTGAGAAATTTTAGAAATGACTAGAAACAACAATTATTTTCCCACTGACTTTTGGTTTGCAAATTTTTCTGGGATTACACCTTTCAGCAATTTACGACAACTTTAGTCCAATGATGATTAATATTTTAACAATGTGTTGGAATATTGCTACTTTCAAGTTTTTAAGAGATTTCATAAATATCAGAAACCATACTTCAGAAAAAAATCAGATTTCAGGTTTTCACGAATATTTTGAATTTCAGCAGAGTACAATACCTGGCAGTCTGAGAAGGAAAGCTAAATATGAATGTATTTTATGCTTGTGTGTCCCAGTTTTAGCATTTTCACTATCCACAGACATATCAAGCTGAGACCAATACAGTTAGATTCTGAGTTTAGCAGTGACATTTAGTTCTCTGCATTTCATGAATTTACACTCAGGCCTACATAGTCACTCCACTGTTGTTTTCATTCTTCTTCTTAATGGTGAATAGTCTGCAGGAAGATTCAGTTATTATAAAAATTGTGATTCTCAAGAGACAAGTCATAATTATGACTTCATTTGGACTGAACTAATGCTTGAGTAAATATGCAGTTTGAAAGGGCTATGGCTTTCTATTATTTCCATATGTATGTCTTCTTTGCTCCCCCTCCTCACCCTCTTCCTCCAGAGCACACGTTACTTTTATTCCATTTTAGCCTTAGTCTGACTTTGGCCATTATAAAGCAAAATAAACCTTGAAGAAAATATGCTTACCAAAACATCTCACTAACGGGAACTCTTCACCTTTGCAATGTTTCTAGTTTACAGCAAAATAAGGTCGATATATGTGCATCAAACTCACTATGAGGAAGGAGAGAAGATCAGTCAATTTGAGTAGTGAACTGGTTTGAGGTTTGTCCCAAGATATCTTTGTTGTCTTGATACATGAGGAAATATGAGTCCTTTTTATGATAGGTGATATCATTACTCTACATATAACACCATATGAAGATAATGTACTACTAGGAATTTATACTATCACTGTAAAGATCAAGCTTAAAAGAAAATCTGAAAAATTTTTAACTCCAGAAAATTTCCTGTCTCTATCAGGAGCTGAGCTCAGGACCATCAGTTTGCAGTATGAGCTTGCCATGACTACACCACTGGCATGGTAACTTCACAGTAATTTAATCTTTATATTCTTTTCATCTGACTATGGTTCTCTTTCAGATTTAAGCCTATTGTTCACCTGCCATCTTGAACATTAATTTCTCATTCCATCACCACTGACATCTAAGCTCCTGTGCCCACACTCCCATTTTGCTGTACAGTTTATTGATCTATTGCCTTACTGAAGCTGTTGATTAAGGAGTAAACAAAACTAACAACATTATTAAGTAAATGGAAGAAATAAAAGTGTCAGCAAAGTGAATTTTGTATTAAGAAAAACAGTCCAAATGTGTAAAGATTTAATATCAAATAAGTTTATTTCATCAAAGTCATAATACATACAAAATCTTCCTGGTAAGAAGACTTGGCATCACACAAGTTCCAGTGTAAGTGTATGTGTAGGAGGGGTGTGAGAGAGATGGGGAGTGGGGATCAGAGTAATCATTGTACAGTGGCAATTTGCCCTGCTTAATCTTGACCTGTCTGTCAAGCTGAGATATTTCAGAGTCAGAGTGCAATCCAACTGGCTTTCTGATTTATTTGATAAGGCATGGCATCCTCGCTACCGTGTCTCATAAATAAAATAAAGAAGCACCTTAAGACAGTTGGCGCCTGAAGCATAATTTTAAATTAGACCTTGAAAAAATCTCACCTGCCTCTCATCATATTGGTTCCTTTTCATGAATATGGGTTTTATATACAGAGAATACCCCATCAAAAACCTCTACTGTGCCATCAGATAGTGGAAATGAATAAAAGTTCTTGAAACATCCCTTATTAAAAGCAGTGTAAATCTGGTGTCAGTGGATTAAATATATTAAATCTTTAGTGTTGGTGAAAAGCGTTAGTTAACAGATCATGTCAACCTCAAAACATGTAAAAGTACCATACCTTTCTCGATTGATGCCACATCATTATCTGCACAGATGTTTAACATAAATCTTTAGAAATCTTAAAATATCCTTCTAATATCCTTCATATATTATTATATCCTTAACCCCTTTGCTGCTACAAGCATTTCCCGCTCGTGTCATCATTCCCTAAAAAACAGAAACAACTGGCTTTCACAGGAACTAAATCTCATGGTTCAAAAGTGTGATTGTGTCCAGATGTAAGCGAAACAAAACAGTGATTTAGCATGATGTAAGGCGTACGTCAACAGCACACTGGACTGCCACAGATTTCATGACATACAGCATACGTCAAAAGAACAGTCAAAGGGTTAATATCCCTGTTCAAAACTTCCAGAACTTTTAAAATTAAAAAAAATTATGTAACTATATAGAAGCTTGTTGAAGCAGATCTTTGCAGCTACTGCAAAACAGAATAATCTCAGCAAAACTTTCAGATCTTTTTGCCCACACTCTTCCTGAAATCAAAATCTAAATCACCACAGAATGTCCATCAGTTCCATATTTGACTTAACACCTATCTATCCTCTACTTCCATTGCATTATCTTCATTCTCATATCCCAGCTGGTCAGCATTTGAGCAGTCCATTGCATCAACAGAGTTCCCCAAGGTTGTGAATACTTCCTATGAGAAAGAAGCAAAGTGTGCTTATACAATAGGCATCTGGGGAACCATTCAAAAGCATGACAATTCAAAAGAGTGAAATTCAAAAAAGTGATACAAATGTTGTATCAGAAGTGTGATATGCAGACCTGGGAAAAAAAATCTGAAAGAGTGACAGCTCTAAAGAATCTATTTTATAAGAGTTAAGAACTGAAAGTAAAATTCAAGCTAACTGAAGTGATGATTTTTTTTTCTTTTTTCTCTTTAACTGCACTGTTAACAGGAAAATTAGTAAACTATGATAAAAATCTCTAGTCAGAACAAATTTTCTCACTAAACTTATTACCAACATTGAATAACGGTATTTCAAATTCTGCTCACAGCAAAGACCCCTATGTACAAAAACCTAAATGAAACTTTATTTTTAAGCATATTCAAGACCACTTGGCAACCCAAGGAGCGCTTCTTCATCCACAAGGGGAAAAACATGCATTTTACACTTCTTAATTTATATCACTCTTTCGATACAGAATATTCCTATCACTCTTATGAAACTCATTTCCTCTTTCTCACTCTTCTGAACTGTCATTCTTCTGATACCTTGCATCAGTCCTGAACCTAATTTCCCATTATTCTGGACTCTAATAGTTTTGTTTTGCTGAGCTGTGCCAAAATAAACATATTTCTTTCATGGACTGAAATTGTCTGCAACATTTTATTATGTAGGTTTAAAGGGATTCTCAGTATCAAGATAGTGGACTTTGGCAGAAAGATAATTCTGGACAAAAAAAAATGTTACAAACTCAAGTTTCTGACTTCAAGAATACCATGAGAAAGCCACAGAATACAATAAAAAAAAATTACCAAACATGTGGTATTTGTAGTTGTGCCTTTTTAGTATCTGCTGAGTGACTGGACCATGGATTATGCACGAAAGCAATAAAATTTGTTATGGTCACTCCTAATTATACGGCTCCTGAACACCAAAGAGCTGCATTTAGCACCAGTGCTAACAGGAAATATGCATGACAATATCATCATGTTAGCATGACTGGCTGAATGTAGGAACCGGAAGGTTGCATTTTCCTTTTATCAGAGGATTAATTTCTAGATCTAATCAGTATTACTGCAAAGTGATTAAATTTGTGAGCTGATAATTTAATAACCAGTCATTCCAGTCAATGAGCAGGGATACAAACTAGTATAGCACACATAAACATTAAGACAAGACTGCATAGCTTCATGCTAACCTCATGGGTCTTGATATGCTCATCTATTTCCTGCGTGGATGGAAAACTCTGTCCACACACAGGACAGCATAAATCAACTGGCTCACTCTCTTTGCCCTCTGGAGCTTTCTCTGTTGTAGGCTTATCTTCTGCATTGCTTGAACTGCTCTTGTTGTCTGCAAAGGTGTTTCAAGGGACACAAATTTAAATAAAAAATGGTTTAGTTTTACAAATCCATTCATGATTCTGCACCGAAGATTCCTGAGGTCAAAATCTGGAGATAAATGTTTGTTGCAGGAACTATTTACTTAATGTGAATTATGCGATTATCACCACACTCTTGTGTGTTGGTTCAGCAAAGAAAAGGCCTAGTTTTTGTGTTCTAACACACCACAAAATTCTCACCCACATACATTAAAGGTCAGTTGAATACAAGAAGGAAGAACAAAATAGATCTCTCATTTTAGCACTCATGGATTAGATGAATGTTACAGTCCTGTACATTTTATGAAAGGGTTGTTTCACAAGATGTACTATTTCAGCTTTTCATATTTCATATTGTGAGCAGTCGGGAGGTGTGTCAGGGTCACGGGTGAACACTAGGCTGGCACGTGGAAGTTAGGGAACATATTCAGGCAGTAGGTATTTAAGAATTGATTTGCTGTGAAGTTAGTGGTAGTGAAGTTAGTGTAGTGGTAACACGTTCAGACTTGCAAGCTGAGAGTTCCTGGTTCAATTCCCGGCAGGGACAAGAAATTTCTAATTTAGGTTTTTTTCAGCCCATCTTCTCAAAACTGATCATTCACAGTACTTTGGTAAAGTCCCTGGTGACACACTTCCCTAATATAATATGTAACATCTGAAAAATTATCATTCCTCCCCCTTAATAATAATCAATACTAATTGCTTTGCCACCCGGTTACAATATAAATTTACCTGACTTCTTTTTCTCTTTCTCTGATTTGTGGACTCGCATGTGCAGATTCAAATATCTTTGGGATGTGAATATCTTCCGGCAGATAGGACATGGAAGGGAATTGCCTGGGAATTGTATGAAACGTCTGATGACTACTGAGGGCAGACTATTTAGTTAAGACAGGGTACCTGTGATAAGAACTCAGAATATAAAAACTTCAGGAGAACAATAAATGAGAGGATTGGTGTTATGCCTGAACTGGGCCAAAAGGAAAGGTTAGAAGTTTCATCTTAGCTCAGTGCCAGTGTTCTTGGAATGATAGGAATATTCGTTCACCTGTTCTACTTGGTGTAGATCAATACTGTTTCCAAGAGTTTCAGCTAAGTTTGGTATCTCCAATCTTTCCTCCACCTCCATCTCAGCTCTTAATCTTTCTTAGGAATGTATATGAGTGTATGATTTCTAAAGTGTGTAGTTACTGTGTGGACTGAGAGTGTCATGTATATCAGCTCTGTCAAATCACTTTCCTTAAGTTATTCAGACAGCGAAGTAAGAAGGAAAAGACATCACTGAGACTCTGTCTTTCAACAAAGTGTAGTAGGAGAAGCCAAGATCTGAGTAATAATCACCAGAGAATCTGATGCAGTTATGCACAATCAGTCTGCTTAGCTGGAATATTCCTTAACTGTGATACTTTGCAGAAACCAAATTACTTTGCTCTCCTCCACTTCATAACTTTTTCCACATTATTGTAGAGTACTGATAAGCTGCATCTTCTGTGATACACAACTACACACCTGTTCTGTGAGACAGAATGTGATTCTGCAGGGCACTCAGAGTAGAACACTCCTTCTCACACATCATGCACTTGAAACTTTTCTTCTTCTTGTGATCCTCCTCCTTACTTGAGTGGACAGTGAAGAAATGCTGCTGCATGGATGTTGCTGAGCTGAATGTCTGTGAGCACAATGAGCATCTGTGGGGACAACATGAAAAACACATCAAAATATTATTGGATCAAACTAGGAAAGAAGTCTTATCATCAAAACAGTTTCAGCTAAAGGTCATTTTGAAGGCACAGTAGGATTTCATAAACTCAACTTTCAGGGAACTAGTCTGTTGTAACTTTGCAACATGTGAGGTGTTTGAATACATTAGTAAAATTTGAAATAGAAAATAAGTGGCTCTGCACCATAGCATTGTGAAGAGTGTGCAGATTTTCTGAGTGCATGAAGTTTGAGGTTATGAGGTTCCAATGGACCTGATGTACAAAAGATATGTGCTGATCATCATCACTGCAAAAGAGATTTAAAGAAAGACACTATGCTGTCAATCCAAAAGTATCAAACAAACACATGAAAGTCACTTCCCCTTTAAAACTTTAAATTTTGGAACCTAGCTGAGTCTGACAGATGCAGCCACTTCCATCATGAACAGTGACTTTAAACGGCACATATACCAAACAGCTTTAAAAGCAACAAGAACAGTACTGATTTCAAGTTTAAACAGATGTGGCTGAACCAGTTCTTAATTATAATATACAGAGAGACATTCTAATGGTGGTCTCTTCAATCTGAGTTAAAGCTTGAAACTTTGCAGCTGAAAGCGTGGTAAAGAACATTGGTATTAGGGCTTGAAAATCCACCAGAGTTTTACATAACTAATAGAATTTTCAAATTCATCACCCTTCAGCTGATACAAAAAAAAAGACTGCATAGATCTGAATTTGAAAGGAGGGGGATGATTTGAAGGAGTCTTTTGAGCATCTGTAATGAAGCTGATAAAGTATAGGTGGTGAATCCATAACACTTTAATAGGTTCAAAGTTTCACATATCATCAAGAAAATTGGTCATAAGTCACTGATTTTACTTCTGAGAGAATATGCAGGAACCATTTTATGACAAAGAGAAATAAGTATCCATGAGTATCTTTGCAATTGCAAGTTTGGTTGCAAAATACTGGCACATTTTTAATTTTGTTAATATGTCAGCATGGGCTTTGATCTTATAAACAGCATGGTACCCTGGGTTTAGTGATACAGAATATCTAAAAGATGGGAAAACAGATTGTCAGCCAACCTTATTGCATTGCTAACATCCTTCTTCCAGTGAGTCTTGCGATGGTTGGCAAGAGCAGTCCCTGTGGAGAAGTACTTTAGGCATTCAGGACACTGCAGACCATTAGCAGTAGATGAAGATGCAGATATTGATGGTACGGTTGGCACAGTGAGTGTCTCCTGAGTTTTGGGCAGACTGGATGGTCCACCAGGCACAGCAGAGAGATCATATCCGGGTGGCAAGGTAGGAACTGTGAGGCCTTCAAACAATCTTTTGTTGGCTAACGCTAAGGATGAACCTGCCTCAGGTGACTTCAAGAGAGGTGATGAAGATAGGAATGATGCAAGTGTTGCCATTGACAATGCAGCTGAAGATGAAAATAAAGCTGATGCTGAAGATGGTAGGGATGAAGCACCAGTAGAAGTTACTGTGCCATGACTGTATATTAATTTATGATTGTCCAGCTCAGCCACAAAGAAAAACTTCTGTGAGCACTGGGGACAGCTGTACTTCCTGAATGATGAACCATGTTCCAAAGCATGTACCTGAATTTCTTGGGGTGATTCAAATATCTTGTTACACACAAAGCACACAATGTCTTTGCCCACAAAGCTGTGTTGGATGAGATGTGTTTGGAGGCGTGCAGGTGACTCAAACAATGCTCCACATAGGCGACATTCATGCTGTGTACCCTCAGTCAGCATGTGAGATGTGACATGCAGCTGAATCTCATACTCAGAAGAAAATGACTGCTGGCACTTAATGCACTGGAATGAAGTCTGTAAAAAAGAATACGGGAAACGCTGAAGGCCCATTAGAAAATTTTGTGGACTGTAAAATCACGATCAGAAATGTAGTATAATGAACTAGCAGACATGAGCCTAATCTACAGGAAGTTAGGAATATCAAACTTAGTTGAATATATACGAAACTCCCACCAATGCAGTACTAATGTACCAAGAACTGATAAGCTGATAATAAAGTAGCTACGTGTTCAGGTATTGCACTCAAGAATTTGAATGATAAAAAATGGGTGTGTGAAAATGCACCTCTCTATAACATAGGCAAGCATATTCACATGAACAGCAATTGCTCCTTAAAATAGATTTACAGTGAACTTAGTGAGTTTCAAATAACCATGATGTCATGTTTGAAGACAACATCTTCAACTTCATAACAGGAAGGCCTGAATAGTGTTGAACGGGATTTAATGTAGGGCATGAAATGAAAAGAAAAAAATTTACCAGTGGTGTAAAATGATGGTGAGCTTATGAGTGAATACTAGAAAATTGTATGGAGATTGTTGCTTACCTTGTGACTCTGCATATGAGATTCAAGCAGCTGAGCAGTGGCAAATTTTTCACTACACTGTGAGCAAGTGTGTAGAGGAGCCTCCCCATGATAACATGGCTTACATACATAGTAGGTTCGTCCACTAGAATTCAGTTTTGACACCAGGTTTTCTTTGGATTCAAAACTTTTGAGACAAACACAACAGGTGAAGAAAGCAGGACGAGACTGAAAATGGTGGCGACCATGCATCTGTAGTTCCACTAAGGAGGACAGTGTCTGTTGAAAGAATATTTCATATTCAATCAAAGCACTTTTTTGTCTAAGTGGTAGTAAATCAGATGAAAATATACTTTATTGTCATATCATGATAGGACAAAGACAACCAGACAACCTCAAGACTGATACTTGTAATCTCTACAGAAAAAAAGCATTACCAGAAAATTCCAACTACAGTCTATTACAGATACCTGAGATCAGTAATTGTTTACACATACCTGTCTGCACACTACACATTGTAGCAAGGATCCCTCAAACCCATGCTCCTGAGCGTGCATGTAAAACTGCTCTTGGTTGCTCATGGTAACTCGGCATACAACACATGTATTCCCTTGCTGGATCTTGCAGTGTGTCAGTTTGTGCTCTGCCAACACACTTGCTGATGTGAAAGTTTCATCACAGATACTACAAGTCAGGTTGCCAGAGTTGACATGGATCTTCATGTGCTTGTTGTACTCTATGCTAGTTTTGAAAGTCTGACTGCAGAACATGCAGGAAAGATGTGTCTGAGCTGAGGTCATGGGTGATGAGGGCTGGGCTGAACTGACAGGGGAGGTGGGACTGGTCAGTGCTGACAACAAAGTCTGATTATTGAGTAGGAGCTTGTCATGTTCACTCTGTTTGGAGGAAAATGTATAAAGAGACGATTTACAAAATGAAGTGACTGGTTTTAGTTTACACATTTTGCCCGATGAAGGAAACATTAGCTTTCAAAAATTAACAATTAAGTTTTTGTACCTTTTTACTTGTAGTTTATTCTTATCAGCCTTGGTACAGTTCAATAGACTGTATATATATACATAGTACAGTCAACTCCGCTTAATCACCCTCTGCTTAATCGCTTTTCCGCTTAATCACCTCATTTCCCAGGGAACCGAATTTTTCTATATAAAAGTCACTGGACAATCGCCTCTCACTCCGGATAATCGACCACTCTTCAGCTCCCGTAATGTCAAAGATCAGCGGTTGAAGGATTACAGTTGACAGACAAATACATGTACACAGATGGTTTAACTGTGCGACGGATGACAGACCGGTTGACTGAGTGACAGGTGCCACGGCGACATAGGTGTGATAAGCCTTTCCTCCCCATCTCCCCTCCCCTTGTCCCCCTTCATCCCACGCTACGCATCATCACCGTCGCCCGTCTATTGCTAATGCACCGAAAGCCATATAGTCTCCTCCCCCCCACGCCTTGATTGCTCCTGTCTGGTGGATTTTGGCTAGATCAGAGAACGTGTCATGTGGATGAACGGTCAATCCCGACCATGCTATCCTACTCCTTATTGTCTGCTGGGCTACTGCGAGGTGACCAATAAGAGAGACCGCGGAGATCAAACATTTTATGTGCTACAACACCTTCAAACTTGAGTCTGTCCTAAGTCTGGTTAGAGATTTTTTTCAAAAGTTTAGCTGTACAAAAGCTAAGGCTTTCCAGTTTCCAATAATGTGAAATGCGTAGTAGAAAACCCACTTAAGCAGAGTAGGTCGTCTGAGTCTGATAATGTTTTGGCAGCCAAGTTATCTTGAATAATCTTTTGAACTCTGTTACTGAAATAAAGTCTCTTAAACATTCCACTTTCAGAAAAATCAAACTCTTTATCATGTATATATGGTATCTTTAGCAGTGCCATGGGATAAATCCATCATATGTCAAATCCTAGCATTCTGTGAACAGTATTTAACAAAAATGTGGCAGTTATTGATTGTAAAAACATACTTTTGCTAGACGATCAGTTTACAAAAAATCAGGAGACAGTGTGAAAGGTGACACATTAAGATTTACATATCCAATACATTCGGTGTTTCATGTGAATGTTCCTCCTAAAAAGCCTTGCAATGTCACCAAGGATTCACCTATGTAAATTTCATTTCCTTTACATAATACAGAATATAATAGTCTACCTTTGCTACCAAATCTGCATCCTGTGGGTGAGATTTGATTGCTGCTTTTAAACCATGATCCTGAGCTTTGTGCAGGTTGAGAAGTCCAATGTCACAGAACTTCATATCACAGATGTTACACATGTGCAGTGGCTCTGTGTTTTTCCAGATGGCTGAGGCAGGTGTTGCCAAAGAGATAGATGCTGGAGTAGGGAGGGGAGATATGGAGGATACTGGAGTCTGAGGGCTTACAATTCGTGGTTGTTTATGAGGAGACGGGGCAACAGGGGATTTCAGGATGATGCGAGGTGAGCATGAGGAGGAGGAGGAAGATGATGATGATGATGCTGAAGTTGAGCTGACATTCTGAAATGGGATTTCTTCTTTTTCTTGCTTGATGGCAACATTTCTGAAAGGGGAAGCAGAGCTGCGACTTGGGGACTTCCGCCCTCCAGTCTGTGTCCTCTGAAATAAATTTGAAGAACTCATAATCTAAGATACAGAGAGTAGCAGTAAAGAGAATGAGTTCATTTGTGTGTAACTGAAAGTTATCTTAACTCTGTAGAAGTTGCAATTCAGAAAAACTGCTGCAATGCTTGATCATTTAAGTGATCAAGAGAAGAGTTCAAATATGGCATAAACTACTATGGTCAGAGACTACTTCAGCTGGAAACTGCTAAGGTCACAAATTAATATGGCTGACATTGAGGAGCCTAGAAATACAATCACAGTAGGGGTACTGAGGAATTATTTTCCTGAAATTCTGACATGTAATGAAAGCAGGTCTTTACGGAACATTATTGATTTGATTCACAAAACAAGAACAAAAGTAAAATGTTAAAAAAAAAAAAGACCATAATACAAAACTGAAAAAGAAAAAATCATCTCTCTAGGTCATCCTTTCCCAACAAACTTGTGCACAGTCTTATCTTTCTTCATCAAATATTTAAAATAGCAAAAAATTGATTCATACCATATCTCATTAAAATGAATTTGCATACATGTTGAGTTATATGCATTACCTGGCCAATGTCAGGTTTTGTGTCACCATGGCAATTCTGCATGTGCTGATCCAACAAATATTCAATATGAAAGGCCTGATCACACATGGGACATGTAAACTGTTTGCTGTGTGTTGTCAAATGGCACTGAAGCTCCACCTGAAACATTTGAAAGAAATGAATTGCCTTGAAAAACTGAGTGATTTCCAAAGTTCCAATATTCTGGGGCTTGGGGCTCTGAAATGAGAATTATTCTTTTGCTTGCTTGATGTGACTTTCTGCCCTCCAGAACTCTATGGACATAGATCACAAAGTGAATTTGGGCTCTCTGCCACTAATGTTTGCAAACAGGAGTGTGAAATATAACACTAATCAATCTTTAATACCTTAGTAACTAGCGACGAGTATACTCGCCGCCCAAGCCCATGCGGATAGAACCAGCGACAAGAATTCTCGCATTTGACCTTCGGTATAAATAAGCCATTCCAGCTCTTTGGAAATATAAGCCAGGTTTTCTACTTCTGTTTTAAACCTTTTCGAATTGTGTTTACAGTTAGAGTTGTGCAGTTTTTGAGAGAAATATGTCGAAAAAACAGGTTCTGTAACCAGTGTGTGTCCCAACTCACTTTTTCATACGTTCTGTTTCCACACTCTCTGCTTCTACTTCTTAATTATTACAATGTAAATAATAATAACTTTCACTCATGTTATAGACAAATATGTGATCAGATACCAAATACCAACATCATTTGTAAATTTGGGCAATGTAGGGTGATTCAAAGCAAAGTTATTCAACTTTAAGTTACAGGTACATTAAAACCTTGAATAATAGGCGGGCGGCCATGGTCCTGGGATAAGGTGATGTCAGTGTAAGGCTGGTCACTAAGGTGTTAATAAATGCTGTATACTTTAAGAGACATACATAAAGACCATATTTGTCTGCAACAGTAATATCAGCTGGTCATTTGTTAAAATAAACTTTGCTACAGCATCTTCTTTTGAGGATTTATTAGTACCGTTATCTCTTCCACATATGGTGCTTTCATTTATTTGAATACAGAGAGCTACATTTACTGAAAGCTGAGTTACATATAATGATGAAAATGAAACAGTAAGCAGATGAAATAGCACATGATCTAAAATATCTGATTTTCAGTCTTGTCTATGATATATCTTGTATCAGCAGCGATCTGAATAACAACATAATTAATTTAGATTAAGAGACTAGCATCCAAACAAAGCAAGCCCATGTGATTATATCACTTTATATCGTTGTTATGGATGTTGTAGTGCCGCAACCTAAGAACTTCTTTACAATTGAAACTTTATCAGTGGCGACAGTAGTAAGAATCTGGCACTATATTTCCTTATTCCTAGCCTCATGGATAGATGTTACAGATTTTTCATGTGTTCATTTCCCCAGTTGTCAAATATCATGTCATGGCTGTGCAGAGCCTTACAGCTCCTATGAAACAACTGGAGTATCACATGTCCATATGGACTGTCTACAATGACCAGACAGATTTCATTTATAATCTCCTACGGCTTTGAACACTTCAGTGTTGCAAATGCATTAATTTCTCCACACCCTGTGCCTCAATTTTTTATTTCTTCCTCCCTCCCCATCCCTCTCCCTAACCCAACCCATAAAAATGAAAAATGTCCACTGACTCTACCCAGTGATTCTGCTTAATAACATTTTTCATCTAATCAAATCAGTTGATATTACAACACATGTTCAGAAACAAATTTATATAGAAATAATACATGTTGCCCTTGATACACCTATGATTAAATGCAAAATTTGATTAACAAATTTTGACAAGTAAGTTATGAGATGGTGATACAGATTGACAGACATTTATGGAAATTCAAACACATAGTTTTAGATACTGAATGTGACTACTGTCACATATTTTATTGCAACATTATTGTCAACAAAATGCAAATTGCAGAGATATCAAAATAAACTGTGTAATACTCAGTAAAAAAAAAAGTGGAATACCTGAGCTTACATTTTCATGAAGATTTTAATCAATGATAAAGTGCCTTGTCACAAATCACATAATGTGCTTGAGTTGATTATCATATTTGTATTCTGATTAAGATGAATGACGATGACAATGAAGGGATGGCAGCTGAGATAAGGTCAATACTAGTATTAGTTGTAGACATTCAAACAACATGGTCAGCCCACAGGGGCTTGAAATTTCTTCCTGAAAGTGTGAATTCTCTCAGTCTGTGATCTTTGAAGGATCCCAGAATCAGGGATTCAGTCCTGCCCTATAATGGCAGTGAAAGTACTTAAGTTGTCTTTCCTTAAGACTTTAGACAGTCCAGGTCAGACCGGCATATAAGGGTAAGCACAACAATAGAACAGACTTTCATTGATCAAAGATTGAATGATGAATGATATTAAACTGAAATACATCATATAAACAAAGAGTCTCCTCAAGAATGCATTTATGCCCTGTGTTATGTATGATTCATACATATACATATAAAATTAATGAACCAAATATATCCATCTCTTAAAATCTGTTGATGACTCATCTATGATCTGGCCATCATTCAAGAAAGATACCAAAAAATGCCCTCAAATGTTTTTTCCACTGGTACCAAAACCTTTTTCTTTTATTTAAACATCAAAAAGACGGGAAAGTATCGACCTTAAGGTAAATAAATAGCTGCAATAACCAAAAATGAAAGGATTCATTAGCTTGTTCTGTCAATCAAACTTCAAATAATTTGTAGTCATGCCAAACCACCAGACCGGTTGATATATACACCTTTTTTATTCATGTTAAGATCAGTCAGTGATGCACTTTTTGCAGTCATTAGGAAATCCTAATGTTTTGATTTATGGTCAGCTGAGAAAGAGAAAAAGGGTGGGGGGGGGGATGTGAAAGAGAGTGCGAGGGGAAGAAAGAGGGAGACATAAAAAGATACAGAAAAAAATGATTTGTAATGTAACAAATATGTAAACTGCTGAAAATATAGTGACAAAGGAGCAAACTGCAAAGTAATATCTAGTGAACCCAACACTATAACTTGCAACCTGTAGGTTGGGAAAAACAGATTCTCAGCATTGGTATAGTCAGCATTGATATAAGGCGTAGCTAACAGTGCCTGAATAATTGGAAAGCTAGTTCCTGTCTGAAATTGTTGAATAGAACCTCTGTCCAGCTTTTTTCACATGAATGGACACTGAAGATGGACATGTTGCTAAAGAAAAACCCTGAGGAACTTGGTATTATCATACATGAGCTTTTACCATACTGGTTAACTACATATGACATGATGAGGGGATGTTTATGATGTCTGCCAGTGTTGAAAATGAATCCCCTGTTAGTTGTTGTAAAAAGTTTTAGCATAAGTATGAAATACACAAGTGACTACAGTAGTGACCATTATAATCCTCTTATGCTTTTTATGAGCATAAAGTAATCTGGACTGTGTACAGTATATAATATTCATACAAACCATCCAGTGTTTTTCTCTTACTTTAATATTCCCAACATATATTTTGCATTTTTTGTACATCCATGCGCTTCAGTGTAGTCTCTACTTTTAGCTTGTCATGCAAAATATTTTGTCACATATACTGTTTGCCACACAGAATTCACACAAACACTATCAATACTGCAATTTAAACAAAATATTCTTTTTTTTCTAGCTTAGAAATACTGATCATAAATAACAATAGGAAATAACTGAGCAAAAAATGAATTAAAACAATGCAGTCCCTGATTATGATAATGATGTAAGAATTACAATGGGGATTAATTTAATAAGGAAATAGACTTCCCTGCTGGATGGTATATGTGTATACATAAAAGATTATTTTACTTAATTCAGTAATGTGGGTTAACACAGTGAACTTTTCAAAGGAAAATTTAAAAAACATTTTCAAAAAACCTTCTTGTTTCTGAAAAATCCTGTTTTCTTTCTACAGCAATATGACTGTATCATTATTTTAACAATACCAGATCTATAATTTATGCTATATTTAACCAGGTGGCAAGGTATATAATATTCATATTCATATTCAGTGAGAGGAATATTTCATATTCATATTCAGGGAGAGGAATATGAGCCCAATCTGATAATTTCTGGAAGCTGTCATATATTATCTTGGAAAGTGTGTCACTAGGGATTTTACCAAAGTTTGAGTGAAAATGATGAAAAAAACCAACCCTCAAAATTTCATGTCCCTATGGGAATTGAACCCAGGGTCTCTCAGTTTGCAAGTTTGAGCATACTGGCACTACACCAAAGAGACATTAACTCCATAGGAATTTCATTCCTACTGCCTGAATATTGTTCCCTAACTTCCACCCTTGAGTTGAGCATAGTGTTTGGCAGTGACCCCGACACACTTCCTGATTGCTCACATAATCATAATCATTGGCCAAAATCTTATAGCATTGCTATCTTTAAATTCATGTCTCCTGTTTAGGTGAGGCACAATTCTTAACAATCACATTTTCAATCTCTTCTGAAACCTGTCTACAGATCTCATAATCATCAATATGAGAATAAAGATACCTCACTGTTGAATGTAAGGATATGAAATGATCACCTTCATGATGAATTTCATGTTTCCCTTCGAAGGTATACACTTTTCGAAGAATGTTACCCTTCCTGATGCTGTTGTATGGAAAAGCATCATAAGGCTTATGATTACTGCGGAGAAGTCTGAGAAGGTCCCTTAGTTTAACCCAGCGTCCGCCATCCAGTTCGAATACAGCAAGATTTTTCAACGAAGCAACTTCTACAGCTGTAGATGGCAGTGTCTGCATCTTGGATTTATGAATGTCATACTGAGATGAGATTTTTGATTTGCAGGTAACATTTTCTCCTGAAGTCTTTAGACTGCAGGTGAAATTTTCATCTGTTGACTTAGTTTCATGAGAGACTTTGTGAATGGGTGTCTTCCCTCTGCAGCTGGTGCAATGAGCCAGTGTTTTGATTGATGGGATACTCTGAAAAAAGCACATGATGGGCTAAAAATTAAGACCAAAAAATAAAACACAAAACAGCCAAATGCCATGTGGCACACTTGAAAACAAATTAAAATGTTTATGTCAATGACTTGACTTTCAGTACAAAGCTGCACATTACCTTTAATATCATAAAGATCATTTATAGGCAAAAAAAGAATGAAAAATGACAACAGATGATACTGAGAGAAGAAAACAAATCTGCAAAGCACAGTATTCCAACTTCTTCACTCTGAATGAGACTAATATTATTATATTTCATAACAGAATCCAAGGGCATTTATGCAAGTGTATAAACTCATAACCACTTAATGTGTATGCATATCTTAAGAGAACACAATACAGTGACATTTAAATCTTGACCAGACCTGCTTCAGAGCCAGGGTGAAATTAACTTCTTGCATGCACACTGCACTTTTCATGTACAGTGACACTGATAGAGACCACGAGATTAGTTGTGGTGACATGGAGGATACATAGGGAGTATGAAGGAGGCTAAAAAGGAGAAAGAGATGATGTAATACAGGAGATTAAGAAAAGTTAAGAGGAACTTATAATGACCATAAAAGAAGAATAAAATGTTGTGGCATATGCAAAGCACATACTCTGATCTTTTTCTCTAACATCAATTCTGACCTACTGTATTGTGTATAACAATTCCCCCCCCCCNCCAAAGAAAAACCTTCCACTTTTTAACCCTGATTATTCCAAAGACAGGATATAAAAGTGAACACATGTAATGTATCAGCATTCAACCAATAGTAACAAAAGAGTTATCGGTTATTACTATTTGTGATATCAAAATGCTTTTCTTTCACAAACGATGGTTTACGACATCCCTATCAATTCCAAAGCCCCTAATCTCTAAACAGAAGATTTCATCATGAGCTTTGCTATAGATCATATGAAAAACAAATGTGAAAACATATAATAATATTAGCAACTCACCTTTGGTCATGCTATATAACTCACAAAACAACTTCAACGTGCACTTTTTCTGGTTAGGACAAATATTCTTCGAAACAGCACAGCACGCTCAAGTTATCACATCAGCCGCAAAAATCCGAAGGAATAAGCATGATTATATGTGCAGAAATTTTTTCTTCTTGAGTCCTGTGATTCCAGAGCTCAATTAACGAACACCAAAAAAGTGCCACAAGATATCCCTGATTATCTTTTTTGCACACACTTCAAATGAAATATTCATCTGCTTCCCTTTTCATGAAAGCAACTTACCCAAGTACTGCATAAAATAATTCATTAGACCCAACCAATCATATTTCACTCAATCTCTAAGGGGTTCAATGGAAAATATGAATTGTCATGGGCTGTTAAGAAAAGAAGAGAGTCACATTATACAATTTATACTTACATTAACCAAAAATTTCACAACGACATGCAAAAACAATACGAAATAAAATCTGCATTCACAAACCTCACTCGTGAAAGATTCCTGGCAGAACAGACATCGGTAAGGTCGTGACATGTGAAGGTGATTGACCCGTACATGCACTTGCCACTCCATTTCCGAGCGAAACATGAGATCACATGACAAGCATTTGTACAGTTTGCACTCATTGCTGTGCTTGATAGCAAAGTGAACCTGAAGAGATAAATTTCACATGTCTGCACCAACATATTTTTCTAAACAGAAATGATGACCCCAGCTATGCCAAAATAGAATAATGTTTATTCAACAGACCAGTCATACTTGGGATGAATGAAAACTCAGCAAATGGAATTATAAGAAATACATCAGATGAAGATGACAAAAATATTACATGAAGTTAGCTTTCTGCCAGCTGATCTTGGAATCAGAGTAAATGTGGAGCAGAAATCTTAAGGGGAGGGGCGGGTCCTGAAAGTGATTTTCTAACGCTTTGAGACAGGTGATTTTCATGACGATATTTGGCCTCAGGAGGCCAAAATTAATAGGAATCATGTGAAAAAAAGTGTGTACATCTTCTGGTTGCCATGGAAAAGCTGCCATTTTGAATTTCAGTGTACTTAAATCTACCACTTTCAAAGTGCAAAGGCTCCGCCAGTTTTCATTCAATTTGTATGAGACTTTGCTGTGTATTAGTTCAAGTCTATATCTATAGACGGCAGGATCAGATTTTTGAAAAACGCCTTTGTTTTGCTACAAAAAATTTTTGAAAATGGTGTGTGACAAAAATACCAGTTTTCACAAATTTTCTTGCAAAAATTGACTCTAGTTCAAAAACTACAGCAGATATAAAAAATCCGATCCTAGGCCCTATGGGCAATAGTTCAAGAGTGTAATATGCAAAATATCATGCCAATCGGTCCAAAAATAAAAAAGGAGATGCAAAAAAAACGGTGCAAAAGTAGAGTTTTGAGATAATTGCATTTGAAAATTTCAGTATTAAAAAATTTGAATAATTGATGAGGAAATACCTCAAGACATCCCTGGTTAGTATGCAGGGCACATTCATGTAGTTGAGATGTAAACGAAGGTATCGACACCAGCACTTTGTTGATTATGGGCGATTAGATGATTGTGGCAGCAGATCAAATTAGCTCTTTTTGAGCCATCTGAAGCTATTTTCCTGTCAATTTACCGTGACCTCCCTGCCTAAAACAGCCATTATAATGGGTAAAACATGCAAAATGTCAATAAGCTTCGTGTATTTGTAACGTCAAATGGTTGAGGTACTAGAAAAACGCAAAAACTCCAAATTGATATTTTGAAGCGAAAATTCCATTTCAGGACCCGCTCCCCCCCTTAAAGCAGTATACTAAATAAAACCTTAATGCAGTCTGATGAGAATGGGTAAATTTTTTCTTTCAAATCATCTATAAGAAAGTAAAAGTTCATCCTCTCACTCCTCTTTAGCTTAGGCCTTTTATTTTTATATGAAGGTTCTGAAACTTAGTGTCATAGTATAAACCTGATAGCAGCCATGAATAAAATTATGTTAAATACATGAAAAATACTCACTTGTATATTGACCTTGGAATCAAATATGTCCTTGCAGAGTGCACATCTGTATAAGTGATGAGCATGGATGTCCATTAGATGTTTCTGTAGTTCGTCAGGTTTGGAAAAATTCTTGATGCAACTGCTGCAGCCATATTCTGTACTCACACACAGGTAGTGCAGTGAGGCATGAGCTTCAAGCTGTTCCTCTGTTGTGAAACTTGCTCCACATTTGAAACACTCATGAGATTTATTGTTGATTGAGGACTGATCTGAAGTCAACAGAAACCAAGTGACACTTAAAAAACTCATACATGTGAGTACACATGTAAGCTTGATCAAGACAAGACGTTTTTGTTAAAAAAGCTTTGAAATTTGACAGTGAGATGTGAGAATCAAAGCCATCTGGAAAAAAATATTCCACATTCAAAGCCGTGATATTTTCTGTAAACATTATTGGTTGAATAAAATCGGTAGCACTGAAGGACTAAAATCGCAAATTTTAATGCTTGACTGCAGTTAGATTAAACTTGTGTCTTCTTTGCTGCAAGAAATTATCCTATCCTGACTGCCTTAAACTGTTGAGTTACAAAAACTGACGAGTGGGTTACCTTAAAGTCATTTATATATTTTTATATCATATGTGACAATCATAAGCTTCAGAGTGGCTGCTACCAAACCAATCAAGTGCAATTTTAAGAACTCAACAGATTCACTCCTATGCTGATCAAAGTCATGACTTAATAACAGTGTTGTCATATTTCCTCTCTTGTCACTTGTCTAGTTTAAATGAAACCACAGTATAGTGATCACATGGTATACATCTCTCCAACAACCTAAGAAAGTCAAAATGAATTTGTTTCTTGATAATTAAAATGCCTGGTACCCTAAAACCAAAAATAATTTTCTCTGGTTCTTCTGCAAAGCATACTTAAACATCAACTGCAAAAATGGCTATTAAAACATCAAACCTGAGAAAGTTCATCTGACATGTTTGGCAACAGAAAAATATAATTTTGCTATGGTTTTTCCAAACCTACTTTCAATAGTATCACTATTTCCATTTGCATTGTCACTGTCACCCACTGCAGTTGCTTTTGCTGTTGTTGTCTTTTCAATGTTAACATTCTGGGTCACGGACAAGTTTAGCATGCTTTCAGTGTGCAGGGCCATATGAGCTGCAAAGTTCTGTGCATCATGGAATGTGGCATTGCACTGGTCACAAGTTAAACCTAGAAAAGAAGAAGGGAGCTTTACTTGGATCAGGCAGATATGCACTGTCATCACATCAACTGACATCTAAGCATTACTGCTTGAGCATGTCATTGGGAACTTGTTTAGGTTAACAGGTGCATAATATGAAGTGTGTTAAGATGTAGTCATAGACACTTTAAACCATGGCACCTAGAAAGCCTAACAAACCAGACTAACTTATCTAAATGCCAGACAAATTATAAATAACAGACAATGCCAGACAAAATTAAAAATAATAAATATCTGCATCTGTGATCATCTGACATTGATTTTGAGTAGATCCTTAAGACAACCCTAGTAATCGGCACCTGAGAGTATGCTGAAGATCGTAAGAACATGTATGTAGGTGGTAAAGGGAACTGTGAGCCAGCATGTGCATGTTGACAAAACTGGATTTATGACTCAGAACATTAGACTTGGCTGCCCTACTTTGCAGTGACAGTACCCTTCACTAAAGTGTTATTATGCACATTTACACCTTCACACTTGGCAGGATGAACTGTACATGAGTGCATGCATATAGATGAAAATATGAATGTTTATGTCATTTGAGTGTGTTTACTGTGAGATGATATCATAATGTGGCATTAAAAACTCATATATATAAATTGCTAGAGTGGTCAAATTATTAATTTGCTGTGTGTAACCGGGTGGCAAGGCATATAGTATTCTCCTAGTATTATTAAAAGGGAGGAATGTGAGCTCAGCCTGATAATTTTTCTGATGTTACATATTATTTTAGGGAAGTGTGTCACCAGGGATTTTACCAAATTACCGTGAATGATTAATTTTGAGAAGATTGGCCGCAAAAACCTACACTAGCAATTTCTTGTCCCTGCCGGCAATCGAACCAGGGTCTCTCAGCTTGCAAGTCTGAACGTGTTACCACTACACTACAGGGACGCTGACGTCACAGCAATTTAATCCTTAAATACCTTCTGCCTAAATATGTTCCTTACCTTCCACATGTGAGTCTAGTGCTCACCTGTGACCCTAACACATGTCCCGACTGCTCACATGTGGCTACCAATATATGCACACACAGAAGAGACCAGATGTTTTGCTACAATATGTTTGTGAGTTAAGGTCTTTATTACCTATCCTCTTCCTGACATGTTTTCTTGCTGTCCGTTGTAGTCATAGCTGACATAAATGTGATAATTTAAAATGTAGGTAGGGTTGAGTGAAAAAAACAAGGTGAATAAGTTTGTTCTGAGTAAAACTGGCTTTTACAAACCTGGGGAACTGTTACTCAAATCTTGTCGTGAGAAGAAGTTCTCTGGTGTTTGTTTCTTGCCTAGAACAGAAGACATCTTGTTGGATCTGGAAGGTGTTAGCCAGTCCTCATTCAAGGATGATCTGGGCGGTGATGAAAGAGTTGTATCTCTTGAACTTTGACTTTTATGACCCACTTTTAAGCTGTTAATGTGTGAATTTGAAGATCTGTCCTTCTCCTTTCCATTTTTGCCGACAATTTTTTTCGATCTGGTTTTAGAAGTCTTGGGAGTTTTGTCCATAATGATGTTGTGTACAGTAGCCATATGGTCCTCCAGTGAACGTGGACTTGCAAGAGTCATGTTACATCTGGAAAATATGGAGAAAGAGGAATTCTTGACAAGAAGAATGCATAGTTGAAAGTATTCCCATCCCTTCCTCCAAAAATGCTAACAAAAATATGAGGATTATTAATAAAACCTCTCCAGAACATATTCTGCTAGACTGTCAAACCTATGCCAGACCGGCAGCCTTTAGCACAGTCAAACTAACTGAATGCTGAAGAAGAAGAAGAGGGAAGAAATTAAATACTCTGTGGGAAGTTTGATCTTTGTGACATTACCATGATACAAATGATATCACTATATAGGAGGTTGGGAATGGTAATCAAATCACATAAACCAAACCCCATTTCCTGCACACTTGCTTAGAGTTCACCTTCTAACATGGCCTGTCATGATAGGTAGCATTAGCAATGAAGATGTAGGTTAATCCACATGTTTGCACCGCACAATAAACCTGACATTCACACAGACATACAGTAAAACTGTTTCTTTATCTATCATACCTTAAGCTATGAAGGTCATAATCTATTACATTACATGTATTAGGCTATCTCAATGAATTGTATTCACCTGTTACAGAAAGCAGCATCAATGCCTGTAGACCTGTGCTGTGAATGAACAATTCCTTTGTGTTTGGCCAGTGCATCCAGACTATGGAATCGCTGGACACACATGCTGCAAGGGTATGTTATGTCCAGACCGTGTTGACTGCGATGCACCACTGTCATGTGATCATGCAAGCTGTGACAAAATGGACTGCTATGTCACACAAACAATAATATATTATGCCTACAGGGAAGAGAATCTGTAAATTAAACTGAATTTTAACGAATGTTAAGAATCTGGAGGGAAAGGTGAAAATTCTTTCCTCTGTCATTCCTCTGTATGTCAGAGGCCACCTGAAAAATGCTTTTCAAATTTTAATCTAAATCTCCATAAGTCATTTAACACACCATATAAGTATATCTCTGCTATATTTCAATGTTATCTCATTTGTTGACCAATCCCAGCCCCTCCACAGAGTTTACAAATATTCTATCCTCCTCAAGCAAATGTTATACTCACCAGCTCTCATATACCTATCTTTCCTTCAAATGTAATCTGGTAATAAATCATCAGCTCAGTGCAAAAACCTTGCTTCTGCTTTTGTTGTCTTTGTAAGCTACAAATACTGATATAATGAAATGTAAATAAATATTTTCAAACAAGAATAAGTTCTCAGCCTCACCTATACAGGTTAGGATATGGTGCATTACAGTAGTTGCAGGTGTAAACCTCGGTAGGTTTGACACTGTGGACACTGGTCAGATGCAATTCAAGACTCTCCAGGGTTTCATAGCCATCAATCAGACAGTATGGACAGACCAGCATATCTGAGCCATTGCTGGGAGTAGTGGTGGCCAAAACAGCTGTAGTGACTGGCATGGATGTGTGACCAGATTCACTTGACAATTTGCTGGTGATACTATTGGCTGGTGAAGAAAAAACACTGCATGCCAAGTAAAGCTCCATAGATATTTCGTGAGATGTCGAAAAGTGTGACAGCAGTCTTATGAGTGAACAGTCAGTTAAATATGGACACTTAAAAATCTGTTGGATCATTAATAAATACAGATATAGTTCTGTTAATAGCCTCAGTGATGTAATAGATAATCCATTTAGCCTGCAGGCAGGAGAAAGATGGAGGTTTGATTGCAGGTAAAGAATCTAAAAATTTAACTTTTTTTTTTTAATCCTCGTGATGCAGTGATAGTATTTACTACCATGCACTGGCTACTGTTCAGTGCAGCAATATTAAATATACGCATCACTCAACCAACTTCTACCTGCGGCAATCGTATTTATGCAGCTGTGTATCCTGGCAGCAATGGGTGCTAAAAGTCAGGCAGTATGCGATGATTCGCTATAACATTGGTAAAACCAGGTCACACAGCCAGGGAGCTGCATAGCACGTGGTCAGCTAGCGCGACTAATGTTAATATTAACTTGTTCAGACTGTTCAATATACATTCTATTTTCACACTCTTCTGTTACTGGTTGGTGTCAATGTAAACTTCTTTCCATTTGCCTGTAATTTCATATAACATTGGACTTATATCATAAGACATTTGTGATCTCCTTCCAGCTTCAGCATCCTATTTCATTTCTCTGCTTGCGGAACAGTCACTCTTTTTATGCTTGTATGATGATTTAGGAAAGCATTTCCTTTGCATTTAGCATGAGCCTTGAGGGTTATCAAATGGGTTCTTAGCTACTCACAGTGAGCGCTAATACAAGTACTGACTGGTGCCAGAAAATGGCAGAAGAGCTGCAGGCTCATCCAGGACCAATAAAATAATTCATTAATCTGGCCTGCTAGGGTGAAGATATTGTGACAATATGGGAAAGGGCACAAATGATTTAATCAATATATCTCATCAGAAGATGCCAAAACCTAAATTTCTGGATTAATCTGTTTAACACTGTGAATCTGAAACTGTCATGCTCACCTTCACTCATTTTCATGTTGCTGGTTCCCTCTGCTAACAGGGAGCGCATTATATCAGATGCTCCAGTTTCAATAGGTGTATTGCTAGAAGCCCCTGTAGGATTATGGGACATAATGTGTTGGCACAGTTGCTGTGTGTCTCGGAACCCAGAGAAACAGATAGGACATTTGAAGTCCATATCCTCAGAATGCATTTCAGCTGTGTGAACATCTAGTTGTTCCTATAATGAATGAACAAATTGTGGGCTCATATTTCTGTGCAACAGAAAGACATAGTATATCTTCACAACAGGGGATGAAGAGTCTTCTTGATCAAATACTTAATTATTATCATTCAAAAATGCTGTTGACTGACCCATGGTCTTAATAACAAGGTAAGAAGACTACTGCTATGTTCTATTAATTTGTTATTGTCAGGCCCATTCTAACTCTAGTCCTGTTTCAGAACTTGATACTACTAAGTGCTGGATGTCATTGTGAATACCTCTCACAATCATCTATACTGTTCATGTAATCATAAAGAACCTGACACCTTTACAGCAAAAATGTTTGTAGCATGAAGCAGAACTGGCAGAGAGCAATCTGACTTAATTTCAATATAATGTGTGGGTTTCACTGATTGCAGATAATCTTAGGTGGAACAAAAATAATAACTGAACAGGCAATTAAGGGGGCTCTGGTGCAAATTATTGTGAGATTAATACTTTCACGTGTCTTATAAAATTCCAGAACATAAAAAAACTTTGAAAGGCAAGGTTATTACTGCAAGATATTTACTGCATGTTCAACAATTGACATGCAGATACTTTGCAGGTTACAATCCGATATGCAGAAGAGAAGTCTGGATACTTATTATGTGTGCAGTGTAGCCAGGCAGGCCATTTAAAAGCCAAACTTTATTAGCATTTTTTCAAAAGTGATTCTCCTTAGTACCCATTGTCATCTCTCTATGTCAAAAAGGCCAGTTTTCACCCCTGCTTCGTAATGAGTCTAGCCAAAGGCCATGATTACCATCTCTTTAACTATGTAATTCAGAGAATAACAGGAATGGGGGTAAAAGGGGTGAGGGGGAGAGGGGATCTAGTCTAGTAGCCAATGGACCACAATAACAGTTTATGTTTACACAATCTAGTGCCTAGTAATAGTATTTAGCTGGATTATATCTAAGACTTTCAACAGGTTATCAGCAAACTATATTTGATCTAATGCTGGTCTTACAAATCAACTGTGCATGTATGAATAAACATCATTTCTGAAATGAAACATGCGTTACACAAAAATTATTGTCAAAAGGTTGTATTTAGGAAAGAAGAAAGCTAAGTAGGAAGTAAAGGATGAAACTGCAATAGGAAAAGGAACAAACTAATGATCCCATACCTGTCCCAAAAACATCTCTTGACACAATTCACACTCAAACTTTTCCACCTTAATACAGCTGGCACTGGTATGTGTAAGAATGTGTCGTTGCAGCTCATCTGTGGTGCTGAATACTTTGTGACAATCAAGGCAGGATAACTCTGCTGTATCTTCAGTGGCAGGATACTTGTGTTTCTGTTCAAGTTTGTACACAAAAAAAGAAAGAACTGTTCAAGCAGACTGGAAGTTAAAAACAGATGAAAAATGGGTTTTAGCCATGAATCAGACGCAAATATTTATCATGCCTCAATACTGCAGGAATCCTCAAGGTTTGAGTGCCTTTCAGTTCAAGACTAAGTGGACGCTATTCATGCTTATGCCAAAAATTGTGCATTAGCAAATGACACATAAATAATGATGTTCATGATGACAATGGTTGTGAGGAGTTGGAGAGGAAAGGAAGGAAAATGAAGATGGTCATTATGAAGGACCAGAGCTTTAATTTTTTTGTTGATCCAGTCAGAGTTCTTTCTTTTCTAAATGCCCGACATTGTTTCCAGTCTTATCTTTAAGCATGATGACGATGATGGCAGTAATGTTTATTGGGCAGTAGACAGTAGTTGAGTGGTCTCAGGTATGAATGAACTCAATCAGTTGACTCCTTACTGATCTGTTGTTTTATTTATCTGTATTTCTGCTGTCTTCCTAATTTCATCTAATATGTTTCAGTCCATATTTTTCTTTAATGATTATGGTGACATGAATGATGAATGAGGTGATTTTCCAATTAATCACATGGTTATCTAGATTATAAAAATTAACCAAGGGTGTGATACACTATTTTCGAACGCAATAAAATATGAAACAGCAGTACCTAAATTTTGATCAGAACCACCAACCTGCATGAACTTTGATAGCTAAGGTTTAGCACCAGTGTCTGCTGACCACAGATGCAAAATTCGATTTGTTCATTTAAAAAGTTTGTGCCACTGTCTTCTCTTAATCTTTTTTTTTTTTTCAAATAACTTTATTTTTTAGACGGCTTACAACAACAGGCTGGAACAATATCGAGACAATAACAATAATCAACAGATTATGATTCTTCTCTGTAGTGATAGTGATAATTATCGATGGTTACAGTGATGAAAATAGTGACGGTACTGATTTCAATGAGGAGCTGGAATTTAACAGAGTATTCATTCCTTCTTATGATAATACTTTCCAGGTTACAGTACTCCCCCTCCTCCACTCCACAAAAAATAATGACTATACTGATGACATAGATGATATCGTGTATAAGCAACTTCAAATTGGTCTAAATATTCTTTGCAACTTTCCATCAAACGTCAGTATTATATGAAAATAATAATCTTCAAGTATACAACGATATGCCATTCAACATTACAATGCAACAACTCATCTTGCAACCCTCCGTGCCCACAATATTTTTTCCTCTTCTGGTTTGACTCTGGCAGCGGCAGAATGTACACACAAAATTCATACCTGCTGTCTATAATAAGACGCATGGACTACTATGCATTAATTTAGCTGGGCACTGTAAATAGAAACCAGTTGTAATATTTATAGTCTTCAGCACAAAGTTATATCTGAGCAGCTACATATATGTCTCTAAACCTTCACGTGAAAGCTTATGTCACTCACAATACAATACTCTTCATGAGCTGAGTATAAATAAAGGAATACATTACACTGTCCATACTATTGTAAAATGCATGGGATGGATGGGATAGGTATGACGTTGTGCAATGCATAATAATAACTCATAGTATGTCAGTGAAAAAGAAAGGATAGCAAACGGAACTTGTACATTTACCATTATAATCCCACGGAATAAGTTAAGAAAAGCAGAGGAAAATAGACAAAAAAAAAAAGAAGAGGCAATTGGCATAGACAAATAACAATAGTCGGGAAAAGAGATAGAGAGGGAGAGTGGAGAGGAGAGAGAGAGAGAGAGAGAGAGAGAGAGAGAGAGAGAGAGAGAGAGAGGTGATAAGAGAAGAACTTTACAGTGATTGGTATAGAAAGTTGATATGCAAGGGATCAGTTAAATGTGTAGTCAAAGATTAGTAGGTATATCGTCAGCCAGCAGGTATAACTAGATCATGTCAAATTATTGTTCTCACGAGTCTTAGCATGTATGTAATACATGTGGCAGCTACTGAGGCTTCATCACATATGTCGTGTGGGTCTATGGTTTCAAAGTTTTGTAAGTGTCGGAGTCTCATGAATTCGTAAAGCCTATATGCTGCCTCTGTGGCAAACCAGCAATGCATTCTATGGTTGATAAGATCACATTCCAGGACAATGTCATCCGTCTGACAAATCAGGTCTCTGTTTCCATCAAAGCAGTCCAATGTAATTTTCTTAAATGTGTTGCTTCTTGACTCGTCCTTCAGCTAAGCCTTGATGTCTTCTGACAGGCGACAAAATACATAAGAGCCAAATTTAACATTGTCATGTATTTGGGTGAAAGTTTCAAAGTCAGGATGGGAATCGCTGGAGCTGGAGATGCGAGTCTGTCGGCGACGGTATGTTTGGAGTTACACTATTCATGGCGTCTGCTAGATTAGTCTCCTCCTTGTCATTTTCTTGATGTGCCTCTTCATTTGCTTTGTCTTGTTGCGATAGCTGATCCTGATGGTGGTGCTGGTGATGATGGCCATGTTCCAGATTTGTCTCCTGAGACAACTCACTATCACCACATACAGATGTGTTATTCTCAGGCAACTGACTATTCTCAAGGCCTGAGTCATCGTTCATTGTTTGTTGTGTGTTGTGCTCACCTGTACTCATTGTGTCACTGCACAGCACAATTTCGAACTTGTCTGAGTGTTGACAGTCACAGATGAATGATAATCACCTTGCAAGGAGGACTTTTGTGTAGCTGAGTCACGCTGACCTTCAGATGTACTGTTGTGATCACCTGATACATATCTAGGGGGTGATGGTGGTGGGCTGGACAAGATGGCGGAAGATTGATGAAAAAAAAGTGGTTTACAACTTGATTTGGAAAAATGAGGAAAGATTGTAAACGTCTATGATCTCGTAATTGCTGGCTTGGGGACTTTCGGCTCCACTTACCGAAGCTTGGGTGGGGTGCGTGCAGAGAACCCTTATTATCACTGCTCTCTGCTAAGGGTGAGGCCACACTGTGCTTCGCCTTTGCACCGAATTGCAGGACGATCGTCGTGGAGTTTGGGTTTTCCGCAATCTTGAACGATGATAGGCCATTGGACATTTATAGTGCTTGAATCAGTTTCAACAGTTGAAGGTAGTCCTTCAACTGGCATTCTGGCTGGTTTGAAAGTTTATCCTCTATGAAAAGCACAATTTGTCCAGAGCGCAGGAAAACACGACCGTCTTCGTACAGTGGGCCACCGGAAGTCTGTCTTCTCTTAATCTTCTTTTTGCTATTTCACCATTTTAGTTAAAATCAGGTTGCACTTAATGGGTTTATAAAAGCTCGCATATGCTGCTAACCAGTGGTCAGTGGGTCATAACCAAAGTCAAATGATACATGAGCTTTGTGTTACACATCCAGTTATGAAGGATCACTGTCTCTGCAGGAAGCAGCAATGAAGAAGTTTGGGTACTCTGTACTCTATGTTCAAATTTGAATTTAGAGTGAATTCGATTAGAAATTATAAAAGAATTAAGCTTGAACTGAGAAATAGTATTCACTTGATTTAGTTGATTAATATGCCCCACTGCCACTGAGCATTGTATGAACAGGGAAAGCCAAAATTTGTAATCACCCATTCCTTGTCTGATGAGTGTAACAAGATAATGTGCACTCATGCATGTGTATCTTTTCAGACAGAAAGAGAGAGAGAGAGAACAAGAGAGAGAGAGCGAGAGAGAAAGGCGAGGAGGAGAGAAAGAGAAAGAGAGAGAGAGAGGGACCCATTCATAGAAAGGAAGTAAATACTAGTTTTCAATATTCAGTTCAGCTACATGGGCTAAAGACAGGAGTTGTGATGTTGGTGTAATCCTGCATAATGTTACACAACAACAACCAACTACATAAACAACTCAGAACAGTCCATGACAGAATGATCATTAACAGTGGGAGCATGCGCATTTCCAACAGCCCATGTACCCATAACCCTGTAGTTTCCACATTGCATGAGAGGTCACTTGTTAAGAGGCTAGGGTAGCCTATCATGACAGCAATAATCTAGTGATTAATGTAAGACCCAGTGAGCTATATAAAAATGGCTCATCTGGAATAGAAAGTATATGATATGATTTAAATCATGAATGTCCAATTTACTGTACATGGGCCAAAGCATGACTGGTAAAACAGGGTCCACTAAGTCACAACAGAATGTCTTATATTTCAGTGTTATGCATTAAAATGAATAGGGCATTTATACAGCACTCACTCCCCACAATGGACCCTGATCACTTTAATAAACTGGCACAGTATCTTCACACTTACACAAATGTATAGGCTTAATTGAACACTTAACACACACCATTATTATGAGAAATGTAATGTCCCTATGGTGTAGTGGTAGCATGTTCAGACTTGCAAGCTGAGAGACCCTGGGTTCGATTCCCGGTAGGGACAGAAAATTTTCTAGTGTAGTTTTTATCAGCATTTTCTCTCAAAATAGGACTATGGGAGCACAGGGCTGTGGGAATAAAGAGCTGATCTCATCAACACCTAACCAAATGTGTCAACTCACATGTGTCTTAAGATGGTTGGTGAGAGCTGATGCTGACATATAATTCTGTTGACACACAGGACACTTGTATCCCTCATCATTCTCCATAAGAGCATGGCTTTTCATGTGGTTTCTCAAATGGTCACTCCTGAAAAGTGCAGATGGATAAATCTTAGAGATGTAATAATTGATCACTGTGGCTGATCATACTGGCTCATAATGTCCGACATCTGACATGAACTAATATCAGCATCTGCAGATAACAGATGTATGATCAAAGCACACTAGCAACCATGTGTGAGCAGTTGGGAAGTGTGTTAGTACTGTTAGGGTCACGAGTGAACAGAAGACTCATATATGAAAGTTAGGGAACAATATTCATGCAGTAGGTATTTAAGAATTAAATTGCTGTGAAGTTAGCGTCCCTATGGTGTAGTGGTAGCATGTTCAGACTTGCAAGCTGAGAGACCCTGGGTTCGATTCCCCGTAGGGACAGAAAATTTTCTAGTGTAGTTTTTATCAGCATTTTCTCTCAAAATTGATCCTTCTCAGTAATTTGGTAAAATCCCTGGTGACACTTCCCTAGATAATGTGTAACAACATCAAAAAAATTATCAGAATGGGCTCACATTCCGCCCCCTTAATGATGATAAAAGAGAATACAATATACCTTGCCACCCGCTTACACATGCAGCTTTCAGTATATAATATGCACCACAATAGTGCACTTTACTGTTAGAAACTTACATCTCAAAGGAAAGACACAGATGCTTGCATAACATTATCAGCTCTATGATCAAGACTCACTGAACCAAGACCATGGTTATGTTGGAGGATGGATAGCGGATGATGCACAACAAAGCTGCGTCACTGTTTTTTTCATAGTATAGGACAAAGGAAAAAAGTGGCAAAGGACAAAATGAATATGTTTCACTAATATGCCTGATGTTTCACTGATATGGCTGATAATTCACTGATATGGCTGATAATTCACTGACATGGCTGGAGTCTCCTATGTAATCTCTATACAAGAAGATTATTTTTCTCCGGCTTGCAGTGTTTAATCACCCCTTGTCCCCAAATTTATCTAAAAATGAATACAGAGATATCATGAAAATAAAATGGTCCCTTACTTTTGTTACCCCAAGAATGCTGGTATTCAGGCCAAATTTGCCACAACAATATACATTTACACCTAATATGGGTTTGAGTTTCCAAGTGCCTATTAACTGTCAGATGTGTTCATAGCCTTTTGACAGGAAAGAAGGTTTAGATTTGTGAAGTTTACTAAAATAGTTCATTCACCACTCAGCAATTCATTGCACATGCTCTTCAAATGATCATGTGACTTTTCCTACCCACTAATGTATGTTCCATCTACAAACTATCACTGGGATTTGCAGGATAAGGAGGCTTTGCAGATGAATGTTTAAAAGTGTACTTTAAAAACAGTGAGGAACACACATGCTCCATTTCATGGCATGTGAGAATTGCAGAATGCATACAAAGAGCTGTGCAGTTTTTCTGTGAAATTAATACACCTCACAAAGAATTTGCCAATAACAAAAATATTCTATTTTGGGCCTTAGGGAGTTTTATTAAAAGGGCTTGGACCATACAGAAAAGCTGATTGCTTAGGAATATATTTGCATATACAATATGTCTCATTATTATGTTCAGAATGCCTTCATCTATCTGTTGTGCAGTATCAAAATTATTCTTCTCTATTTCCCTAAGGCAATGATGGTTGGAATGGAGTGAGACAGTGGGGGTATAGGACATTCATATGGGACACACTAGAGAGACAGAAAGCCCATAAGTAATTTATTCTGGTCACCCCTAGCAGTCCCTGATTCCCTCTAGTGGGAGGTATATCTATAAGCGCCATCTATACACAAGGGAAATCACTCACTCTGGCATAATGACTTTGTACACAATTTGGAATGTAAGGATGGATGATGAAAAACTACTCTTGTGCCAAAGGTGATCGTGTCCCTTGAGAAAGCACAACAAAAACCATGAATAATTCACTGTTATCCCTCTGTTAGAGATCTTTTGCAACATGAAAGTGAAAGAAAACATAGTATGGGACAGGTTCATGAAAATGAAAATTTTCATTGCTTCATGCAGTAGTGCAAATAGTTGCCTCCAAACTTTGAAACTTGCAGCACAGTCAGTATGCTTTAACACAGATAATGACATTTTATCTTTCCTAACAATCAAATTTTCAAAAGGCTCAGCATTCTTTCTTGCACCTTTTCTTGCAAGGAAAAATGGGCACAATATCTTGTCTAAGCATTCTTCACTGCATCATTTCTCGCAAGGAACAATGTACACAATATCCTGTCTTTGTGGTATTGGCTATGAAGTCAATGAGATAGATGCTCTTACCTTGAATAACCTACACCACATGTCTGACACTTGTACTTTCGATCAGAAGAGTGAAGCTTTTCATGCCTCTCACGGCTTTTCTTGTGACGGAACAGTCTTGGACAGTGATGGCATTTGTAAGGCATATGAGCTGTGTGTGTCTGAAGTACATAAAAAGATAGATGAATGGTAGCTGGGAGAAACTCAAAACCAGTATCACCCAGACTAGGAACACCAAGAGATAATAATCATACTGACCACTGGGATTAATAGTTTCGTGTTTGGGAACTAATAAAGAAAAAAGGCAACGATAAAAGACGCCTTCAAACCATCCATGGACTCAATCAGAATGGCACTCAGTTAGATGCCAAAGGGCAAAAGAATGGTGGGAAGACGACTTGAGGCAAATAAGGAAAAGGACAGTTCCAAGCGAGCTTAAACAGATAGGTGAAACAGAATTCAGCAGAGCAAATGGTGACCCAAAGGGTCAACTGGAGAAGCATTGTGTTGGCCCTATGCTCCATAACCATAATGCTGACAAGACACCATTCATTATTACAAGTACACTGCCGCTGATGCTGCAAACAATATTATTACTACTTTTTACTACTTCTACTTCTTTACCACTGCTGCTGCCACATCACCTACTCCACTTCTGCTGATATGCTGCTTCAACTACTACTCTGTGGTGGCAGCAACAATAACAACAACAAAACAACAACAATAACATGGAGATTACTGCTGGATACTTCTTCTACCATGATTGCTAGTTCTAAAAGCACTATACTACCACTGCTGATGCTTCTGCTACAACAACAACAACAACTACTTCTACAATGTGTTCCACTAAAGCAACAACTGCTACTTTCTCTGTCGGTGAAAAGTAACGGGAGAAAGTGAAAAGAAGAAAGATGGGGAGGGCGGGAAATGGAAGATGTAAGAGACAGGAGGAGAAAGATGGGGATAGCAAGAGTCCAAGAAGGGGGAGGACAAATTCTTTCTCTTTCCGACAAAAGTGTCAGTTTCATACATACTAGTAAGTTGAAGACCTTATCCTTGTGAAACCACTCTGACAAGAAAGCAAGCTCTACAAATAATCAAATAATTATGGCACCTATGGCAAATCTGAATCTAAATTATGTTGTTTTTTTTCTTTGACTTGCTACTTCGTTTTACTAGAATTAATCATCAGAACAGCAAGCTTGCTTGTCAAAGCTTGTGTTTATTTAGGGAATCATATATTATTGTCCCATAAAAGTTCAGTATATTGTTCAGTTTAATATTGATAATGTGAATGAAATCCACAGAATTTCTAAGCTTTCAGGGCAGACCCAGGATTTGGTGGCTGAAATTTTATAATGATGTAAAAAGTTAAAGTGATTTCATGCTTCAGATGTCTAAAGAATTAGAAATCCCTTTCTATAGTCCACTGCGTCCATGGCCTTAGCCTTACTGCCATATCATTTTGTCAGTCCATTTCTATATTTTTTTGTATCATGTCAGTTGTCAAGTTACTGATCTTACAAATATACCACTGCCTATTGGAATTCTTTCACTTGCCTAAATATCAACTTCCTATGAGGACCTGGTCCATTAAATGAGACAGTGTTGAAACTGTTGAACCACATGTTGCAATTTTACAAACTGTATAAAACGTTATAAGAGAATCATTACACATGATGGACCAGTATTTGGCATTTGGCAATGATTTAAAGATGTGAAGTTAAGTACTGTGTGCACTTGAACACTATTATGGTGAAATATACAGGGTGTTCATTTCATATGTAACTACTAACAAATTTCACAATGTCCATGGCAATGTTTCAACGCACTGTCACTTTAGGACCTAAAAAGATTTTGTAATAGTTCTAATTTCATACAAAGAGTTTTCATACACAGCCTGTTCATTAGTGTAAAAAGACAAGAAGAAAGGTGATAAAAATGGTGATGATCCTCTCTTTCTTCCACAATGCATCAAGAAAACCAACTAATATAATCATCTACCTGTTGGTGCAATTTCAGGTGTGCCCTCTTAGCAAAGGCTTTCTCACAGTACTGACAGTTATGAGGGTTATCATCAGTAACCCCAATGACAAATGGAACTTGTGATGGATCCATCCCCTCCAGTTCTCCACTCTCTGCATCAGTAGCACCTCCTGCATTGGCGTCTATAGAAGAGGTAGACTGTGATGAGGGGGATACTGAACGGGTGGAGTTGGTCTCACTCAGCAGCCAGTTGTTCTTTGTATCTGAAAGTAAATATAGATCTAGATGTACCAATGTAGTAAGTAAACATGACTCGCCGCGCCACATTGCAGAATGAACTAGATGTTATACCAGTGGAGTGTTATGAACCTCCTGCTTAAGCCTGATTTTGGCACTTGGCTCTTTCTCTTTTAGCACTCTGGCAATCATAATAAAAGTTCAGACGGAAATTTTTACTGGTATGTGTTTGTTGAAGCTGCGATAATTAAATGATTTCGACCACATACTAAGAACATTTTCAGGGTACTTAATGTCCAGAGTAATTAACATCGGCAAGAATTTCAGCTCCCATAAGGCTACCTGCTTCGAAAGTTAAACAAAAAAAAAATGCCTTGGAAACATTGGTTATAATTATGTGAACGACATTCACCTGTGCTCTGTTGAGGAAAAAATAACTCTCCCTAATGGAGACAAAACCTGTAATGAGTAGCGTGAGTAGCGTTCTCTTGTTTTTAATTTATTCCTTGACTCAAAAGCTCACAACTTGCTCTATCTGCAAGAGGCGATTTTCATTTTTTTAGGGCAGTGGTAGTCTGACTTGTTTTTGAGTTTCCAAACAATATTTTTCAAACAATCCTTTGTCAAAAAAGCGGGTCTGGTGGAGTACTGAAAGGAGAGGTTGAATTGGGGGAGTGGGGGCGAGGAGGGGAGTTCTAAAACCAACACTCCAAGCAATATTATCTATCTAGGCTAACCCAAAAAAACATCCTTCTTTCTTTGTAGTTCTACAAGTAAGATTTCGACATCAGGGTGCTTGAATTTTTCATGAGTAGCTGAAAACAGAAATGAATAATCTTCTCATTCATTATCGATACATCAACACTCCACAACGCTTCGAGCTGAGCCAAGTTTTTTTTTTTTTTTTTGAAACGTCTGAACACCCTGAACCAGGAAAGCCATTACAAAGCCAAGTTTGCTCCGCAATAACAGATGCCCCATGTGGTCTTGAAATCCCACCACACCACTATTGAAAATCCCCCCACCTACATTACACTCCAGCCGCCAACATTTCCCTTCCCAGGAAAAGAGCTCTTTCCTCCTAGGGGAGCTAAGCGTGCAGCCAACGTAATTATGGCTCTGGCAATCGAGCCCCAGTACACCTGCTGAGGTCAGAATGAGTACAGTCCCCTGAGCTCCTGCCTGCTGAATATGCAATCAAGATCCACCAGGCGGCACCCCCACTGAGGCCAGCCAATCACAGACGTCCTCCCAGCATGGGACCCTCAAGGGTGCCACAACTCTCCAAGCCAATCTATCAGCATTACCAGCCCAATTTCATGGGCTCCATTCCGAGCTACTTTATACCACCATGGGGACAAGGCAGGTAATGTAACGGACAACACGATAAACAAGTAGAAACAAACCCAGAAAAACACTTCACTCTGGACAAAAGGAAGATTAACAAAAGAGATTTTAAAAAAGAACGATAAAAGCGACAACGACGCCTCTTAAATCCGTAGGCGGTAGAAAATGACGTCATTAGAACCAAAGCCGCTGGTTTGTCGTTTTTTTTTCTTTATTTTTTGTAGACATCTCCAAGATGCATATAAGGTAGGTCTTCTCCTAAGGGAATCAGCCTTCTCTTTTCCCTCTCTCCACTCCTTCCGTATTCGCAAGCTGACTCACCGTCTACCAGTTTTGTCTGAGACCGTCCAACAGTGGGACGGGACCAGAGTGCGGCAGTGTCCCCAAGCAGCCGGCGGTAGGGAGCCATATGAGGGAGTGAGAAAAGGATATCGAAGCAGAGTTTGTTGGGCATATTTGTGAGCAGATTTTGGCACACAGTGAGAACAAGCTAAAGGTCAACTTCAAATGAATCAGAGCTTTAAGGCGTGAAAAGTACTGAAAAGTAAAGGATTTGAAAATTCGTACTTTATTCTCTGGATAGTCCAACTCCTGACTTGTTGCTGGAGTCAAATCTGGTAGAAAGAATTAAATGTACAGGAAGTGCTTTGAAACTAGCAGAACAAAAGATCTGAAGACAACTTAATAGTAGCTTACCTTGTTCCAACCCTCTAAGTTAGGTCTGAAGTAGACTTTTCTGCAGTTGTCACTGACACTATGATCCAACCCAATACTACAATAAACCTGGAAGCAGGAGAGGCACTTCCATGATGGGGATCAACCTCAAACTGATAAACATCCAGAAAATTAATATGACTGGCTTATATAATATGACTAGAGGATCTGTAATGAATGTTTGATATCAGATTTATGAAATGAATTATACATTTATCGTATTCGCAAGTCACATATTCATACGTATAGATATTTCCAAGGCTTCCAATCAATGTATTTGTAAGCAGGGCAAAGGTCAAATTTATGTAACGTGTGACATACCAGAAAATTACTACACATTTCTGTGTCACCGGAAAGAGGTCCTGTTTGTATGATAAATCTGAATCTGAATATCAGTTTTTATTGTAGGACAGATCTCTTACTTCTTTGACGAAATCACTAGATAAACAGAATAATAGACCTACGAAGGAGTTTTATATTNGGGGGGGAGATGATAACTTCAGGAGAGTTGCACCGCCTGCTGAGTGGATTTAATTACAAGCCCCTAAACCACGCAGTCACTGCAGTCTGACATCATCTCTGGAAGTCGTGAATTTAGCCCCTTTCTCCAATCCCCCACCCGTGCCTCTCCCTTGAGTCCAAGGTATCTTGCAAAACTGATATGTGATTAATGAGACTTGAGAGCCTCATCCTCTCGACAACCACCGTGTTCCGCTCTCCGATATGCCTGCTTTTCCCCTGTCAGGTACGAAGTACCCATTCTCTACGATACTGTGCAATCCTAGGATGACACAGCCATCTTTACTACTTCAGAGCCCGAAATTCTACTCTGAACCTCCAATTCCAAACTCCAAGAGGACGTCTAACATGGGGGTGGGAGGGGGAACTGGGGGAGGAGGAAGGTGGAGTAGGCCAGCTGTAGGTTGTCCTACGAAGAGCATTTTCAAATCAAAGTGTGAGGGTTAGAACACAATATGCATGTGAGGGCGTGGTTCATACTGGAGGTGAGAAGTAGAATTCATCCGAAAATTTTCTGTTTAGCCAAAATTACCGTGAGGTTACCAGCCTCTGTATGCCTGGAAATTCGACCTACCAACTCTGGATTCGATTCCTGGGAAGATTAACAAACTTGGTATCCGGGAGTAATCTCCTACCTACCTGTTTAATATTGATATTTAACGCCGGGACAGCAAAAGCATTAAAAAAAAATTAAATTAACATTTTAACACACAATTATAATCCATGGTAAATTTTACTGTCAAGATGAAATCGGATGTCAGTATCTCAATGCCGTTCCACACTCCCACACTCACCTCCCTCACCGCGCCTCTTAAAGAACCACTTCTATAATCACACAAGTATTCGTCCACGGATTTGTGATAATATCAACAAGTAAGCCTTAACCGCCTGGAAAGAGGGATAGGAGCGCTAACAGTGAGTAGATGTGAGTAGGTGCGCATGTGCAAAACAAACAACAGTAGCAGCAACAAAACCACTACCATGTGACCAAGCCAATCCTGCAACATTGCCCGTTTTACTTTCCATTTCAAGAACTGGGTAGCTGTCATGAATATCTCCTTGCCTTCTGCAGATTCTGATACTGTAAAACTCTCCTTCCTTCCACCCCTCCCCCTTTTCCGGAGCCCCTCTGACATCCAACTATACGCACAAGCATATTTGCTAGGATGCTGAAATCGATTCCACAACAGCTCATTCTGTTAAAAGTATATGGAGGGCTTCTTAACAAGCTTTACATCAAGGAAAACAACAACGACTTCAACAGCAACAAAAAGGTTAATGCTGCTGCCGCAGGGCTGAAGTGCAGTCGATGTTGCAATTGTAAGTGTCCTAGCTAAAATGCCTCTGATGCTGCAGCTGACGCTGTCGCCGAGGTGGTTTTAAGAATGGGAGGGAGTGATGACAGCCAGCCCCAGGGTTCGTAGCTGTAACGATAGGGCAGCGGTTCTCAGCCTTTCTTGGTGAGCATACCCCCAGTCAGGGGACTCTGCAAAAGGGGGTGAACAGCATTGTTAGTCGTTAGTATCGTGGATGAAAAAAAATGTGTCCTTTGGTTAGATTTTGACTAATGGGTGCCATGTAAACTCTGATCCACTTTATTGTGTTGTAGATCCTCATCCTTTCCAGAATTTGCAAAATAAATCTGAAGTGCAGTCTTTGTAAAAATGACAGCTGACGTTAATTCCAGACGTCTTCCTTTTTATCCCGACCCACGACTCGCCACAGCCTTTGCATGTTAATGATTAACTATGCAGTTTAGAAGTGGATCAAATGCAGAAAATTCTCGTTAATCCAATAAGAAGGTTCTCCCTTCAAAGCTTCTCCCCCAAGGTGAAAACAATTTCGAGAAAAGAAAGTATCTCATATCTGCACCACATGAACTCACCCCACTCCACTTAACCACTCACACACAGAAGGGTAGTTAAGCCTCTGAGGCGTAGAAATCTCTTTACAAATTTACTTTCTTGAACTTGGTCATTATGAGGGTCGTTTGGTACTTTGATATACAGAAACAAATCTGTCTTTAGCATAGAATTTATGTAAGAGATTTATACATCTGCCAATGAATGCGCATGTTTTCCCGATTTCGTATAAAGGAATCTGAATTTGGATTAGACTCACTGCGGTGATCATATTATGTGCAGAACAGGAGACTTCACATTTTTCATCCCATGTCGCTGAACTTTTAAGAGCTACAGACATCAACGATAAACATAAAATGCATGTACACCTATATATATTATGTATTTTAAACCGCATTTCCAACAGCTCAGAGAATGCTGTAAACCACTAAACAAATCTTAGTGATTGTGGAAGTTCTCGTAAGTGGCTATAAAGATATTGCACGCTGCTTTAAAGAATCAAAGCGCGATCCTCCGTCACTGGCGCAGTGAAAAAAATCCCGCGTCACGAATTTTAAGTGATGCCCCTTTTTACAAAAACTATTGCAAGGTGAAGCTTTTGTAGCATTCTCTTCTAGATCTCGTTCTGGACACCCAATTAATGTGAGTCTAAAATTGTCATAAGCCTGATTTCCCCCGCCCTCTGTGTTGAAAAGGCTTTGTCAAGGATACGGGATGTTTCAGAACTGCTGATCTCTGAAAGACAGAAAGCTGTGAACATAATTGTATTCTCAGTTTATTTAGCACTTGTCATGAAACAAAGGCAGGGTCAGTGCTCTTGCTTAGGTAAGAAATGAAAGATGAGAACACTTAAAGAGTCGTGCCGCACGTATAGCTCAGGACCCTTTGATATGTCCAGGTCAAACACGACACGAAGGCACAACTGCATCCTTTTTATTTCCATGAAAAGTCTACATCAGAAGTACCAGCTCCTCGATTTTCTGGTGAAGACGGTCAACTGTAACAATAAGGCTTTATTTGTATAGATACAGCGTAGCACGGGCACTTTTGGGAGGCATCTGCAGCAGATTTTGTGTTGCAGCAATCTCAGCAACACATTTTCATGTACGAGCTCATAATTGTACTGCCTAACGCAGCTTTCAAAGTAAAGGGGAAGACTAAGATACTTAGACTACTCTCAGATACATTCTCTGTTGAACGAGACCCCATGGATCCCTATATGTTGCGAATGGACGCTGTTCGCCCTCAATCTCTGCGAGTCATGGAAACATCTCAATAATCTTGTCAAGATTCATCCTCCCTCCCCCTTTCCAACAACAACCGTGTAGATCTTCGACTCGATGAATTTGAAGGGTCCGCTCTTCACGACTTTCATCACAATCATGCAGAGCTCTTGTCCCATCCATAGGCTCAGTCATCTTAAAACAGGGTTAAGAACTAAAAGGAAGCAGGCAGGTAAAATCAACTCAAGCCGCCGCCGCTCTGTTAGCCGCATGAAGGTGAGGCTCCGGGGGCCGACTCAACCGGCAAATGTCCAAGAAAAACTAATCGCCCCACTCTTCTGCCCCATCTCATCTCTCTCTGTTTGTCTTTCTGCCTGTCTGTCTGTCTGTCCGTCTATCACTCACTTACACACACACATACACACACACACACACACACACACACACACACACACACACACACACACAGACAGATACAGAGAGAGAGAGAGAAAGAGAGAGATAAAGAGATACATATCCATACACGCACATACGCAGACAGGCACGCATGCAGACACGCATGCACGCACGCACGCAAGCACACATACACGCACACGCACATGCATGCAAGGACACACACCTGCGTTACCGTTCAAAACTAAATGACTCAAGCCCCGACCCTTCCCTAGCTTGATGCCAATGATCGGACCAGCGGTATAGTGATCTTCCTCTTCGAGCTCATCCTTCCACCCTAGCCTCTATCAAGCACATCCCATCCTCTTACAGGCCATGAAATGAATATTCCATCTCTCTATCGTTAAGCTGACCTCGAGTGACGTCATATGTTTACTGTTGACTCCTCACAGGCCACTGTATTCACTTAGTCCTCAGACAAAATGATTGAGCTGGGTGATGTCATCGGTCCACACGCATATATTTTCGCTGACAAAATGATGGCCACTGGTCACCCGAGCTCAAATAAGAGCCCAAATTCCGTTTCTTTCTCCCCCATTCTTCAGAATAAAGGCCCATTTCGCCAATTCTTTCTTTTCAAATTTTGACAGTCTTTGTCTTTGCCGTATAATTGTTGCCGTTAGAGACTCATTGTTATTAAAATAATATTTGTGGGCCTAAAACTAGCCTTCTAGCACTGGGCACTCCAGAACCCCTTACAGTTGCTCTGAACGGCTATCCTTCGAAAGTAAAAAACTGCTACTTTTGGCACAATTTTAATGTAAACAACAATAGAGTATATAAATACACATATCAAGCAAAGAGCGAAATTTGATTTTGTTTTGTTTTGTTTTGTATGTTGAGAGGGAAAGGGGACCAAAGATCAAATTCCTGATCATTCTGAATTTCGATAGCCAATTCCGGAGGTGGACCTGCGGTTGCTGCCCTGTCAATATCAATGTTAATGTGTCTGGTTGCCATGGTGCGTGTTGCTCTAGTTAATGGTACTAAAAACATTCACATGACATCTGCAGATCTATCATTTTCTTTCCTTGTCCCATGCTAAACACCACAAACCCGAACCCAGTCTCTTAAGTTCACTGCTACGTTAACCCTTGGGAGGAAGTCCAAAGCACTGCCGCAACAGCACATCCCTCTGCTTTTTAACCTCCATAAATCGATTTTTATCAAATGCTTTAAAAAAAAAAGTAATGTAATAATGATGTGAAGTGAGGAAAAAAGTATCAAGACTACAAAAGAAAAAAAAAACAAAACCGAGCCAAAAGTGAAAACCAAAAAAGCAAGGTATCGATTGAAACGGCCCCTGGCTCTGTGGGGATTGCTTATTTAAAGTTTTAAGAGTCAGCACACACACTGAGGCTTCCCAGGGGAGACGCTACAATTCCGGTTACCATAGCAACGGAAGTCCCGCGGGAGGGTGGGACTGGATGACGTTCATATGAGCCCTGGCTCCCTGAGGGTATGACCATTTCCTACCGCCTCGGTCCCCCCTACCCTTGCCATGATCCCGGACCAATGCCATGGGATGTTTTCCTTCTACCCTCCTCCTCTCCCACCTCCAATCATCCAACACCGGTTTCTCATTCTCAACCAATGATCAGGCCTGGCTTGATAAAGAAAAAAACACCCGAAGTTATGTTTCAGTATAGACTAGGCTACATGAGAGACTGCACTGGCCGATGAACGTTAGTGAGTACATGCAGAGGCGGGCAACAGGTACAAAAGCTGAGGAGGAGAGGGAAACGGAAAAGGAGGAGGAGCCGGTAGCCTTTATAACTCTGTATCTCTTTCTTTTTCCCTTTCCCATCTTGCTTACATCTTTTATTTTTTCAAATTACTTTAGATCAATATTATCCCTTTCTTTCGAACTGTACCATTCTGATTGTTCTCACTATATTGCCATCTCCACAAGAAAGATGGCTTATACAGTAAACAACTTCTAAAATCCCCCCCCCCTCCCCCGACATCGTCCTTCCGCCACATCACTCTTCCGCCACATCGCCCTTACCCCCTCGACATGACATCAGCTTTTTCGAGAACCTAGAAATTAAGTCACAGATGCACCAGTCTAGAAGTAAGACTAAATAATTCCTGAAGATCACATAAATGTTAATGCATTAACAAATTTTCGTAACATGATTATACCTGAAATTTGGCATTTTAAAAAATTGTTTATTGTGTCTATCTTTGAATGATGATCTAACCCCTCGTATCGAGTTTACAGTCTTTAACCTGGGTTGTAGAACTTCATGGTACTAAATTACTTCTCGAAAATCTGGACTAGACTAGGAACCAAAACTTCATTGGCTTGATCGACAGCTGACCCAGGTCTTAGTCCCTCCTCTCACATTTTCTTTTCAAACCAATGTCATACCAAATGTCACCCTCTACGACTTCTCATTGCTGTCCTAAATGACAGATACATCGAAGGATGACCAGTCGCAGCATTTACAACGATTGTCGACTCCAACTAACTACACCCCTGATACACTCTTCTGGCGTGTGTGCTTAATGAAAAATCTCATGCTAACCTGGAGTGGCATGGGCGGCTAAGTGTTTCCAGGAAGAGAGAATAGGAGTTCTGATAAAAATGATGTCCCTCAGAATTGGAGTAGGAGCGTTGAGCTACAAGAGCTTACATAGACAGCCATGGGAATTTGGGGGGNGGGGGGGGGGGGATGGGGCATTGAGAAATTAAGAAATTATAATTTTTAGACTGCCACTTGGGTGGGGAGCGGGGTATGGGGGATGGAGAAATCAAAAAAATTTATTAGAGCGCCACTTGGGTGGAGGGCGGGGAATGGGGGATGGAGGAAGCAGGCAGAGCAGAATTTTGGGAGAGCTAGGGAAGAGGGAGGCCATGTCAGTCCTTCACAGTATCAATTCAGTGTTAGGCTACTTATAGGCCATTGTAGCCAGTTCCAAAGTATACGTATATGTGGTACAATCCCATAATAACAACATATTATGTTTACCTGGTGATGCCGTTCATGCTGCCTCACCGCAAGCGCGGAACAGGATGTAATGGTAAATTCCGGAATGCGATATAATGAAGCATCAGGTATTCGTTATCACTGGTATAATAGAGATATGAGGATTTGGATATAAAGCAAGGTGGGCGGGATTTCGACATAAAATTGTTTTCTGAGGAATATGGTGTAATCTCTTTTGTCAAAATAGGGATTCAGTATACAATTTTCTCTCGGGATTACAGCATAAAAATGCACTTTCGCCCCCTCCCCTTCCTCCAAACACCAGTCCCAGATACACACACATGACCTGATACGACCTCATATTCCTGCCTCCTTTTCACATAATGTAACATCCTGCATCATCCATACCTTACCTGCGTAGCCCC
>JAWQUT010000090.1:1237501-1264813 GCA_033807755.1 Ellobium chinense | reverse complement strand
CTCCTCCTACCAAAACAAACAAACAAAAAAAAACAAAAACGCCATAAATGCTTCCCCGCCCATCATGACACATCAAACCCTACTGCACCCCCCACGGCGCCCGGCCCATTTTTAAACAGCAAGCTTCAATAGTTCCACACCTGAAATTTCTTGATAAAAGATCCCAGGAGAGATCACTGCTGGGCTAAAACACACTCACTCTTTACTCAAAGCCATGGGCGGTGGATCATCGTGTCAAGGGTGGGATCAATAACAGAGACGGAAAGGTGGGGTATATCTGACCACTGAAAAAGTTTAGGAGGATGCAGGTTGAGGTCCAGTGGGCTGCATATTTATTACAAGTATTAGGGATTGAAAAAAAATTCAACGAAATAACATTAGAATGGGGAGTTGGGGGAGGGAGGAGGAGGAGGAGAGGGGACGAGTTCTTTTTTGCTAAAGGCTTCTTCCTCTTTTACCCCTAGCCGATCTCACTCCACAGGAAGTTTCTGGATACAACAGTCAAGTACTGCCCCAATCTCAATAATTGTACGCAGAAATAGAGGTAGGCATTTTACGTCCTTTCTCTCTCTCTCTCTCTTCTCTCTCTCTCTCTCTCTCTCTCTCTCTCCCTCTCTCTCTCTCTTTCTCTCTCTCTCTCNCTCTCTCTCTCTCTCTCTCTCTCTCTCTCTCTCTCTCTCTCTCTCTCTCTCTCTGTGTCTCCCTTTTAGTGCCTGTTGATATTTCAGTATAGCCTCTATAGTTTAAAAGTCAGTCAGCCGTCTTCATAATGTCCATGAACAGCCAGTTTATGAAGACTGAACAAGTCTGATGTTGATTACCAATGAATACCTAATTAAACGTGTAAATCATCAACACTCATGATAACGACTACGATCAAGAAATGAAAATGAGGAAGAGTGATGCTGGATCTGAGAATGAGAAGAAACAATGTCAAAGAGGAGGAGAAGAAGGAACAAAATGACAATGATGAAGACAATGAAGAGATGAAAGCAAAGGATGATGACAATAAAGATGAAATGAGGCAGAAGTAGAGGAAAGCGGGCTATGAAGAAGAATGGGAAATGGACAATAACAATGAAGAAAAAGAAAATACGACTTACCACCGTCAGTTCCACACTCGTAGTTCCGATGATCCATGAACTGGTCCAAGCTCTCAAAAGCCGCTCCACATGTCTCACACCTCATGACCTTCGTCTCGGCGACGTTTATCTCCTTGGTAGGTGAGGCAGACTCAGCGGCCTCTGTTGGCCCATCGCTAGATGACGCCTTTGTCTTCCCTTTGGCGGGAGGATCGCCTTGTGGATCATCTTCGAGCTTAGCGTCTTCCTTGCATTTGGATGATGCTGTGGTGACAAGAGTTTTCATATTTCTTCCCAAAGAACAGAATAATACATGTATACACATTTTAACCATAATGTACTATTTCAAAAGTCTACCAGATATACTGTTTTCGATGATAAGAGATAAGATAAGATACGATTTTATTGTCCAAAGTGGTATTTTGTCTCGTTTACCCTGCTACACACATGATATACAAGCGTAATTAACACAGCCTGATATTATATATACAGTATGTACATAACCTTAAGTGTACGAACATACACCCCCCTACTCCACACACACACACACACACACACACACACACACACCCAGACAGAGACTCACACGCTACCACACAAATAATCTCAAACTTATCCTTTCACAGCAAACGTACAGCTGATGGCAGGAATGAATGGTGGTATCTCTCTCTTTTACATTTAACAGATCTTGCTCTGCCTGATCTTTCCGAGATATTTATTTGAGGTGAAAGGGGATAGGTGGAATCCTTCATGATATAATTTACTTTTTGAATACATCTGGATAGATACAACTCATCAAACATTTGGAAGGTGGTTCCAGCAATTTTTCCTGCTTTCTTTATTATTCTGTTTATTTTTACTTTATCTTGTTCTTTCGTATTACCGCCCCAACATATAATACAAAAACTGATGATACTTTCGATTGTTGCTCGCTAGAAAAGAGAGATAAGGCTGTTATCGATATTAAAAGATCTTAACCTTCTAAGGAAATACATGTGCTTGCTGATCTTGTTAGGCCAAGAGATGAATGTTCATGCTAGTCCAGCTGGTTATGAACAGTAAGTCCAAGGTATTTGTATGATGTCACAATTTCGACTTCTTCATCTTTAATTATTACAAGTTCAGTCGGCAACTTCTTTAATTATTACAAGTTCAATCGGCAACTTCTTTTTCCTGAAGTCTATTATTAATTCTTTAGTTTTCTTTATATTCAATAATAAAAAGTGTTGATCACACCAGTCTACAAATGAATTAATTTCTTCTCGATACACATTTTCACTCTGGGTAATAAAACCTTGAATGGTGGAATCATCAGCAAATCATCAAGAAATCTTCACTATACTGTGTATGTGGTTTTTTGCCTGAGTCCTGTATGAACTACCCTTACCCAAATGAGCAAAGTTCGCCCTTCCACTCCGGTAACATTAGAACGAAGAACACATTCCATTAAAAGAAACTCCCGCCGTCCGATCTGTTTGCAGAATTAAAAGGTGAGACATTTCAAGCACGAAACAGCTCAAAATGTTAATGGGCGAATTAGAGAAAAGTTGTAAAGTTTCTATTATTGCATAACACTTCTTTTGGTCCACATTTGAACGCCGGATGTAGAAAAACGAATCTGTTCATATCGCGTGCAGGAGAATTAAGTCGTACAGAGCATACTTGTAAAATACACTTGAACAGTGCAATGAAAATTTCTCGACAACATTATATATATATATACAGAACGAGATGGTATACCGGTCTAGATCTAAATCAAGATACATTGGAAACTCTCTTCCTCGGAGAACGAGGCAACAGAAGATCTTTAGAGGAAGATATCCTTGTCTAGCAAATGTTTCGGCCATTTGACTTTTCTGACGCTGTAACGGATCTGGGCCATACTTCGGGTTATGACGCCCATGGGAACAAACAAAACAATAACAACAACAACAACAACAACAACAACAACAACAACAACATTAGCCAGCCATTAGCTAGTGAAAAGCATCACGAGAAGGGGGTACAAAGAAACACCCGGCCAAGGGACAGCGACAAAGCAGAAATCGTGCACTTTTAGCTCTGACATTTACAGGTTTTAGTGTGGAACTAGAGGTCGTTTTTTTTAAATTTTTATTTTTAGAAAATAACTTATTCTTTGATGCGCCACTGAAAGCTACGAAAATTTTGAATCACGTCAGGGCCTAAGTTCTCGCTAATTATTAGCAGACCTGATGAAAGAAGCTACGCCAAGCGGACGAGCGCCATAACAAAAAGGTCTAAAGGTCAAGTTATATTTCAAAACATAATAAAATCGCTGCTTCAAGCTGATGATTACAGTTTAAGACGGAAAGAGGAAGATAGGAATGAGGGATAGGGAAAAGGCTAGATAGGCGGGGGTATATTCTGGACTACTGGTAAACAGATCATTGATCGTCATCCCTCTTCTAGTATTTTGAATTAAAACCCAAGTGAAACAACCGGCTTCAGTATGTTCTCTAGAGGGAACCTGAATCAGTCCTGTATCAGTTAGTGCTCGCCATGCAATGTGCAGGTGGCAGAAGGGTTTGCAAGTATCGCAAGGATGCAGGCGCTGCAAACCTGATCAATGAATTCTCATAACCGAAACTGTACTTGATGAAGTACACACAAGTGTCCCGAGAGGAGTAGGAAGAAGAAGCCCGATTCCCAAACAGTCATGGAACAGAGCTTACTTTCTCAAACCCAGTTTAGTTCTTAATGTGACCGTAAATGTTAGACATGTGGGTAATGAGAGTGTAGAGGTGTGTCGCCCAGAATGCTGAGCTAGCCTTCGACGCTTATGAAAGCTCATGTAGGTGACATGGCGGGAGCTTGAAGGTTGGTTCCATGTGGGTGACACACGGGTGGGGGGGGGGGGGGGTTTGGAGGTTTGTTGTCAGGGGCACTGAGTTGGCTCTCGACGCCCATGAATGCATGCATCATGTGGGTGATGTGGAATGGCATGGGGGAGGACGAGGAGGTTTGTCGGTTGTCTGCGGGCCTCAAGGTGGCTTCTACGTCCACAGATACATGAGTCCGAAAGCAACCAGTGACGATTTCAGTGATGATAAGACTAAAGATTTTCATTATTACGGTTCTGATTAATGTCTACAGTTCTCATTATCCTCCTCCTTTTTTTTTTCACTGTAATCTCATTTCCTCAATGATCTTCCTTCGGTCTGAAGAACAATTTCAATTTTGAACTATACATAAATCAGCAGCAATGATGATAATAATGATAACAATAATTAGTCCATTATCAAATATTTCAAATTTGGAAATTATCACACTTTGTGTTAATGTTTGGGAAAAAAGTGGAGAAATCTTTGACTTAATCTCTCTGTCCATGATGAAGGTGATGATATGGGGGAAGATGGCAAGAAATAGTCTATGCAGACTGTGCAATAACCCAAAGATGTACATTGATGAAATTATGAAATTGAAGTTATTGCTGCTGCTGCTGCTGCTGCTGCTGCTGCTGCTACTAACGCTACTGCTGCCGCTGCCAGTGGTGTTGCTGCTGCTGCTACTTCCCTACTGCCGCTGCTGCTGCTGCTGCTAATGATGATGATGATGATGACGACGACGGCGTTCACCTTTCTTACGTTACGACAAAAAACTGTTCCTAAGTTCAACGCAATTCATTCGTTGAACTTAGGAACAACGCAATTCATTCAACTTACCCAAGTTCTTCTCAATGGCAGGCTCCTCGCTCCTTTCAGGTGTAAGCACAGGTACTTCATCAAGGTCACCAAGTTCTTCCGCTGCAACATTGTAAATAAATTCCCTCTCACTTTCTACGTCTGTCTACGCTCTTAAAAACTACTCTTTTCTCTCTCTCTCTCTTTCTTTCTCTCTCTCTCTCTCTCTCTCTCTCTCTCTCTCTCTCTCTCTCTCTCTCTTACTCTCCCTGTTCTTTCTTTACGTTTATGTCCATGCAAAATAATTGACTAGCGTCAGTCGTGACGTAAAATGCATTAAATCCTGAACTGATAACTGCTTAAATAATAAAAGAAAAACAACACGGTTTTGGCCTTGTGACTAGATCTCTCTTCTTCTTCTCTTCTTCTTCCCCTCTCACTCTCCTCTCTTTCCTTTTCGAATATTATTATTTATACTAAATCGCGTGTGTCCCCTTTCCAAATGACCAAACTGTATCTTGTATCGTGCAGATTAGAAGCTTATGTTGTTTTTATTTGGGAGGAATTCCATATGTGTACCAGAAAGATGTCCGCATGCAACCCACCGAACCAACAACATATCCCAACCCTAACCCTAACTCTAACCCTAACCCTAACCCTGACCCTCGTTAGGGTTAGGGTTAGGGTATGTTGTTGGTTCGGTGTGTTGCATGCGGAAATCTTTCCGGCACACATATGGAATTCCTCCCTTTTCTTTTGCCAATCAGCAAGCCACAAGCCATTCCTTCAACCAACCCTGTCCTTTCCTGCTCCATCAATATTAAGCTGTTCTACATCGCAATGCAAGGCATCACTCTGGTCATATCCTCATCCACCTGTCACAAATAACGTCCCACTAGTCTCCATTTTGAAATCATTGTATAATTTTTGAAGACATGTTACACGATTGAATGTGAAATGCACACACTGTCATTATCTACAAAGGGAAGTGGGACCCGACAATGTCGAAGTAGAAAACTTTTATCAGGGCATACAGCGTTTATACTCTTCCCCCTCCCCCCTCCCCTCCCCCCTCTATTTTTGCAGTCAACCATCGAAACGTATGATATGGTTTCGAAATGGGACTGCTCATTTAATAAGTATACCTTGTAATTAAGTATGAATTTCATAATATCATAATATATTATTATTCTATCATTACATTATTCAGGTGGACCTCATAGTAAGCATACTTTAAAAATAAATTTAAAATGAAATCTGGATATTATGAAAATGAAACATGATTTACAATGTTATACAATGTTATACACCTCACTTTTATATAGAAAAAATTCGGTTCCCTGGGAAACGAGGCGATTAAGCGGAAAAGGCGATTAAGCGGAGGGCGATTAAGCGGAGTCGACTGTATAACATATAGAACACTACACATCATACTGGTAAATACATAAATATTACAAATGAAATACATAATACACTCATTGCTGGTCGCCAGCAGTGCAGCACCCTGGTCCCCCCAGCTCTAAAGCCAGATACTCTTTACATCTGAGTCGAGTGGGGAAATAGAAGTGAAGTGTCTTTCCCAAGGACACCACGGCATAAACCGCCCAGTTCGCGAGTCATACACACAAAACTTGGACTTAATGGTCTTTAGTTTCTGAGTACGACTCACAAACCACAAGGTTACGCGGCCTCATTTGCTCATTTAAATATTATACCATCAATTATCTTGTTATTAACTATGAACTTCACATGTACAGATCCATATTGTTCTAGCATGTCATTATTCAGGTGGACCTTGATATTAGGTATACCTTCATAGTATGTATAATTTTCCATGGATTACAGCATACTTTATATCGAGGTTCTTCTGAACTATTTCCATGCATCAGAGCAAAGTTTATATCTAGGTTTTGTATTTATGATAGGCAGTTTGATAACTTTCTATCCATAGTTTTCAGACTTCGTACTCTTATAAAGTGCGGGAACATTAAACAGGATAACTTCTTTCCCTTCTTTCCTTTTCAGGGTGTCGGAGTGGGGAAGGGAGAGGAGGGAGATGGAGTAGCAACATCCCCATCTCCACCCACGAACTTAGATGAATCGGACCCACAACATTTAAAGTTGTTTAATGCTTTGACACAAATCAAAAAGACCAAAAAAGAAGGATATGAACGAAAATAAGAACACTGCACACGCGTGTGCACATCTTGAATGTAGAGATGTGACAAGTCTCTTTCGGATACTTTGTGCTGTAACCCATTGCTTAAACATCACTGCGATGCGTCTAGCAGACATACGAAACGGTCCAACTGACTTTTGATGGAGATTTTATTTTCTTTGGTTACAATCAGGGTCAGGGGTTTGATTTAGAGTATGATTAAAGTTTCCCAACGCTAAAAAGTAGTTCTAGCAGGTCCGGTACCACTGCATCTCCTTCGGGTTAGAAGGGCATAAATACTCCCGTCCCCGCTAAAGGTAAGTTTAATCGGACATAAGTATCATTAGTTTATAGTATTAGGCTACTTATGGTAAGTTTTCATCTTAAGAAATAATCTGCAGCATCCCAACCAAGACACAAAGATACACGATACCACCGTGTACTATACAGCACTAACGTATTAAATCAGAAGTTTATCGCAATCGGAGAATATTTCTACAAGTGAGTATTGTTCATCTGCAGGGTGATCAAAGTTTCATGCGCAATAAAGGAGATCAGTTGACTAACTATAAAATGTGTCTGCATATAATATATTTGTTTATTTTTGGGTGTTGTGTACTCAATAAGAGAAAAAAAAATAGTGCGTCGCTGAACGTATTTGATCCTAACAGCTTAGAGAACACACATACCAACAAAAATCTTTGGTTCAGTGACTATGCTGTGATTACCCAGGTTTGCATGTTGAAGTGTCGATAATTGGAGATCAAACGGACGGCACATCGATCTTGATCATAACTGTTACTCTCAGCTTCTAGAATCAAAGATGTTGTCAACTGATTCTCATCCCAGTGGGTATCAGTAGAATGTTTAATCTTGCAAAGTTTTAAATAATAAAAAAAATATTTTATGGGCGTTCGTCGTATATCCACACAAATGACAGACAGACAGACAGACAGACAGACAGACAGACAGACAGACAGACAGACAGACAGAGAGACAGACAGACAGACAGGCAGGCAGGCAGGCAGGCAGGCAGGCAAACAGGCAGGCAGGCAGGCTGGCAAACAGGCAGGCTGGCAAACAGGCAGGCAGGCAGGCAGGCAGGCAGGTATAGATTTTATCAGCGGTAAAACACAGGCAAGAGTTCACACTTTTGTTGCTTGAATGTACCTCCACCTGCTTCCTTCGAACCACCAGCTTTTATAAAACAAAATATAGGTAGAGGTAGATCTAAAAGACAATCAAGTCGTAATACAGTAAGCTGAAGAAAAATGAACAAGCTCGCCTAAGACTCCTCACTAATTATAATTTCAAGCCCCCCCCCCCCCCCCCCCCNTTTAATTCCCCACAAAAAAAAAAAATGCCACCCTCGTCTGGACATGACACCCATTGAAAGTTCCCAGACAGAGGCCGGTCAGAACTGAAGTACCCCACACCATCCTTGCCATCAATCAGCCCGAGTCTCGTGCAGCTCACCCAGTGCTGACCCCTGCCGTTTCCCTCCCTATTGGCGGCGACGAACAGAAAGCTGAGCGGACACAGCTAATAAACTGCCCCATCCCGTTGCTAGGTTGTTCGTTTCATATTGAAATGGGCAGTTTTCTTTTCTAATATCTACCCCCCAAAAAGTCATGTAGGGTCTACCCATCTCCATCCCCGCAAAAATACCGTGCGTCCGTCCGTCGCCCCNCCCCTCCCCACCACCGGCGCTTTGCAATTTTCACGCGATGACGCCTCCAACGAGGTCGGGTTCATGAGTACAAGTGACCACACTCTGTAGTTTACTGCCCAGCCCGTTAGGTGGAAGAATGAGCACTGCGTACAATGTCGTAAGTACATGACATATCTCTAGATAATGCAGTCGTCTGGTCTCGTGATTACCCGTCTGTTACGGTGGGGGTGTCGCCTGAGTAAACGGCCGTTTAAGTACTGTATCATATTTCCCATGGCCATTGCCATTGTCCACTGCTTGTCGTTAACGACCACCTGGCTAGATGTGAGTTGGAGACCACCTGGCTTAATATAACGCAGGGACTACGAAGGTAATCGCTATGTGAGGGCACATCCAATAATCTCTTTCTCCAAACTATGATGGAAGTAAGGTTGTATCTATCATTCCAGATGCCTCAGGTCCTTCAAAGTAGAATGACCTACTCTTCTAAAAGAATTCCTCTACTATGCTATGTTATGACATCGTTTTATATCAATATAATCAACTTTGAATTCTGAAGTTATTCTTTTCCATGCAGAAGCAGTTGTTGACAGGATTTAATAAGACATAAAAACTGATAAGATGAGACAGTTACAATTTGAGAGATGTGGCCTGCTAGAGGTAATAATGTGAAGTCGTGAGAACTGCAATTGGGAAACAGTCATGTAGATGTCTAGAGTGCGGTGACATGTCAATGCATCCAGCTGTCAGTTTTAATTTGATGGTGTATGGCAAAGTTTAGCTTATGGACTCCTAGTTAGGGGATGTCGGAAATTCGGTGGGCGTTTTATTTCATTTTAGTAATGGTGAAAAGACCATGGAATTGAGCACCATTTTAAGCCTCCTTGATTGTAAGTGAAAAGAGATACGTGTATATAGTACCCGTCCTCGCAAATATGTAATTTCTTTTTTAAAGGCCACAACTAGTCTATTCCTTAATAGGGAGAGGATGGGCATCATCAATAGTTAAAGTACATAATATGTTATTCATGTTAGCAGACCTGACAGCAGGTGAAGTGAGAATGTCATGTGCATGAATTGACTTGGTGAGGAGGAACCTTGTCTGCCGGAGAGAGCCTTGGAGCCCGTCATCTGTACCGAGGTTGTATGCAAAATATCGGCGCTCTTTTGTCATTAATAACATACAGTATCAAACTATGACATTCCACACTATAATTTGAATTTTTACAGCGGTATGATGAAAAGATGTTTCATAACTCTGACGTGAACGTTAAAGATTTCTTATGCTGAAAGTCTCAAATCGCCGTTCCTTCGCCAATGCAGTAAGAAATAAGTATAATAAAAACTACATGGTAAGGATCCGCCAAGTTAGTGACTGCACACTATCGGCTTTGGCAAACCATCGCGGTCCCAATCAAGAGCTCTCGACATCCATTGAGCACTAAGGCTGATGAGTGCATCCCCCCTCCCCTCCCCCATTTCACTTCCCGGGATAAACAGGTTGCTACCCTCCCTACCGCCACTGTCCCACTCAAGAAGCTCATCCCAATACTGCGGCTGAGTTCATGCCAAACCTGATGGCTTTTTTTTTCACATTACTAATGTTTTCAAATCATTATCTTATCAGTGCCCCCATTCCCACCCTTCCCCCCTTCGACATATACTAATCATACCCTAACTGTGCCATTGGCCTTGGGTCAGTTGTTCACAGAGTGGGGGAAAGGACCGATGAGGAGGGGAGTGTAGGGTCGAATTAATCGTGAGCGGTGCACTTGCCCCAGGGCCCTACATCCCTCGAGGACCCAAGGATCTCATGTCATATTTCCGCCATGGGACACTGCGGCATTTTGCCACAGAGGGTGGCCTAGGAGTGGAGGAGGACGAGTTGGTCGGTTGGCAGGCGATCTTTCCAGCACTCTAGTGATGACCAATTCAGAAGCCGAAGAGAGGGTTGTGTTGTTTTTTTTTTGTTTTTGCACATAACATTGCATATTATAACTCTATCACACCGGGAACTCCAGCAAATTTCGAAGGCAATAGAATATTCCAGGACATTCCAACCTAAAACGTGGCTTAGGATTAGGCGAAGGTCAGAGGCAATGTTAATGACAAAAAAAAAACAAACTCGGCACTACCTCTAGACATTATCGTTGTCTGGGAACTCTCTCATTTGTACTTTCTCTTTTCAATTTTGCTCCTCAGCTCCTGGTGGGAGTATCCTGAAATACTGCCACTGAAGGCAGTCGAACAGTCAGATATATGCGGCGCCAGTGTCATGCAGGTTTAAATATGCTTTTTAGGGAAGATAAACGTTTATGCATGATTTAAGGGCAATACCGCAGGATTCTCACAAAACCCTATGCTGACGGTTAGGAGCAGGGGTCTAAACCCCGAAGTCCTGTAAATTTCGAAACACAAAGTCGAGCAGCTGATATCTCCTTTCCCCCCCCCCCCCTCCTCCCCCCCACCCCTTAATATACGCATGCTGACTGGCAGAAAGGATAGCGATACTACAAATGCAGCTCTTTATTGAGAGACTGCCAAAAATGGAACCTACATTTCGAATATGAGGAGGAGTGGAGTAATTATATTCATCTTAGTGTCACTAAAGCGAATTACCCTATTCGGAGACATTCAAACAGCCCAAAAATATAAACACCTCAGGGAATGTGAATACTGAATTAAATATATTACAGCCCATGTCTCCTCCTTATTCTCTAAGCTACGACATGGTTTCTTTCACTACAATTACGGGGCCTGTATTTCAAACCTACAGAGATAACCACAGGCTGGGTTTAATCCTTCCTGCAAGCAATCTACATACTGAGCTCCCCGCCACACTACTCCATACCACGGCTACATTAGTCCTAAGGTCAAATCCCACTGGGGGGCTCTCGCCCCTTCAATATCTCAGCGGCAGTTATTTCCCTTGAAAGCCGTTCTTCCACGATTCAGACACATTCTCTCTTCCTCCCTCCCCTTCCCCGCCTCCTCCCTCCCACCTCCTGGCCCGCGAAGGCCCCCCTGGGGCTAGCTCGTTCTAATCACGCACATGTGGGCCCGGCAGGAGAAGGTCAGACACAGGGGTCATACAGCTAGCGAGTACTGGGCGATAGGAAGGCACCCTGGGGAGTACGCTAGCGGTTGCCATAGCGACAGAAGCCCCTGGGGAGTCGGGGACAATGACACTGGGAGACACGGGATACAATAATATGGCGCTTGGAGAAGGGAGGGAAGGATCGAAATATCACTCTTAACTTCGGGTTAGTCTATGGTTTTATGGGATAGAGTCAATTCATTAACATCACAGTTTAGTTCACTACAGTCTACATTTTTCAAAAATATATCAAGAAATCATCTCCATTTACAGCTTATATGGGTGTGGTTCAAAACATTAGCGCTCTGATAGAAAATTATATTCCCTACTTTTGATCGTCCTCGTAAAATATGTACCAGTAATTTACTATGTAATAACATTTGGGCACAATCCCGGAACTCTTCTACGATGTGCTCAGGTTAGGGGAATGGGTAGGTTTAAAAAGAAAAAGCAGCTCTAAGAAAGCCGCTAGGGACTCTCCCAAAGGTGCCTTTTCTTCCCTCAGCCTAATCTTAACCTTGACCCGAACCCCAACTCAAGCGCACCATATGAGAGTCCCAAGATTTTGTCGCAAAGATGGTTTGTGACGCTGCCCTAGTTCCCTTTCCCTAAATGATTCCGTCGTCTTCTCCAACAAACTCACAGAACTTTCATAAAATAAAACAAAATCTAGAAGGAAGAGGTGAAAGTTGACGCAACTAATTCCCCCATAATAAGACAGTACATTGTACATGTAGGGATAGGACTCGCGGGGCAAAAGGGAGAGACATCACCCAGCCAAAAATGATAAAACGGTATAACTTATATACAGTATACGGTGTGTCCGGGGACTTGGGGAGAGGGAGGATGCTGCTTCTTCCTACCTCATCCAAACACCTTCGGCTCAGACCTAGATGTTCCGGTGATTATTATAATATGAGGAACTCCAGGTTTTTCTCACCAGCTCATCAACATAGTGTTCTGACTAAAGAACAATATTATAGTTCTATTATTAGGCCTCCTAATCGCTCACACAGTTGCCGATCAGCCCTATATTTTATTTTGGGAGAGTGGGGTTATGGCTGTACCATCGTATATACCAGTTTCCATTAAAAAAAAAACAACAAAACCAACAGGAAAACTATAAGTAAGCAGGTAAGACAAAATGATCGATTTTAGCATCATTTCACTCCTAGGGACAATGACCGAGTCATGTAAATGCGCACTGCCTTGGTGCTCAGGACTTAGCTCCAAGTTGCCAGTTCACAGGAAGAAGAGGAAAAAGCGAATAGAGGAACATGACCACCTACCTTCACTTTCAAGAACAACGTTATACATGTTTTAGGTGAGCCTGACTTTTTCTTGACTCCATGCAACGCTTATTTCATATATTATAAGTCTTCATGCATTATACTGCAACGCTCCTGAGTAGATCGTGAAGTTTCAGTGCTATAATTAAATGAACTGTACGATATCTCTCTTCCCCTCTCCCCTCCTCCGCGCATAATTCTGAATGATAACCATACACCCCCTCCCCCTTTCCACCAAATCCCCGCCTTTCCTCACCCACTACAATACAAAGTACTGTACCATGCTTAATAATTCTGTGGCAGAGGCTATTAAGAGGAGGTGATTCCACCTTTTCCTGGTTACGCTGTAGTCAGAAAAAGTGTGTATAAATGTATCAGTAAATGTAAATGTAAATGTATCAGTAGCTTTAGCAACTGTGAATCCTACTATCTCAATTTGGGTATATGTAGGCTACTGTGAAATAAAGGCACAGCTACCATAAAGTATTTTGCTGCGACTATACTTTCTTTCTTTCTTTCTTTCTTTCTTTCTTTCTTTGTCCTCTACTTTCTCTCTCTTCTATCAGCTTGGTTCAAGAAGCCACTGGCCTTGGCATAGTGAAAGGCTGCAGTCTTCTCCAGACTGACCAGGCGTCCTTTCCTACTACCCCTTATTGTCCCAACTTCTAATTTTCGTACTTCTAAATATTTCTTGTTTTACCAAATAATAAGACATCGTCGTAGTCATGTCGAAGTTATAACATATTTTCGCCGGTAGAATTAAATGTTTTGCCTTTTCCTTTGCAAAGCATGGAACTGGAGGTTTAGAATCCGATAAATCAGATCCAATTATTGAATATAAATGAAGGGAACTAGGAATGAAGGCGGAGGAAGCCCTTAATTCTAAGAACCATGTGCCCCCCCCCTTCCTCAACACCTCCCTCCGCCCCCATCCCGTTGCACCGCCTACGGTCATCACTTTACACAAAGCGCACATCTCCAGTCCATTGAAAAAAAACCAACCATAGACTAGAGAGCAGGACAATGCTCTTCAATCGATTACCACCACTAAGCCAATGTCATGTTCCGTTACTCACACGGGTGCATCAAACACACGCTAGACTAAGAGCAAATACAGCGCTAGTATATCAGGTCGGCTGCGCACCAGGGGCGTGTTCACGGGATTATCACCTTGTCTTTCGAGTCCCCATCCTCCAGCCTTCTGCCGGCACCAAAAAAAAATTCGAAGATGTATTATGAAGGCACCAGGACTTTTATAGATTTCGATAGTGGTTTTAATATCGTAGGGGTAGGGGGTTCTAGAACTTCGTTTGAAGTTAAAAAGAGGTGATTACGGGCCTGATAAAGATGATCCTACTAAACATTATGGTTGTTTTTTTCTTCTACTAAAGATGAAACGTAGTCGTTGAAAAAATCGTAATGCAACTGAACAACATTTGGCATATTTCCCCTCCCCTTTCCAACCCCAACCCCCAATTTCCCACCGGGATCCCTATCAACCCGTAGCTACCTCGTGATCTGCTCATGCCAATGGCGCGATGACCCACTGATTTAATGTTAGCAGTAAGCTGCACACACCTGTACGAGCAATGATGTTCTAGTTTCACTGCCTTCAGCCTGCACAAAGCCTGAATATAAATTCTCATTAGTCTAACTTTTCTTTTTTTTTAAAGACTGGATATTTTCTTATCATGACCAAGTCTGCAGCTTGTGCACTCTGTACTAATGAGTCTTTGAGGTCAAAATCTCATAAATTAGTTTTCCAATGATCATATGATCTACATTTGCAAGAAAAGGAAACCGATAAGAACGCTTTCTATCACTTGAAATTTGGTCTGAGGTGACACGGCACTTAATACAGCAGACAAAACCATGTTTGCAGGACTTCTAGCCTGATCCCAGAACACCACACCAATGATCCTTACTGTATAAGCTTACTATCTCAATGACACACATATTTGTGAGTGGGACAAGATCATAAACATTTTGATGATATGGGCTAATTTCTTCAAGAAACACATGGTTCTGAGACACAGGAAAAGCAGTTCCATTCAACTGAAAAAACGTCACAATGAATCTGGTTCTTTGCCCTATCTTGTATGATATGCTAATCATCTTTTATGTGAGGAGGGGAGGTGGGGGACGGGTGATCTCCCAGCATGAACATCAAGATATCAGTGGAAACCCCACTTCTACGGCGCCCGTTATATAGTAAGTCTTCCGCCTTTGGGGCATCTCTCTCTCTCTTTCCCCGCCTCTCTCTTTCTATCCCCCCTCTCTCTCCCTCTTTTCACCTTTTTTTTCCGCGTAGACAATGTACATGATTTTGGGAGAGACCAAGACAGATGCACTGGGCATCATGATGTCAGTGACAGAATTACATTATTAAGCCAAAAGAAGGAAAAAAAAACAGGACTACTCTAAAGTGGTAAGTGTGGAAGGGGTCTAGGGTGTGGGTGGGAGTTGAGGTGGGAGAATGGAAGGAAGAAGGTGAACAACCTAATACTCTCAAAAGCTTCCTTATGGGAGACGGGTGTCCTCGTCCCTTCCCTTCCGCTTTCCCTCCCCCACCTTTCCAGTGTCCGCCGCCCATGCCTTTGGCCACAAAGTGCGTGCGAACAATAAAACACTGCGTGCATGTTACATATCTGGGCACCTCTGATATCAGAAGGATGGCAGTCTATATCTACGACAAACATTGACGAAAAAGATGGTTACCACAGGCCTCGATTGTGAAGCCTCCGGAAGGATTTCCAATCGCGCTTTACTGCCAACAGTGACTGAGTGGAGATCGAACCCTGAGAAGGAATTCCTTAGGAGTCTCACACCCCTAACCAGAGCTTATGCTTACCATTACAACCCTAAAGTTGACCCTAACTCTGACCTTACCATTAACCCTAACCCTAATGTCCGTCGATATAGGAGCAAGAGGTGTGAGTCTCATTCGGAAATCCTCCCAGTCCCTATAATGTACACTATAAACACAGTGTAAATCACACAACAATGCATACTCTACTCACATTTACACGACTTGGGTCTTGCTTGCTTCCGTCGCGACATCACCACCACCCAACTGTGCCCGGTCCGGATGTCGAATCCACTCGCAGGTCTACTATATCTATAACCAGAGTCAGCCAAGACGTGCTCAAAAGTAAGACTGAGGTCAGAGTTCGGATGGTTACTCCACGTGATATGTGAAGATTTCCAGGTGTATCTGTCGCCTGATCAGTGCATTCAGCCCGAGACATAAAAGAGTAAGTAAGGTATAAAAATTAAAGAACAAAATATCATGATTTTAGATTAGAACAGCGAAAAGTTCGCCAATGAGCCGTAGATGCAAAACGCATAATATCAGTGTTCAATAATAGACTTGATCGTGATAATGATAGAAGTTTCACGGCCTGAACTTCTTTACCTTTGGTGACCATTCACCCATTTAGTGTTAGTAAAGGAAATGGCAGGACGTCTTCCTAGCGGTATGTAACAATACATAACACTCGCACTGTAATAACATATATTATATTAACATCACTAACAAGGCGCATCAGTAATTACAGCGTCTGGAACTACAGCACTCCATGAGAGATAAAAATAAATACTACACGATGACATCACATGGTGATAGTTATGTTACCTATTAGTTACATAGTCTATGTTATGACGGCAAGACACGTCTATAGCTTAAATTTTCAAGATCTCACCACCAGAATATAACAACGATACAATATACATTGCAGTTCGGATATTCGTACAATCGTGTCAGTTGCAGTCCTACGTAGAGGAGACATAATTATGGTATAAATAAACTGGATTTAAGAAAGCACTGCAGGTAGCAACTATTCCCAATTGAAAAAAAAATATGGCACAAATTATATTAAGTGCAACATAATTCACATTCAAATGACGATAAAAAAATATAACAAAGAAACAAAAACAAGGAACTCACACGATTTATCAGTGCTTAGGCTCTGTATAGAAAAGATGTCTTTTGCCCAGTCTCAGTTCCCTCGCGGTCAAAGCATTACTGGATGGGCCGTTTTCTAAATCCTCACCACATCGCCGTGCATAGCCTACTGTGTGAGGCAAACCACATACAGGCTAACTGAAGTAGGCAACCCAACACGTTTTGCCGAGAGCCAAAACGCAGCATGAGCCCTGTCGAGGGGGTAGACGGAGGGAGTTGTGGTGCGAGGGTAGCGCGAGCAGAGAGGAACTACGCCACAAAATGAATATTGGATTGGCAGAGCGAGTTAACAACACCCAAGAGGGGACTCCCCGGGGAGACAACCTTTTATGCTTAGCCGGAGCCCGGCCGCCTGATTGGAGCGCACCCGCCACCCCCTAGGGGAAATAATGCGATGTATTTTTAGACCGAACAGCGGGCAGGGAAGACAAGCTGCCTAGGAAAGAGAGAGAGGAGGAGGGGGGAAAATGCAGGAGAGAAATACAAACGATGTTGGATGAGTCTGGGAGATGTCGATAAAGCCTGCTTCACCTCTTCGTAGGGGTCCTCTGGGATGAGAGAAAAACAGCCAAGAATTCTTCCCCCACTACGGTACGACCCCTCCACCATTATATCCATTTTCTTTAGCAGGTACATGTAATGTACATTGAGGGGTGCCTTGTCATCTCTTCTCCTTCCTTCTTCGTACCCATTATTCCAAGCGATTGATGTGTGTTATAAGAGGTTTTGTGTTATCCAGGTTGCTTTTATAAAGCAGTTGGAACGGTTGAGTGGGAACGTGTCACGCAGGGGATTGTCTTAAAATAGTTGTGTTAACAGATTTCCACTGTAGCTAAGTATATTTCTGACAAAATGTTCAATTTCAAATAAAATCAGTTATACTGTACTTCCATTCTACCCTCTCCACTAGTTCACAGAAGAATACATCTGTATGTGGCCTACGTGTATAATGACCATTTCATCTCTGAACACAGCAGACCGTAAAAAGTAAGGTCACTGATGAAAATGATCAACTTAGGACATTCAATCACACTGGAGACAACTCGAAGTCGAATTCGACATTAAAGGGATAACCTCCCTTCTCAACCGCAAGAACTTCTTTACTTCTTTCGGCCATATTAACTCTCATAAAGGTTAAAGTACTGTATCTCTTTTGCCCGATCTTCTAAGGGGAAGAGAAAAGGGGGTCAACGCCCAAAATTTTTCCACAGATCTTTTTCTAAAATAGTCACCTCGAATTTTGATTTGGTCCCCAATTTTCCTTTCAGCTGGTTTTGACCGCGTGCTAAGACATAGGCCTAACACTTTATTTTTTATATCTGAAATTGTATCTGAAACGTTGAAAACGGATGCTTTATTTAAATTACAGATAATTTTATATACGTTTCTACACTTTGACACTGGCTGCCAAGACACCCCCCCCCCCCCCAAAANCCCCCCCCCCCAAAAAAAAAGGGGATTTATTTAGCGGATTAATTGTGGTTTACAAAATGAGTGTTTTGGCCTTCTAATGGGTGCCTGAAACCTTAATGGCACGTACCAGTATTTTTAATTTACACTTTCCTCTAAAGAACGTTGCATATAGCCAGATCAGTCGGTCAGTATTAGTAAGCGTTAATGTTCAAATACTGTACATGTATGGTGAAAACCTTTGCACTGGGCATTAGAGGTACTGTATGTAAGTATGAAGATGCCAACATTTCGTTATGCAATTCAAATAGTCCCTATAAAATCAGAAAACTGGCCATGGGGAGGGGAGTGGGAGAAGAGTTGGATATGAATTTTAAAGGCTTAAATAGGTGTAAATAATAGGTGAGGTTTAGCCACTCAAGTATAAACTTTGTGGTTGTTGCTAGGTGGGTAAAGTTACCTTGTTTACTGAACAAAAAAAGAACCTGAAATATTAGGTAGCCTGCTTCACTGCCTAAGCTGTCAAAATCTAATGGTTTAGGGCATTTTTCTTTGTGTCAAAATTTGGAGGAAGAGCTAAACAACATGTTTGGAAAGTATTTTGACCTAGGACCCCTGGATAAGTTAATGAGAGGTGCGCAACCTAATGTAGCCAACAGTGAAAAATACATTGGCATCTTCATACGTAAAGGATGCGATACCAGTGGGATGTCCCAGAATGCTTTACGAAAGAGCAGGACTGTTATTTTTGTGAAAAACAGATTGTATGGTTTTGTTCCATTGTCTTCTATACCCATTTTTCTACCTCCCCAATCAGTGATTCCCCAGAAGACTATACGCTCTGTGAAATGTGAAAGACCTATATTATAGAATCTGAAAGGTCTATGTATCTGGATGCATGTGCGCATGTCTCTCTCTCTCTCTCTCTCACAGACACACACACACGCACGCACGCACGTACACACACACACCCACCCACCCCTACCTACCTCTACCTCTTGGGCGAGGCAGAAGCTGTTGCATCGAATACACTGTATTATGTTCCGAGATTCCGCAATGATACACTCTCTTTTGTCTCTAATGTGAAATTCTCGGTGATTACCCTGGTCACGTGGTTTTCTCATAGTACTGGCCAGGCTGAAATTCCTTGTCATTCTTTTCCGCTCATCGGTAATCCTCTGGCAAGATACCATACCTGCCCCCCCCCCCCCCNACCAAAAAAGCGCGGGTGCAAATTGCTGCGAATTTCAGATTTTGCTGCAATTTTCCAAATTCATGCAAATTTAGACGTAAATTTAAGTACTGTATTATTTGCAGATTTGGTGAAAATTTTGCCGATCTGGACTGACCAGCCACAGTCGCAATATTACGCAACGGAAATAACAGAAAATAATGTGTTCCATTTCTAGAACTTTACAACGGGACGGTACTAAACAGTGCGACTTAGTGATATTAAATTTAAGGAAGTTACTAAGCTATTCTGGCAAATCTTATCATCATTCTTTGCATGCACATTTTGCAATTCTTGGTGCAACTTTTTGGGGATTTCAAATGCAACTTTCCACGGGGACAGCGATACCATCCAACATTCAGTACAACCAGTGATAAGCGGCAACTCTTCGGACCCATTAATCAACTTCTGCGACAGCTTGTTGCAGTGTTGTTTTATCGCTTTTCACTTTCTCTTCCTTGCAAGTTTTTTGTAGTTGTTATTTTCAATTAACATGCCTTGAGAGAGAGAGAGAGAGAGAGAGAGAGAGAGAGAGAGAGAGAGAGAGAGAGAGAGACAGAGAGAGAGAGAGAAAGAGAGAGACACAGAGAGAGAGAGAAAGAAAGAGAGAGAGAGAGAGAAAAAGAGAAAGAAAAAACTGCTCGTCCTCTACAGAGAATCAGCTATAGACTATCTATTCCATCGTAACTCTCTTCCACAAAGTGATGCTGAAATGCTTGTTTTCCCCCTTTCCCAATCCTAATTGTAACTCTACATATTCACTTATTATAGACCCTGAACTATATGCCAGCCATAATTATTTTAATTCTTTTTGCACAACACAAAATTGGAAATACATGGACAGGGTGCTCTTAATTCAGTACAGGTTAGCTTGATCACTTGAATGGAAGTGCGAATGAACGGGCAAATGAAAGGCATTACCTTTTCCGTCTCCTGTTGAGCTACCGTACTAACTACTACAGTACTACTATCCTTGCAACATGTACGTGGATGTATTCTTTTCAGTCAGAATAATGGTGATCAGCCCAGTCTCATTGACAGTATTACAGTACATGTACTAGTACAGTACTACGGAGTCCGCAAGAAGTGAACTGGCGTGATGTAAATTTCGATTGATGTGAGCCTGTGCTGAGGTCTGTATTTTTAAATCAAAATGAATGAAACTGACTCACTCAAGACTTCCACCTGAGGTGAACTCGGAATCACAGGATTGTGGGCTAATCTCGACACTGTTACGGTAAGATTAAATAAATACAATTTACAGTATTATTACCGTGATCACGAAACCCGCCCATGGCTCACAACACTTAAATAAAGGAACAGGGATAGCTATCTGCTTCATAGCCTTAATAATCCACAATATTTTTTCATAAATTTTCAACCCCTTACACGTTTTCTTCGCCCGAGCGCTTCCGAGAAAATGCAGCTTGAAAGTCGGGATTTTCACACCGCGCGGGCCGCCATAACTGGTCGTCCGGTCAGCGCGGGAATAAGGTGTGACGTCATGAAGCGAGAGGCGAGCTAATAGTCGTTGTGCGAAGAGAATTATCCACATGCAATAACTTTCCTTGGTGCTAAATTTTATGCCCTTTTTCATATATGATCATTAAGTCTTTTGTTGAAGACTGTGATCAAGTGCCTGACTTTGATTGCAATGCTGTAATCTTAGAAAAGGCAGGATGAATATTGGATAAAAGAAGCAGTCCGGGCACTGAGTGAGTCGCTTTATTAAATTAATGTATGCATAGCCTATGTATGGTTTTCTGGGCCGTTTCCCCCCTTGTATTGTTTAATGAGCTCTCATTGGTCTACGGTTCTGACATTCTCTATCATTTTGCACAGCAGGATAGGATTTGATTGACAGCTAAATTGTCTCAGGCAGTGTTTTCTGCGCTTTGGGGCCGTGTTAGTTACATCACTAGTCATAAATCAGTGAGCATGTGTCGAAGAGCCGGTCAAACAGCTGGCATATCGACGTGAAAATAGTTTGACACTCTTATGTTGGCCAGAGATGACCACGGGAATAATTTGGAGAATACTTGTGAAATCTTGGGAAAGACAGAACTGGTCTCCACTATCAAAGAGAAAAATGAAAACAGCTATAGCAGTTAGCATGGATATGCCACGTTGAGCATAGCAACAATTACGAGATGGGGAAGGGGAAGGAGGGGATAGATGGGTGGGCACAATTACAGGGGTGAAGCCAAGACGTTACATTTACAATGTCTTTGGGGGTTGAGAGAGAGAGAGAGAGAGAGAGAGAGAAATAGAGAGAGAGAGGGAGATAGGGAATAGAAGCAATAAGAGAAAGTGAGAGCCTGAGTTGCTAAGGAAAAAAAGCGAGAAGGCAGGTAGTGAACATCGACTCAGGGGATAAAAACACCTTGGCTTCTCTCACTCTCTCTCGCTTTCTATTAGCGTCTATTTTTTTTCTTACCTCGTATTTTTTCCTAGATTTTTATTCCACCACCCTATTGCTCCTTGCCTTAACCACGCCTCCCCCCCCTTTCTCTTCATCCCTGGAATTGTGCCCACCCAACCCATACTAAAATTTACCTCATTCCCCTCATTGATAGTGAAGACCGATTGACCGATTCAATTTTTCAAAACTACAAAAGTTTTCACGGGTATTCTATAAAAATGATCCCGTGGTCATCTCTGAGCATAATAAGAATGTCAAAATAAATTTCACGTCGATGTGCCCCCTTTTTGATCTGCTCTTTTAAGCCTTTTGATTGATTTATGACTAGTGACACAACTAGTGCCGCTCCTAAGCACAGAAAGTTTGACTGTGGCGGCATCTAAATTATCTGAAAGTGCTCCTCAAGCAAATAATAATTTTATATTGTCAGAATCTTAGGCCAGTAAGCGCTCACTAAACTACACAGCAGACAACAAAACAAAGACAGTGCAAAAATGTTCCTTTTTCTCAAATATTATTTTTCTCCCTTTTCTAAGGTTACAGCACCGGAATCAAAGTCGGGCAGTTGTTCACACAGTTTAACAAAAGACTTTTCTCAACGATGAATGAAAAAAAGGCATAACATTTAGAGCCAACGAAAGTTATTGCATGAGGATAATTCTCTTTGCATAATGACTACTACTACTGTACTAGCTTGTCTCTCGCTTTCTGACGTCAAGCCTTATTCCCGCGCTGACCGGACGATCAGTCATGGCGGCCCGCAGGGTGTGAAAATCCCGACTTTCACCAAGCTGCGTTTTCTCGGGAGCGCTTGGGCGAAGGAAATGGGCAAGGGGTTGAAAATTTATGAAAAAATACTAATACTATGGATTTTTTAGGCTGTGAAGCAAATAGCTTCCCCTGTCCCTTTAAGGATGTTCCCCCAGAAAATCGTGATCGCAAATTTCCGCCCGTTTGAGGCTTTGCTACAATTTTGGAAATTTACATTACACATTTCCCGCAAATTTTGTTGATTTTGGCCGAACTTACGTTCGGTTGCAAATACACTGTATTGGCCGACGGGAACACAGGAAATGTGTTCAATTCAACATTTTTAAAGAAATTGTGCACATTTTGGCACAACTTTTACTTTTACCACGTTTTGCATGCAAATTTGGCAATTCTTGGTGCAAATTTTGACAGTTCGAAATGCAAGTTTCCGCAGAGACAGATTAGATCCTGAGTGTAACGAAACAAGATTACATCGCATTGTAAAGATGGTTTGGAAGATGATGATGATTTGAGAGTGGGGGAGAAGTGTGATCAATTACAGTGTAATGAATCAATCTGTCCTGTGCATCGTGGACATGGGCCTATTGTTCACTACCCACAAACAAACAACAATGGGCAATTTTAATCTATTCTTATCCTCTCCCCAACCAAACTTTTTTAATAAGAGATGCTCCATTTAACCTGTCCCCGAGGAAAATTGCAAACAAACAGTGGTAAAATTTGCACCAAAATTGCAAATGTTCCTAAAATTTGCGTTACAAGACGTGATATTTGCAGGCTCAAGATAATGTCAAACAAAACAATGTTACACAAATGGATACTATAAAAAAAAAACGTGCACTGAACCATGAAGTAAAAGATCTAGTCTAGACTTTATAACACATTTTAAAGGATTATTTCTGTCTGAAAAACAATGATAGTATTTTGATAGACTTAAATGAGAAATGTTCTGATATTTCTTTGATAAAGATTTCCAAAATCAGACTTCCAAATTTTGTGTGTATCAAAAAAAAAAAAGCTTCGAAAGTTTTGTGGAGACTCAAACCCTCATTTTCACTCACATTTCAATGAGTCTGTATTATTGCTACTCTAAGTATGGGCACTCTTGGGGACAATTATTATTGCAGTTTGTTTAGCGTTGACAAGGTCGCCATTTGGGTAAATGCATCTTGAATGTTACTCCTAGTCTCACGCCCCCTCCTGTCACACGTCTATCTCTGCTTCTTCTTGTGGTTCTCAGCCCCGCATGACCCATGGACCCTAAACCCACTCTTGTCTTAGTCTTAATCTTACACATAATTTTTATTCATCATTCATGTGTCATCGCTGTGAGACAATGTTCGCGCTCAAATCTGCTATATCCAAGCACAAGTTTCCCACTTATCAATATCATAGCTATCACAGCATCTAGCCCTAATTCTTCAAGAGAATCCGATTCCGGACGATTAGTATTAGTATCGCCATCACCAGGGCCCGACGCGACAAAAATTCGCTCCAGAGAGGTGGAATCCGACGCAGTTTTGTTGACATCTCAAAAGTTCGATGGAGTAATTTAATAAGTAATACTGTATCCCTTGCGTGGCAACTACGGTACCCGCTTTGTTAGCTGCGTAACTTTCTTGTATCACCACGTCGCAGTTTTTGGTACTGTACCATTGCCGTCTTGGTTTATGACCGACGCAAAGTTACTGAAACAGAACATAGATCAGTTCTTGCTAAAACAAAATATTGCGACCGTATCAGAAAACGTTCATTGCTCTGCCAAAATCTGCGCCAAGTTTGCGGAAAGTGTCTAAATTTGCAAAATTGCAGCAAAGCCTGAAAAACGCGGAAATTCGTGCCCGCGATTTTCTGGGGGAACAATTAGACTAGACACAAAAGCTCTTAACACGTAATACTAAATAATACCTGTACTAACACTATTACTTGCACCAGCGATTCACTTTGTCTTGTCTACCTTCTGTGTTTTGTGATACTGTACGAGTTGTTTCCCCCAAAGAATGGTTAATGTGAATATTTATTAACCAGACTAGTTGAAGAGAATACCTGCGCAGTAATTTTTTTATGCAGACTGCGCACTTGTATAAAAAATATTGAGACTTGCTAAATATACCCGTACTACTTAGTGTTAGTANAAATAGGCCTAGCATACACGCCAAACGGTGCCGGCGAAAGCGAAACTAAGAAACGCGCGTCAGCATCGATAATGCTGTGTACTCCACGGCAAAACGGAATGCCAGTACTGTACTGTACTCTATGATTTTCAATCGTTTGTTGTGAGACTCGAGTACTTGTACTCATGATTAAAACAGCCCATTTTGATGATTTTCAGTACACGAAAGCTCTTTAAGCACCCGCACCCGACTTCGTTGCGGAAGGCATTCACGGTATTCTTTTTCATACTGACAGTCGATTTTCGTATTTTTAAGAGTACGATTCGTATTTTCGTACTGAGGTCAGATTTTCGTATGAAATACGAAAATTTCGTACTGGTTGGCAGCTCTGGAATAACCCTAATTTTGTATTATTTTCATAATAAACAACTGTCATCAAATACGTTTTCTTTTTTGATACTGGAAATTAAGTCCTAAAAACACAATTTCCCAATCTTCATCAGTTTTGCTCTCAAGTGGTCTTGTCAGAGAAAGAGGTGGCGCTTCAAAATGCTTGGTCTTTGCTTCTTGCAATCTCTGCCAATAACTGAAAATATGCATTTTTGAATATGTATGTATTGCCTATATTGTGTAACTTTTCTGTTGTGTACTGTAAGATATAATATATACAGTGTATAATATATACTGATATATTTTTTTTTTTTGCTCCTTGTGGTTGATGTATTCATGGCCAATGCTCATCCTTTCCTGCAGTGCTAGTGATTCAGCAGATTTTGGTCATAACTGCAGTTATGGGTACTGGTTCAGCAATTACTAGTCGGTAGTTTAAGACTTTCGCAATACAGGCACAATAAAGCAAGAAGGAAAGTGTAACAACGACTTTGTGGCGCAATATGTACATTGGAGTACATTTATGGGGGGGAAGAGAGAAAGAGAGAGAGGAGAATGGAGAGAAAACAGATGGGGGTTAGTCATTTGGTCAGTCCTAATGTTTACAACATGAGTTATGTTCAGTTATGTCAACATGAGGGGTGGTCAGGTCTGTTAAAATTTGATTGATATTACTGAGTTGTTTCCCTTCAATTGGGTTGTTGAAACCCAAGAAGCAACCTGAATGTTTTTAACTGTATCTCCATAGTCAGTATGTAAAACTGCAGGCTTGGCATTGGTGATGATAGATATTACATACAATCACATTCAGCTGCTGATGTCACACATGATAGATCCTAAACATCCAGCGAGATGAATTCCATCCTATAGACAAACTGTTAGATCACCCTTATTTATACAAAACACACAAAAAAACTTTCGTGAAGGTGAGACAATCACGCTGTAACAGCTACACTTTTGCTTGTTCAGTCATGTTATAAAAAGGCTATGGTAACAATAACAAAGAGAAAGGAGAAATGGGGATGGACATTTTGAGTATGATATAACTGGATTCTTGATAAACCTTACCCATAACAGAAAAGTCCTCTGTATTTATTACAAGGAAAAACATTTTGGGATGGGATGTCCAAATCTAGCCTAGAAATAAACTGAGAATTCTTACATCATAGTGAATGCATTGTTCTTCTTTGTTGAAAAGGGAAATACACACTGCCTTCCTCATACCAACCTGTCTGCAGTTGGTCAAGCATTCAGACACATCATTAACACTATTAACAGTATCCATAAAATTTTGAAAGTCCTGACCACCTTGTTATTACTATGCATACTCATTCACATCTTTACCATATTTCAAACATATCTTACAAACAAAAGACATGAACTAGTTAGTCACAAGAAAATTTAATGAAACATTAATTTATTTCTGTCGCTGTGCACAAATTTATTTCTTGCCCTTTGACTTCGGCTTCTTGGATTTGACAGGGGCCTTGCGAGCAGCTTTTCTCAGTTTTCCAAACTCAACATTGATGATGCGGTTGCGCTGAAAAACAAGAGATGTTTTAAAATCAAAGATAGTAACATCGTAGACTATTCTGAAAAACCACAGGATGGTCATCAAAAAAGTGACGCATCCCATAGGACATGAAAGTGCTAACCATGTCACCACATAAATCTTAAGGCTACCATCACCAATATGATACAGTATAACAATATATGTGAAATAATGGTGATCCAGCATGTGACCCGCACAAATGAAACGGCTAATGACTAGATTTCATTAGGCCTGATTTCCTATCAAAGACCAAACTGAATCAATCAGGTTTTCTCCTGTGTGCACCATAAGCATAATTCAAAACACACCAAACTCAATAAATCATCTGATTAATAAAACTAAAAGCAAAAGCATAACACTATCTTAGATATTAACAATAATCTAGGATAAATATGAAAGAAACTTCCCCATTAATGTTCATGTCAGATCTGGATAATCAGCACTGATCATACAGACGGCACTTCCTAATATCCAGGTTCATCATGCATGATACAACTTGAATCTCATTATATATTCTAA
>JAWQUT010000090.1:1204647-1235382 GCA_033807755.1 Ellobium chinense | reverse complement strand
ATGCTTATTTATTCTTAATATTTGATTTCATATAAATTTATGTTAGTCTGATGCATTTGTGTGCGTGGTATAGTAATGATACACACTCATGTTTTTTGTTACGTTTCGTGGTTGATTTTAAATCTATCAGTAACTTTAATGTTGGCATATTTTAATGGAGTTCAAGCTTTTTGTGTTTACATGTGTTATTGAATGTGTGATTCAAGTGTTATTAGTTGCCTCTGGTAATCTAACATCCCTTCTCTAGGCCAAATATGTCGTCCACCGGATACAACCGACAGATTACTAGGCACAACTTCAATCGCATATCTTGGCCTTAGATATCATCAAACTATCTTTTTACTCTATATGAACATCACTGATCCATCCCTCAACCAGATAGAAAAGTCAAAATGTGTGAAGAACTACTTTTAAAATTAGCCCTTTAGGTTACTTTTTGTGGTCCACCTTATGACAATGGCTCAAATACACTATGGAGATACAATAATCATATAAAGCATTGTAATTCACTGAATAATGAGTCAGTCAAAGTTTGATTAACGATGATATAATAAAGTAATGACCATTATATGATCACTGACCATGTGTAGGATCCTCTGAGTAACTCACTCTAGTCTTAAAAGTCTGTGTGTACAAGTCTCCAAATCCAAGTGGATCCAAATCCCAGAAAGGCTGTCACAAGACAGGTCAGACTACATCATAAAGATTAAGAATAAGAGTCTGCCTACGTCTACATAACAGCTTGTGACTGATTTTTCGCTACCTCGAACTTGAGTGTAACAAATCCAAGCAAAATGACAGGAATGTTTGTCCAGACCTCAGTCACATTTTACAATGTGTGTCAGTCATGGATAATCAGCACTGGTCATACAGACGGCACTTCCTAATATCCAGGTTCATCATACACACATTGCCTCTATAATAAATTAAATGAAACAATTGTCCTTGCCTAAGTAGAGGTAAGACAGAAAACAATGGCAGACAATGGTTATGAAATTATAGACTTTCATGAAAGAAGCTGTGTTTTTAAAGAGCATTAAGACTTCAAGATGGCATGCAGACCCATTAACACTTCCAACAGTATTGTACTTTTTTTCATACCAACAGGTTACCTAATGTTGAGATTTGACTGTATGATAAGCAGCTGAGTGCTCAGCACAGTACTTACCCTTTCGCTGGTAGCTAGCTTCTTTGCCCAGGTAGTCTGCTGCCACTGCTTAGTGATATCAGCTTTTTCCCATGCTTTTTTAACTACTCCAGATCGAGCAGAGTGACCAATCTGAATGGTGAAAGGTGTGAGGTGAAGGGCCTTGAAGTTAATGTCCTTGCGATTCACGCCTGAACAAGGGCCATCTACTAGTGCCTGTAAGTTTGAAATATACAAGTTTGCAAATTACTTTGGAATCCAAACTACGGAAAAGCAAAATAAGATGGAAGCCTGTTATCAAGTCAAATACAGCAACTTTTATCACGGGCATGCTTTTGGACATTAATTTGCTGACATTATGTAGTGGTGTTAGCAGGTTTTCTTGTTTCTTGTAGAGCAGTTTGACTCAGGCTAGATAAACTAGATCATTGTCTAGCTTGATTTGTTTAAATGACAAATCTTCTTCCTGAACTTCTTGAATTTTAGCTCTTTGTAACCCAAATTCCTCTCAAATGTAGTATTAGTTGCTTAAACACACAAATTCACTCTGAAGTTTCATATAGTTTGTTGATGTGGCTGATGCAATATGCCCAGCCTTTTTGGACGTAAGAGATCTCTGATGCTAAATTACCTCCTCTGATGAGGTGCAGTTAACTGACACTGCATGCTTCCGTCAAAATCATTTCATGGATTTTGTTTACATAGTCTAGTGCAACTTTTGATTAGACCATCACAAAACTGTGAAATAACAGATTGTGACACTGACCGTGCCAGGGATCAAGATTCATCATCTAATTAAGGAGACTGTCTTAAGTATTAGTGATAAATCTAGACTAGATCCAACTAATTTATTTCCATGAACTAATCTGTAATTACTGAGCAGCTTCTACCTTGTAAATCAAAAAGTTCTGTTTAGTTTATTTTGAAATTTGATTTACATATTAAAATTTTTTCAAAAGTTTTCATTGATCAATTTGTTTTGTTGCAATACATCTCTAGTCTAAATATTGCCACGGAATAAACTTTTTCTTCCATGACATTCTCATGGTCTTTCCAGGTTGTCTTGAAATTAATATCTGAAAACAATATTGCAGTAAAAACCACAACAAGACAACCTTTTGTATGAGGAATTAGATAAGTTTTGTCTCCAGCTGATGCATGGGGGAATATTCCCAAACAAAGTGATGAACCATGCATACAAATTTTAAAATTTTCAAAAGAGTTGGGGGCACTCTGAATCCAGGTATTTACCAGACCTGGGAAGATCAACGGGTATTCTCCATGATATTCCAGGTCTATGGCAACCCTGTAAAATGTAAAATTATTTTTTTGTTTTGTTCAGAAATAGAAATAAAACCTCTACATAAATGTAATACTGGGTTGAAATTTTGCTGTGATACACAATTATGCACCACAATAACTTTATGTAAGCTCTCTGGTCAATCTGAGAAATATATTGAAATTCTGAGTAGTGGGACGAATCAAATAAACTGCTATAATTAAAGGATTCTTGTTACTGAGGGTCATACAGGACTACATGTATTCCAAATATTTGCATAAAGAATGTGACCTAATTATCTTCATCTAGTCGGGTTAACACTTGTAATAAGTTAGCAAGTGCTGTGGTTACAGGTATTTTAGATCATAAAAATAAGGAAGAGATACTTGAGGATTTTGAAAATCGCTGCTTTTCCCAGGGTTCTTGTGACCACTGGACATATTATAAGTGGATTTCCCTGCACACAAAAAGATGAGTTACTCACTCTGTTCTGGTCAATAACATCAACGATGGCCACGAGCTTGCCTTTATCATCTCCATGAGCCACATAGGCCACTCGACCTATCTCAACAAAACGGTTGTAGGGCTGTGAAAAGAAAATAAAAGAAAGTTTATAAGTCAGTATTGAGCTGTGTAGGAGATCCATAATCCAGATCAGACTGGAACGTGTCTAGATCTAGATAAGTCAGTACTGAGCTGTGTAGGAGATCCATAATCTAGACTGGAACGTGTCTAGATCTAGATTTATCACATGCTTAAAGGAAGACCGCACCGTCCTACAGACCATATTAAATCATACGATACCCTATTATTCCAATAAAACAGTCTTTCAAGTGTCTGTCATAATGATATAATGTCTCTGCTGGCCCCAGACAACCCACAGGTTTACATTATCCAAAATCCGCCTTGTTACAACTACTGCGCGCGTGGCGGCCATAAGCTTACGTCAAATACGTTCTTACCACACGGCCAAGCTGTCTAGCCAGTGCTCTGCGGACGGGTAATAGCATGTTGGTATGAATGTTTTAATTCCTCTGTGAACAGTAGATATGGATATGCCAAACAAAATCATGCTGAGGCAATAAAATGCAGAATACTTTTTCTGGCTTGCACTATCAAACTTTAGGTTTGAATTTGGAATACCTGAACCTTAATTAAAAGCTGAATAATACATTATCAGGTAGAGGTGTCTGCAGCTGCTGGAACGTAAGTGACGTCAGCGTTTTGGCCACAGGCTTCTGCTGATCGAGGAAGGGGAATAATTCTGGACGCAAGGGCCAAACTCTAGCTCTCCTTATTGCGTCATATTACATACGCGCACGGTAACAGAACGATGCTCTTTCTTTGCAAAACTGACGTCGTGGGCACCATAGATAGTTTTTAGAGAGAAAAAGTAATGAAAAACGGGAAATTATTTTTGGTGTGCGTGGTCCTACTTTAACAGAACTGACTGACTGTGCCAGACATGTCAACAGGGAGTAGGGGTAAAGAAAATCATTTATCAGACACACTGACAGTCAAATTAGAGAATTATCATTAATTAGAGAGATAATGATCACAGGGATGCCATTCGCTTTTCATAAAATGCTCTGAAACTTTTGCGGCTTCCCAGGAGATCATGAGGACTTGGTGTCTTTAATCTGAAACTTTTACTTTCAAAGAGCCAAATCTTGTTCGATCTCTAAATGAACCTATCTTAAGCAATAAAGAAATAAAGCTATCTCTTTAAAAAAGTGAAAACGCATAAATTTACTACAAAATTATACAGTACAGAAATCGAAAGCAGACTTGCCAAACCCTAATTAATAATGGATCAGGCTGCAGATATGTTTTGATTCTTCTGACTAGTCATTCAGACATGTTCTTTGTCAATGTCAGAAATTGATTCTAAACACAAAGGCTAGAACAGTCTGCTTTAAAATTTTGTTTCTCCAAGTACCTGGGTTGTGATTTGGTAAGAGAAAGCTTCATTTTGGAACGTCCCTAGACACTACTAGGATGTCCTTAAAAGATTTTGCTGCTTAGATCTCTTGCTTTCAATCACGATTCGGACTATCTCTGCAAATCAACGTAGATCTGCGTGTTCTGTGAAGTCGACCAGCCTAACCCACACACTGCCCAAGGAAGACGAGCAAGAGCGACGGACGATTAGCCATTTCTACATTCTAGTTCTAGTGCTGCCGAAACTAGACCTACAAACAAAGCAATTTCTGAGGAAGACAGCGTGCACTGGAAAGCATAACACCGAATTTGTGTGTCTTGTATTATTTCTGTTCTTCAAATGAGTTTTTAAAACAAAGAATAACCGCTTCAATGACAGTTCGCAATTCAGGGACCGCGTTTCACTAAGGCCGGAAGTGACCTTTTATTTACTCTGATCTGTCTAGCCATATGCCAGCGGTACTGAAATGCCTGTGTCAATGCTGATCTATCTGTACGACGGCCGTAATGAAACTTCCAGTAAAATTTCAGATCTCGGTAACCGGAATTTACTTTTTCCAAGAGTCTAGGACAGACCTCGGATGGTATTCTCTGAGCAGCTGATATTCTTGGATGTCCAAGAAGTCTCGGAAGAGTGGCATCCCTGTCCAGATCTAGTCTAAGATAGTTAAAAGGATTAGTTTTTAAAATCTTTTTTTTGACCGCAATTTTACTTTTAATTAATAAGTATGGTAACACATTCCAAAGCTTTCATGACAAATATAAATTAGTTTGCTTGTGCTAGGATAATTTCTCAAACCTGTCGCAAAAAATACATATTGGGAAGTTTCTTTACTCGAAAGTAGCCAGCAATGTTTAATCGCAGTTTAGAAACTAGTCCCCAACCTTAAAGTGTGAAGATCTCAACCTCTTATACTAACTTATAGGTTAAATGATATAATTTTGCTAAAATGATGACCTACTTTGAAAACAAAACCTAAAGCTATCTGAGGAATCGTTCCCTTTTTGTTTCATACTGAAGTTAAACGCAGTTTTACTAGATTACACTCCAAAGTACATGTTCTTAGGCTTTTTTCGCTTAGAGATAGCCACAACATGCAGGGAAAAACGAGACTGCAAGATTTCAAAACAACCTGAGAGAATAACTTTGAATAAAAGAAAGCCCAGTTTTCTTTCTTTGTGTATGCCCCACAAAAGAACCAAGCCCCTCTTTTTTACATCATCATCATCAGCCCCATCAAAGTAATCTCTAACTAGCCTATGTGTTGTTACTGGGATGGGTATGGAACATGTTACAAGATGGTCCACATAAGGACACAAGGAAATTGTCAGGTCAGCATCTCGGGGAAATGTCCAATATGAAATTAAGCCATTAAGCCTAGACTAGTAGATCTAGACTAGACTAGTCTAACTCTAGTCTAGTAGTAGTAGAGGCAGTAGAAGAGGCGGTACAATCCTGGAACAGCACCGCTGGTAGGTCAGGCGTTAGACGAAATGAATGGCCGAAGAGGCAAATGAGGTATCGATAATAGGTCACTCGTTATAAACCGGGTCTCTTGGCAGATTTTCCAGAATAGCCGCTAAAATTTTTATAATAAAACAAGATTTTCTTATTCTTAGCTATATTTGTGGTAGCCTCAAAATCTGTTTGTAGTAATCAACGACCTACTGTTAAAATTAAAGACAAGAAAACGACACTGAAATGACAACATGGCCTACCATTGTGAGAGCCTACGATCAAAAAGGAAGTGGACGTACAATGTAATTGTGGGAACGAAATGAGAATTTGCGTGACCTTGACCGTAAACATAAAATCAAATTAGGTCGCCCAGCGCCCAGACTCCGGTTGTGCAAATATCGGCAACTTTTATGCTATAAACGGCGACATTTTTACTCTTTGGAAGTAAGACTTGATTAAATACTCAGTGAAATGACATCATCCCTTAGCCTTTTTCCCCCCCAGTAAATCTAGATTTCAACTTGATATAGTCTAGTCTAGACTTCAATCGAGTCATCCGCGGAATCGTGTTCAGGCAGTGGTTCGCTTGAGAAGTACCGATTATAAACCGGGAAATATCGGAAATCGGCAACGCATTTCTCTAGTCTGTAGGGCGTAGGCCTATAGTGGCGAGCATAGACATGGTAGCGAGAGAACCAAACTTCGTGGAATGAGAGATTTGATTAAAATTTTCAGTAGACTTAACATGATTCAATGCATGACCAGATATTTATTGACAAAATTAGTAAAGACTTAAAAAAAAAAAAAGATTAATGCCAAGATGGGAGGGTGCACAACTTACCAAAAAGTTTTAAAGTTTTGATTGCAAAGTTTCCGACATTTCGGTTAAAAATTCCATTCTATCCGTGAAACTACTTTTTATCTCTTTAAAATAGACCTAGTTATATTTTTTTAAGGTTAGGTGGGCTATAACAATATTTTTCACCTATGACAAGAGATAGCCGCGGTGATTTTTTTTCCCTCTCTTCTTCGGTGGGATTCTCATTTACAAAATCAATGTGAAAATATGTCTCTGTCTGTGAGCAAAAGGCTTGGAGTACGGAAGTAGGGTAAATCCACCTTAGTATCTTTAAAAAAAAAACAACACTTATCGGACGGCGTGAAAATTAGTCAGCCATGAGCTTTGGATTTAGAATAGGCCTACAGCAAAGATTAAAATAATACAGGTATTCATATTCGCATCCATGTGTTGTCGAAGATGCGAATACGTTAAAATAACATCGAACTGGACAGGGTGTCAACAGTTGAACTTTCGCTTTATGAAACTGCCCCAGATCTGGAAACAAGTGACAAGACTATTCGCTGGGCACATCCTGAACTGCCAGTGCCAAAGACATAGTCTAGGCCTACTCCAACATGCATACGTCCAGGAACATACTGCGATGTCTGAGGGAGACAGCCAAAACGCTCCATGTTTTCACTAAACGGAACTTTTCTGCACCGGTCAGTATCTTAAAACTAAAGTCACTAGAAACTTCACTGAATAATATTTAGACTAGGCCTAGACTAGACTAGTCTAGATCGAGGGATGGACTCTCTGCCAGTCTCTGGTCATGGTGACTCAGTATACGGATATGAGGATGAGAGGGGTTCAAATTCAGTGGTGATAAGGAAGCTTTGTCTCCACGCCACATTTGCGTAGGGGCTGGCCTCGTCATGCGCTGACTTAGACTAGTTAGANTTTGCTCACCTTGGATACAGATAAAAGCCTTCAGACTTTCCTCTAGATTGGATCTTTGAAGCATAATGTCATATTCATAAGCTTGTATTTGTGTTCTTATTTATTTGTAAGGTTTGCTGTAGAAACCCAGTAGCTATTTGGTGTCCTTACAGATGAGACAGGCAAAGGTCACTAGTGACTTTGTTGGAACCCTCAAAGGTATCGTTGGGGATAAGAATGCCTCAACAGCAGATGCTATCAGAGAACAGCATGGTCATGATGAATCTCACCATCCGTAAGTGTCTGAATTAGAAATTATGTTGATCACTGCTTGATCACTCGGATCAGAGCAGTGTGCTTGTGGATCGTTTGTGAATGTCTTTTGAGCGTGGTCTGCACCTTTAGAAACTAGATTGTTAGCCTCTGGTTGGATATGATTGTGTTAGCCATAATATTATTGTATCAGTAGTAAGTTTTATGTGCACAGACTTCTTACATTCTTCATTTTCACTTAATGATATTAACTATTTTTTATGTTTGTCTGGGAAACCAGAAGCCAAAGGAAAATTCTACATCATTAAGATCTGCTTTTAGTGATAACAAAAGAAATGAAAGAAGAGCATGAAACTGACTTCTTTATATTGTTCTGTTTGATTTCTGAGTGAAACCTCTGACATTTTTTCTTTGATCTAAGTTTTTCTCTTGCACACCCAGGTTCAGAGCAAACCAAACGCTTGAGTGTGAGAAAGTAGAAAAATCTTAGATTTCATTAGTTTGTTAAATAAATCTGGCGATCATAGATTTCACTAGTTGGATTCACAATTTGTTGTTGCTATTGTGTTTGACTGTAGAGTGGGCTTGCCAGATGTGGTGGTGTTTGCCGAATCAGTTGACCATGTCAGCAAAGTTGCCAAATTCTGCAATGACAACAAAGTCCCCCTCGTCCCTTTTGGAAGTGGAACAGGCCTTGAAGGAGGTGTTAATGCCTTGGAGGTAACATAAATAATTGGATGGAGGAGAAATGCCCTGGAGGTTACATAAATAATGGGACAATGGAGAAGTAATCTATCCCTAACAATCAGACAATCCATTTTCAAGACATCCATTTTCAACAATCTACACGATGGGACATAACAGTACTGTACTCTTTTACTAATTAAATTACAGCACATTGGAAGTCATTTACAGTCATTTTTATTGACCTTCAGTTTAATTATTCCTGTTTACCTCTCAGTGTTTGTAAAAGAAAACAAAACAGTTCTTGGTAATAGAAATAGCAGAGTAGTAAGCTTACAGCTGGGGCATATCTGTCTTCCTCACGGCAGTCAGCAAGTTTCTGTATGATCAGTATGGATTAAAAACCCTCAAATGGTGAAAGAAATCCTGACTTCAGTCAGGTTATATATCTCGCCTATCCTTTCCCCTTCCCCCTTTTTATCAAAAACCGGACCACGGACAGTCACACAGCAATATTATAACCCTGTCTGCTCGACATTAGGAATAAATATTGGTCATCCCTTCTGCCTGCATGATAATAATATGAGACACTGCATAGGCTATCTCTCCCCTTTCTCCTCCCCTCCCCCTTCCCCCAACCCCCCTCTACCCCTGTGTTTTTTGCTGCCAGGCGTGAACAGTAAGTACTACTCACCTCGCAGCACCAGTTTGTCTGAGTGAGTTCAGGCAAGAGAGAAGCAATTTCCAAATAAAGAACCTGCATGGATGGCTTACTGGATTTTTTTTCCTCAGCTTTTATTTCCTGACAAGTCATTTGATAGGTTTGGGACTTGCTTTGAACGTTCTTTCAAAGTCCCGTTTGGCCTACTCAGTAGAGATCAGCTATTAGGCCTACCATTCACTTTACTGCAGTTTATTCCTAATCACTGACTTTTATATTCTTTACATTCTTTTCTTTACATTTAAAGCTAGATTAATGTTGTTTCTTCTGAGGACAGTATTTTTTTCACCAGACTCGGGCCTCTTGATGCATGAAATGTCAAGCTGCCCAGTGTGCGCAACACTATTTACTATTATAGTCGGTAGTCGTTATTACAATGTTGCCAATATGAGGGGGCAATGTGGGCTTTGTGGGTCTAATGTTGTGTAACTAGTTTTACGTCTGTAGTAGGCACACGCGAGACAGTCTTCTTCCCACCCGCATCTTCCCAACACCACAGTCATCATGCCGTAAGCTCTGCTCCTTGTGTAGGCAGTAATTTTTGGACTCTGGCTTTCCGACTCAGGAAAATGGATAGGGCACACATGGTCGCTTGTCACAGTGAAAAACGGCTCTTTGATCAGTGTTTGCGCTTCGCGATCAGAGGGAGCTGCTGGTTGGAGGCCAGTTTCAGTCAGAAAATGGTCAGTAAACAGGAAAAGTGTACATAGAACGGAGGGGATTGCTCATTAGAGGGACCAAAGAAGACAGATTTTACTGTGTGTGCATCAAATCTCCACCATGCAAAAAGAGTTATGCGCAAAGCAGTGGGCAAATATCAGCTGCAGTGTGGAGATAATCAGATATATATATATATTTATGACATAATTTTGCTGCCATTAGCAGTGGGTTTAATCTATAAACTTACTGAAGTGACTTTGCTCAAATAGCTATACTGGACAGGATAGTGCCAGCAAGAGGCTTTCTGAAACTATCTACCAGAACATATCTTGCTAGCCTTACAGATGCGGTGAGCCTTGACTTTGAATACAAGCAGAAAATGCAGCCAGACCACATATGACAATAATTATATGTTGTTTTCACTTCCGGATTGCAGTGAGTAACAGATGAATGCAAATTTCATGATAGCATAGCCTCCTCAAGAAGAAGTTGTCTCATATCCTGAAATATGCATTTCTTGTCCAGATTATTCTTTCGTAAAAAGTCATATGTTAAATTCAGCTTATGCATAATTAAAACAAGTCAGTGGTAATATTGTTCCATCTTTAACAAACTACTATGTCTTTCCACAGGGTGGAGTATGCCTTGATTTAACCAAAATGGATCAGGTTGTAGCTGTAAATGCACCAGATTTTGACTGCTCAGTTCAGCCTGGTGTCATGAGAATAGGCCTGAATAGCTATCTGAGGGATACAGGCCTCTGGTTCCCTATAGGTATGTCTCTGATAGTTTGCAAATTGGTTTAATTCTTCCTTGGTCCTGTGATGACTTATAGTATAGAAGGTGCATACGATGGTGACTTGCAGCTGTTGTGTTACAAGTTGTAGTAGCTGCATTATTAAGAAAAAGTTGTTTTGGCAAGGCTCATTGACCTATTTTTAACATGAGAATTTTTCAGAATTGTCTGTAGTTAACCAACTCAGTTGAGCTGTACAGGGGTTGGACAGCATGTGAATTTTGGTTAGCTTTTGTTTAGTTTTAGGACTTGTGGCCTGGATTCCATGGCTGAAATTTCACCATACTCTTTCTAGAAAAGTTGCATCCAAGGATGCGGTATTCAGAGCACTGTTGGCTAGTATTTGTAGGATACAAGGATTTCAGTGGTCCAGGAGCAGCAGTAGCTTCACTTTAGACGCTTGATATTGTTGTAGAGAATTTGACATGTTTTTAAAGCCTCGTTTGGTTACATGATTTTTGATGGAAGGATTAAATGATGATGATGATCTGATGACCGATTCAGTAGTATTTATTTATCTTGTAGCAAGTCAAAATGAGACTTTATTGTTAGAGAAGGAAAGCTCAAAAAATGATTTGGGTCTTTTGAATTGGAATTTTTTTTGGCTGTGGAAATTGAAAGTATTGTTATTGTTCAAGAATAAAGATTAATTTTGTCTGGTGATTGTTGAATGTCAATGAATAAATTCTGAGCTTATGCACAAAAGATACAATGACTTATTGACCCTGACCATGAAGTAAAGGCCCTACCAGCCCCATGTAAATTGTGCCCCTGTACCTAATCAAACTGCAGATTTGAAAGTCCTTGAAGTTGCATAGTTGCTAATTGGGTTTGTCTTGATCAACTCTATTGAGAACAGATATTGTTTCAATAATATGTTTACTTTTGCTTTGATCATTAGTAATCTCTGTAGTGACAAGCCCACCCACACTTGGGATAAGCAAGTATGAAGGCAGAAATGGAGTGTCATTATGTTTCAGTTATGATTGTAGAGTCAGTGAAACATGTCATAAAATTTAAGCTGAGAAGAGTGCAGATTTTAGATCAGATGCAGAATCCTTTACACCTTAGAAAATAAAATGTCCATATGCAAATTTTTTTTTTTTTTATTAGATCCAGGTGCAGATGCCTCAATCTGTGGAATGTGTGCAACAAGTGCATCAGGCACTAATGCTGTGCGTTACGGAACCATGAGAGAAAATGTGCTCAATTTGCAGGTGGTCCTCCCGGATGGAAGAATCATTGACACAGCTGGAAAAGGGAGGAGGACGAAGTATGTAGATGTATTTTCACATGTTATGTATTGTGCTTCATTGTTGATGATGATGAGGAAGAAAGAGAAGATATGAACAATGACAGTAGAGGACCATTTTTGGAAATACTTTACAAACTATCTAATTCATTTCTATATGATGATCAGTTTATTGATGTATTAAGTTACAACAAACACTGGAAACATGGATTTATATCAAATTTGAAATTTGAATATTAGTGAATTAATTTCTAAGGTACCGTTCCACTGTTATGGTCCTTATCTTAATCTAAATTAACATTTTATTAAATTCCATGCATTTACACAAGCAGAACAATGTTAAGCCACATCACCGTGAATGACTCTCCATCTGTAAACATTGCATCTTTCGCAAAAAAAAAAAAAGTTGCATTACAGAACTTGGGATAAAGGAGTTGTTGCTAATGATTTGATAATGACTTTTTGTTTGAACAATGATAATTTACTTGAATGTAATTATATCTGTGTATATTTTTCAGAAAAACTTCGGCTGGTTACAATCTTACAAACTTGTTTGTTGGATCAGAAGGAACTCTTGGAATAATCACTCAAGCCACTATCAGACTTTATGGCATCCCAGAAAAGGTACAGCTAATAAGGCTGAAAGTGCCAGAAAATTTTTATAATATGTAAAAGAATGTTCATGCGCAAGCAGAGACCTGTGAACCTCATGGTTCTCAATTCTTCAAAGCCAAATAGCTGAAATTGACCAAAATGCCTTGTTGCCCTGAAAGTGGTTCGGGAATTACTGTTATTTACATCTGAGGAAAATGACCCATTGTCTCAAATCACAAATCTAGGCAGCACGGTTATCAGATTTTATGCAGGTTGACACGAGAAGCCATGAATTGCCAGTATCTCATGAGCTAGGAAATTTCTGAAAAGAAAGACACCCAGACACCTATGTTTTGACTTTTGCAGTAATTGTTGCCCAAGATTACTTCTTGGACCGGGTTTGGCATTAGAACTGTTGTCATGCAGATGGTAGAAAGTTCAGCTTTCTATTTCACTGGTGTGGAGAAATTATAAGAGGTGCACTGTGTAAAACTTTAGAAAATGTTATGACAGTTGGATTTACCGTGCTATTATTGGTGAAACATGCCACAAAAATTCTCCTAGATGTAGGCTAGTTGTATGCCTACCCCATCTTTACTTTTGGTATCAATCGAGACTGATCTATTTTAAACATTTTAATAGGTTCCGTTAGCTTTAGCAAGTACGTAGGAGAGATTTAATGGATGCAGTTTATGGTGTTAGTTTAAAGATCCATAACTCCACCCCATTTATATCTGTGGTAATGTTGGTCCTTCTGATTTTATCTTGTACAAGGCTCCACTACCAATCAGTAGGGGGAAAAGTAACAAGTCACAGAAACTCGCAAGACCTACATTGAGAACTGGGTAAATCAAGTGTTCATATTGTTAATGAATGTGCAGAGGTGATTTTGAAATTAACTGATTTCTTAATATTGGTTCCTAGAAATGAAGTCACTTTTGCAATGATGTCTAACCCACAGACTATCTCAGCTGTTTGTCACTTCAAAACCGTGCAGGAAGCTGTTGACACTGTTGTGCAAATCTTGCAGTGTGGAATTCCTATGGCAAAACTGGGTAATCTTGCCATTTTGTAGTCAGTTTAGAGAATATTGAAGACTTTTATTTCCTTGCATCTTAAGGAGACCAATTTATTCCTTTCTTTATTAGTCAAAACTTCTGCTCTTAAACATGCACATTGTGACAGAAACATGCTGAGCAATCACAAATGTTGTGAAGAAAGTTTCAAGGCTTTGCTTTATACTGCAGAGCCAAACTCCCTTGAATGTGCTTCATCTAACAAATTTACATGATGAAACACAGAAAAAAGCATGACACTGTCAGCTTCTCACTAATTTTAGATTTAGCTAAAAAAGAAAATAGTTTTCACTGTCGTTTTGCCATAGATTACTGAAGGAAAACATCTAAGCACTTATTTGTATTTGCTGAAAACTGGAAAGAGTGAAACCTGGACCATGTAGCATGTTGGGTGATTTGTACCACTTTGGGTAGGAAGTGAGAAGGACAGAAGATAAAATTAGGTGTAGTAGCTTGGTTGAAAAAGGAAGGGATAATAGTAGAAAAGTAGAAGATGTTGCGAAGGAGAGTGGAGGCGGCGGGAAAAGTAAGAATCGACATAAAAATAATTGGTCCCTGTTCAAGCCGGGACTCACATCTTAAAAAACACAAAATATTTTGCTTTTGAAAAGTTCAGTCCAGTCTTGTGTGAGAGTGTACCAGGGCCATCATGAAATTTATGTTGTGAAAACTATAATACACCTCAAGAATAGAGATGAAAATAAGATGTACAGGGGAGAGGGGAGGACGAATGAAAGTAGGAAGTGGAAGAAACAGAGCTTGGAGACACTTTGCCAGAGTGCCTTGCATACACCCTTCTCTCTTTTACAAGAATGTTTTTCTCCTAGATGCAGTAATCTTGTGCTTTATCATGTACAGGATTGTTGCATTAAACAACAGTTTCATTTTGACAGCTTTAGCAAAATGGCTTAAGGAGATTGACATCATATATATCCACTTACACTGATGCCTTCACATCCTCTTGCTCAATCATGATGTCCCATGGATTAGATTGGACATAACCAAGAAATTTGTTTTTATTTTGAGAAATGTGGTTTCTACTTCTGAAACTTTGGATGTAACTGTAAATGTTTGAATAACTCTGATCCACAGAATTTTTGGATGATTCTGCTATTGATGCCTTCAACAAGTACAGCAACTTTGATATGACTGTTGCGCACTCGCTCTTCCTTGAATTTCATGGACTGGCTGCTGGATTAGATGAACAGTTCCAAACTGTCAGTAAGTGTTGAGACATATTAGTCAGATCTTCAGAACAATCAAGGGTCAAATCTCAGTGTGAGATTATTTCTACAATGCAGGGGCAACAGTTGTTGAAATCTGGTCAGGTCTACGATCTTCACATGCAAACTTGAGATTAATGGAATGTTCTGTTCATTGTTTTTTTTTTTCTTTTGGTCTTTTTTCAGCCTTAATTGTGCAGTTTTTTCTCTGATATGTTTTAAAGCTGCTAGTGTAATATTGGACCTTTCTTGTTATTGATCAAATTTCTGAAGAATAAGGATTGTCATTGTGTGACTTGTTCACCTGTTATTTTTTACCTTAACCCTTACAGTCCGGTCCCCTAGTGATGATCGCATATGTTTTCATTACTGTGTCCCCCGTTGATAAGCGCACAAACTCGTGCTTTTCTACATGCCATGTTTTTTTCATGCTTATGTAAGGAGATTCCCCTATAGAATCTGGGTGTATCATCCAGTCAAAAGCCGAATAAATTCTGCGCATGTCAATACCACACATGCCGGGATCGGTGTGCGTGGGAATTTTTTCTCTGATTATTTTCCCGCTGCCTTCATCTAACAACGAACATGGTGTCACACAGTGCTTCGGCGTTTCAGCAGAATGTCTTGAAGAACTTTTTAGGCATGATTATGAGCCTGAACTCAGAGACGGGCCGACAGAAGAAGATATTGAAGAAGTATATAATGCCGTAAGGGCAAATACCGGCGAAGAACAACGCACGGAGAATATGACTCAGTCGGTCAAGGACAGGGTGTATGATGAGGACGACGTGTTTGGGTGGGTGCGAGAAGATGCACCTGTGTTAAATGCTCCAATCACTGGGGAAAGCAAAATCAATGTAGACTTGGGTGAAAATAAAGAGCCCATTGATTTCTTTGAATTGTTCTTCAGTACTGAAATTTTAGAGAGCATTGTAGAGCAAACCAATTTATATGCCGCAACCAAACTTGAGAAAGAGTTGATGGAACACTCTAGAATAAAGAAGTGGGCTCCAGTGACATTAGATGAAATGAGAGTTTTTCTTGTCTGTTCTGCCTGATTAATTGTAACCTTCTGCAATAATCAATATTCTCATAATGCAAAACAGTAAAACTGACATACAACTAGAAATAACTCGGTAACATTGTAGAGAAGATAACAAACCAAGTTTGATAGGTGAATATTGTCACAATTATTTTATCAATAAGTGAAACCATGATTTATTTTGAAAAAGTTACAAATTGATATTTATAGTTGATTTCTGAGTGTGTTTTGTTCTTTATGTGTTATCCTAACTCTATAACTAAACGAGATATAATTTTTTTACTGAAACATATGAAAATCATAAGCTTTTTGCCTGGATGCCTATCACGGGTGGATCAACAGCATATCTGGCCACTATCACTGGTGGCCATATTGTCCTTGTAACCTTATCATGGAAAGGGTTAATGTGATAAGTGTTACCATTCACTGGTCGGAAGACTTGGAATAAACCTGTCAGGTGATGAAATCAGGTGGGATTCTTGCTGCAGGCTGAGACTAGCAACCTGAGATAATATTTGTTTTCTTCTTCAGAGGAATTGGTTGAAATGAACAATGGCTTTGGTCTGAAGCAAGCCACAGACACTGATGAAAGAAACAGACTGTGGAAAGCAAGGCACGAACTCGTGTGGGCATGCACTGCTCTCGTTCCTGGATCAAAGGTTTGATTTCTAACATTGCTTATCCATTACTGGATGCAAGCGATATTATGTAGTTATTGTTAAAAGATAACCACGTTGGACCTGTGAGTGAAATGGAAAAGAATAGAAGCATTGATTTTTGCAGCTCTTGAAGGACACAAGTATGCTGTGAATGATTAGAGGTTATAGCTCTAGTTGTTAACTTATTTTACTTGTAATGAATCCAAAATGCCAGAGCCTTTATAAATTGGAAGACAGTATTCTTGCCCATTTTACAGTATTTTGCAACTTTGTGTTGAAGTTGCAGTCAGGTTATTTTATCTTAAATTGTGAAAATTTGTGATCATAAGTGTTTTTCACTACTGTTTTCAGCAGCAACAGTTTTTAATGTCTTTCAATATTTCTTCAGCCATACTCAACAGATATTTGTGTGCCAATAACTCACTTGCCTGAAGTCATTGTAAAGACCAAAGAAATGATTCTTGAAGCAAACGTCTTGGGTAAGTTGATTTCACAGTACAATGACTTTCAAGAACAGCTTAGGTGACAGCACTCTGAAACAGTTAGCAGTAATATTGTACATGCTGTTAGCATTAGCAACTGAGCTCATTAGAATACCTTTTGAAAAACACCACTTAGCAAATGAATGACCCAATTATTACTTAGTTTTATGTTCCTATTATAAAATACATAATGTGATAAATTATAATTATAGGCAGCATTTAGTTCAAGGAGTAATGCACATACCCAGTAGTGCACAAACAGTGTTAGTCAGTTAATTGAGATTGAAGGGATTGAAAAAATCATTTCCAGTTCACTGTACAGTCGAGTCCATGTGTGTCGAAATCGGATTCCTCCAATTTCTTATTAGTCGAAAGAAAAAAGTTTTTTTTCCTTCTTTGCGTCTATTAATTGCCTTTGCATAACAAGAAGTAATTAACACCTATTTCTGATTAGTCCAACTGCCCAGCGCTGTCACAGAGGCAAAATCACCTCCGGCGTCCTCCCCTGTGTGGTGCCAAACAAAGACGGTACCGCGGATAGAGAGACGCAGTGAAACTGGACACTGCGAGTGCCACTAACCGCAGAACAGGCATGTATAGGGGACATGTAGGGCGTGTGTATTACACCACCGCTGATAAGACCGTAGGGGGAAGAGAGTGTGTACGGGCTCGAAAAATCGATCGATAATCAAGCATCTCGGCAGCAGTGTGTACATTAACGCATTTTGCCCAATGCACCGTGACGGTATAAAGGTACACTGTCCTTGTGACCTCCCCAGTGTGCTCGCTCGCTTGCTTGCTCGCTAGCTAGCGTACGGTTGATTCACCTTTATCATTTTCAACTTGAATTTGTCCTCTAAATGATGACTTCCTCTAATCCCGTGAAGAGAAACCTCAAGACTCTTTCCACTGAGTCAAAGATTAACAAAACATGCTCCAGGAAATCGACAGAGGTGCGATGTCGAAGAAGGTCATAGCTGACAAGTATGGCATTCCCGCTATCTCGCGTTCTACGATCTTTAAAAACCGGGAACAAATGGAAAAAGCGGCGGCCTCCTCGTCTAATCAAACGAGTGGACTTGCATTACACTAGTTAAGGGGAACCCTACTCAGAGCATTTCATAAAGGTAAATAATCCCATTAAAAATACTTCCCCACTATGCGTATTAACCTCCTCTGTTGAATTGCTCTCGTGACCTCCCCAAGGTGCTCCCTCGCTCGCAAACGGTTGACTCGCCTTGAAAATCGTGAGTCAATTTCTGATTGCTCCAACTCATTGGGGTGGTCCCAGCGAATTGGAGTTAAGCGGACTCGACTGTATTTTGAATTCAAGGAGTGCCTGTTTCTAAAACAAAAGCATAGCAGAATATGACAAAAGTAGCACCTTGTGAGCGGCCTAAGTGATCAATGGTATATAACTATATTGGATGTAGAGTTACTATGCACCCAGCTAAAATTTCACTGGTAGGGGAAAAGCAAGAGTGTCCTTTTGGCAGCGCTTGGAGAAGCAAAGTTATGATGGATCAGTTGGCTACTATTGGTTGCCGAAAAAAGGTTGATATGAATTTTACGAAAACAGCATCACTAGACTATACTGTTGGGTGCAGTAATGCCACTACTGAAGTTCAAGAACCAGTATCAGTAAATTTAGGTACACTACCACCTACCATTAAAAAAATGCTTGCAGTAACAGTCATACTTTTGACACATGCTCATTTGTTTCAAGTGGTCATTTTAACACTTTATTTATCACAGCCTCATCAACTGTAATAAACCTTTCGGTCCCAAGGCATCTCTAATGATGTAAATTCATGATATGGCCTAGCTGCAGTTTGGCGGCACTAGTTTTCTGAAGTCAAATTAGACACAATGTTGCAACTGTGGTTCACAAATTTTAAACGGCGAGGATAAGATGTGAAAGACAGAATTGTATGATGATATAGAAAACTTTTATACTAAATGTATTCAGGCTAGTTCTGTTTTGGCCCTTTCCCAGAAGCTGTAACAGAGACAGCGTGATGTACAATTCATCATACATAAATACGTTGGAATTTCTAAGCAAATATGCTCAGTTAAGTGCTGAACGTGCACTTTCTCTCTAAAGGGTGATCATAAGACAACTGGCATTTGCAGTAGCACAGATGTTTGACAGCAGATTGTCTGTCAGATACCTTTATTCATGATTGAATATGAGTTTTTTTTTATTTCCATCTTGACACCAAATTACGGAGAACTGACCACCTCTTGATGTAAAAATGAAATAACTTTGTGTCTGGACAGAAAATTTAGAAAAGCTCACATAGTCATGCATAAAGGTATCTGAGAGACATGGGTGAAATGTGATATCAAACAGCTGTGCTAACGCCAATGACAGTTGTCCTAATATCCTTACCTTTAGAAGAGAAAAGTGCACATCTAGCACTGATGTCAAACAACTGATGTTATTGCAAATGACATTTGTGTTAAGCTCATCACTCGTATGGGAGAAAAATGCACCATTCTGCACTTTGATGTGCAATTCTGCATAGAAGCTCCAGTGCTCTTAAAGTGATAAGTTGGGCACCATGTTTCCCCTTAAAAGGGATGCAGCAGTGTAAATTCTCCATCGCACAAATTAAACCTGTTTGTTTCATAAGCCTGTAGGAAAGACTTGTCACAAAGCCACACTGTTGCTACCAAAGGCACAGTGATGGTTTCCTTTCAGGTTTTTGCATATTTTTACTTTCATTCACATAAAATATAATATCAGTAGCTGTAACGCTCATTTCTATTCTTTAACAACTGTACCTAAGGGTTCTAGATAGACCTCATCCACCTACCATCCTACCATACTAACTTGTAGCTAACCATTGGTCTAGCCCTATCTCTCCCTTTTCTCCATGCATTCCTGTGTTTGTGATGTAAATATGAGAAAATGGTATATATTTAGATGTTAATTTGTTTGTGAATAGACAGAATTCAAGCATTAATATTACAGTATTTAGGTATGTTAGAAAATAATATAAACTGCTATAGTCTAATAGCCAAAAAAAAGAAGTACATCTCTAAGTTCATGATCATTATTTGCAAAACATTTATCCACACTGGAATTAAATAAGTAAGTCAAAAACACTATAACAATTTAACAAATTTAATACACGAATTTTCGGACTAGCGTCCTTCGTCAGATGTAGGAAATAAATGTTCATGATCATTGTTTTGCTCTTCAATAGTAACTTGATTTTCTTATGAAGATGAGCATTTAATATGATATTTAGTTTCATTTTCAGGTTTTGTCTGTTTTTCAGTACATGAATGAAGCTGTCCAGGGACTGATGGTTTTCTGTGCATGAGGAGTAACTTTATGCACGTTCCTCTCACATCCCAGTTGGGCTTGAGTTTTTTCTGTCTGTCAGAAACTAATGGTCTATCTATGTTATATGGAATATTTCAGGGCCCATGGTTGGCCATGTTGGTGATGGAAATTTCCATGTCTTTTTTCCTGTCGACCACGCTGATGAAGCAACATTTAAGAAAGTCTACGATATTGCCACTAAAATGGCGTTGTGAGTACAAGATGTTCATGGCTTGCATTTCTGGCTTTGTGTTTATCCTGAATTAAAGAGGCATGTGCAGCATCACCTAGAAGCTCTTGAGATTGTTTGACATTTGTCTCATTTGAAACTCATTGAGAGCCACATGATACAGTTGGCAAGGGAATAATCATGACAAAACATGACAGTTTTGCCAGTAATCATCCAGAAAAACTTATCATAGAGCGCACTACATTAAAATGATTTTAACCTCTAGCAGCTCCCTTTGGTGTTTAATGACATGTCTTCAAGGTGAACTGCACAATGTTTCTTGAATTTCATCAGTGTTTGTTTGACTGACCTGTGTACAAAACATATTTCCCATGGTCTGTCATGCAAATGGAATGCCCAAGTGTCTGATGTGTGAATAGATTTGAGTAGCAGAGAAAAAGGTAAATTGTATGTGAAAATCTTGCACATTCTTTTGAATTTAGACTGAATTTCCATGAAGTATGTCTATAGGCTGTGGAAGGATTTTTTCTGGTCATGCAATGCTGAAATTCACCTTGAAAAACCACCTTGTCTGGAACTGACATTTCTTTGAATAACCTATTCACATGACGACAAACTTTGGGCATGAGGCAGAGTTATCTTTCTTGATGCTGGTCCATGAGGCAAAGAAGATATACCATTCAAACTATAATACAGAAAAACAATAGTAAGGCAGTGGATTTGGCAAGATATCAAATTTGATATAGTTGATTTCAGTATAATCTGTTGGAAGCCTGCTTAATGATTTAAAAAATCACTTCGAATGTAAAGAAAGATAACCGACCTTTTTGTTTGTCTGCTGTTTTCTAAATTTACTTCCCTTCCTGTGTAGTTGACCATTTCCTTGGGGCGAGATAACAAGAAGAAAAGAAGTCAACCTGTTCTTTGCTTGCTGATTTAGTTGTCGTCTGACTTTTCTTTCTGTTGTCAGCTCCTATTGTGGGCCATACCGGTGATGGAAATTTTCATGTGGTTTTACTTATGACTGATGATCAGGCAGAGAATGCTTGCAAGATGGCGATAGCTAATCATATAGCTGAGTGAGTAATGTAATTCTCTTCTGAACATGACTCTGTTTGGGTATCAAAAACTGAAATAACTTGAAACAAATGAGGATGAGAATGCCTGCAGTATGACTCCTGTTCTGCTTGATTTTATATGTCACCCCCATGGGTATGGACCCTATGCAGTGAAAAAGAGTTGTGCTCTGACAAGTATAGATGATAATGTTTTCCTAACGAAATATATCAAGATACATATATAGGTCTGAAATGTTCTGAATTCTGTGGCTGTCCTCGTAGGTTTATATGAATTTTCATATTTTTGTTTGACTTCATCTTGTCTTAATTTGACTTAGATAAATACTCCATTCTTTTTAAGAGGATGAAGCATGTCAGTCCAAAGAATCCTTTTAACATAGACCAGCTGGGAAATTGTTATATGAGAACAGATGTTATATGCAGTCAAGTCTGCCTCATTCGATTTTGCTGGGACAACTGTAAGGGACTTGAATTACTCGCATTTGAATTAAATTTTAACAATGGAATGGAAATGTGTGTACTTCTATAGCTGTGTTATATATTTTCTCATAGTATTCTCCAGGCAGTGAAATTTGGACAAAATCACCTCCTTTTAGCATTGCTATACCATTCTTTCCGTTTTATGAGTCCTGAAAAAGGTTTCTTTGGGCTGGACAAGGATGTGTTATGAAGCATTGGCCTTTAGAAGGGCTGCTTGAGAAGGAAATAATAACCTTGTGGATCCTAGGTTGGAATAAACCCTCAAATATTCCCCTCCCCCCCCCTCTTCCAAGTCTACTAAAGTATTACATGTATGGTCTTTATGCAGCCTAAAAGATAAACATGATAAGTTTTATTTCAAGACGAGTATGACTGGTGCTTCAGTAGCCCCACTTAGTGTGTCATTGAGTGCATGACTTTTTATTGATTATTTGGATTTGTGCTCTCATCTGCCATGCTTTTTCCTCCCCATCTTTTTCAGTCATATTGTAATATAATACCAATGTGAACCTTTTTACCACATCTAAGCCTAGTGCCTGCTTCTTATTCAATTAGACACTTCTTTGTTTTGTTTCACTCTTGATACGGTTTACTGTAGTTTAGCATCATGTGAAAGAATGGTGAAGGTGATCTTGCTCCTGTCTTCCTTAATCTATTGTAATAGAAAACCATGGTGAATGACATCAAATAGGTGGAATATTTTCACAGTGTTAAGAAGAAGAAAAACCTTCGTTTTCTGTTGAATTAAAAGAAAATTGAATAATCTGAGATCGATTCAGGATGAGTTGACAGTAATTTGAGCCCTGCCTGAATGAGGAGAGGGATTGTTGTGGAAGTGTGTGATACTATCTTTAGCAGACACTGGTTTATGTAGAATTTTGTAGAGAACCCAAACTAAGGTACCTAATTCATCACCTTGGTGCTATAAGTACTGTAACTATAACTCTGCAGTTAACATATTCCATAATAGCAGATACAGGATTATGGCAGTACAAGGTAGCAATATTATGAAAGGTAAGAAATTGTTTCTTCCAAGGTGTTATGCCTGAAATGAGCAGTCACACCATTGTCAACCGAAGACAGGTATGGGCAATAAAAGAAAAATGGGGCTGATGAATGAGTGGTGAATCATTTTATGTTAATAGCCCTTAGTTTAGCAGCCAGTCATAAATTTCATCCAAATAAGTCTTTGCAGAATAATGTGATAGCAGAAAATGCCTATATTTGGGCTTGTACTGAAAAAGCAGAGCTATCTCTGGTTTGAAATAAAACAATTATGTACTTGTTTAGCATGTATAAAATGTGATGAGAGATAGATCTTTCTGTCCTTTGGCCGTGTTGCAGTTGTTGTCAGTATTATGGTTAAAATGTCTAATTACAAGGAAGTCATGATGAGGTATCAGGTTGCCATTAATATCTTGCACAGTTGTTGCAGTGAGACTGAAAGTATTGAAACTGAAGGAGCTGTAACATAAAATTGATTTTATCCTGTTTAAAAATATCGAAACATGAATTGTAGTCAGCCGTTGGGACATCTGATATTCTTACAAGTTTAACTCCCTTTATTTTGAGTAATTTTAATTCTTTCTGGCTTTGTAATGCAGAGGTATTATCAGTCAGTATTTTACATAGTAATTTCACTGACGTATTCACAATGTCACTTGAGAAGTCAGCAGTTTTAATGTAAATTCTGGTTCAGTTGGCCACCTGATTAGCAAAGGTCGACTTTCCTAGGGCCTTGTCTTGAAGAATATCACTGTTGCCCAACGCTAAATGTGGAATGTTAAACAGATACTTTTATAGCTGTTCTGGTTCCAGTGGTACCTGATTTTACATAAATCTTAACTCCTATTTGTAACCAACTTCCACTGTAATTGTTGTGAAGTGTAGACACACAGTTACTGCCTTCATTTGATGATCCTGAGCGGTCAGCTGATGGGCTGTAACCTTTTGACTAGGATATTTGTGAAATGTGGCCCTCCCGGTGGGCTGTACTAGTGTCACTAATGATGCAGCTGACATGTTTGCGTCACTGTATTAAGTTGTATAAACATGACGTATACCACCATAAACATACTTTTGACCACAAACAAATACAAGGAATGCTCCCTTCTTTTTCAATTCAAAGAGTACACAAAGAATCACAACAAAGTGAAAAGTATCTGAGCGCCCCAGACAATCTCTCACACTCACAGTTAGTGTCAAGGGTGATGGAGTGTGATGTGATCACAAGAAAAATTGTCATTTTTACTTTGATTTTGAATTATATATTCCTGTGTAACACATTATATGCTGCAGCACCATAATTTTGCAGTTAACATCTGACAGCAGCGAACATAATGTGAGTATGGAACTGTTTCTGATTAGACAGGATATCCATATGTTTTTCAAGACAGTCCCTGAAAACTCTTTATATGATGAAACTGCTTTACCTGAGAATTCACAAAAATTTTACTTTTTTAGCTCCATGTTCTGATACCATCCCCGATTACATAATGGTATGAAGAGTTAAGTTTGCTTGATTAAATGATGCATTGCTAAAAGAATTCCAGCATTTTCTACACCTCTTGTTTTTACACCATTCCCCCAATATTACCATCTGATGTGGAAACTGCATTATTTACCCCACTAACCACAACTGGCCCACAGTCATATTTTGGAACAGAAGCTTTACGACAATATATTAGTGCAAAACAAGTTTATGGACAATTTGTTTTGTAGAAACCAGTTCCACCCTGTGTTTTTTTTTCATCAGTGATGAGTGTGTTTTTTTTCTCTCCTTCTCGATCTTTGTGAATATGTAAATTCTACTAGTATTGGTCTTGTTTTTTAACTTTGAATAATCCTTTCGAGGTTCAGTGGAAAAAACCATAGATAGAGCCTCATAATGGATTGGCTGTCAAAACAATATCACAGTACAATGATGTTCTGGTAAATATGCCCAGCAAAATCTGGGCTTAATTGTAACTGTGAGTATAGTTAATTAACATCAGAATGAGTCACCATCTGGTGTTGTGGAATAATGCCATAAGTGCATTACTTGTGAGGTAATGTTCACATTTCCCAGAGGAAAATAATGCATATAGACTATGCTCGTTACTCTGAATCAGTGTATGATTCAGCGTCCAGGTCCAGTAGAATGAGGACACAGTGCGTTGAGTGCCTTATCTAGGTCAGAATTTCAGCCTAATAGAATGATTAGAGAACCTTTCACAATAAGGATGTGTAACAGAAAGCATTTCATGCATCCAGCTTGCTTCCCTCAAACCATATTGATAAGAAATAACCAGGTATTGTTTTTTGTTACATGGTATGATTTCACCATTCCTGTTGAAATACACAGGCCCATAAAACTCTCTAAAATGATCCATTACATGCAGTTTGACATCTGCACTGAGGTCCCCTGAGGAAAATTTGTTCTTATCATTTATTTCTTAATCATCCATCTTACTCAAGATTGCAGCGTGATATTAGCATTGTGACTCTGAGAGAGTGTATATAGAAATTTTGTTTGTAATTGTTGGTTTAGTGAGATGAAGAGGATGTGATCTCCTAGTACCACATGCGGATGGGCCAAATTGCAGAGCATTTTGCTGTAATCATTAGAATCCACTTTTATATAGTGTATGCTGACTCCTTTCATTTATTCAGATCCAAGCAAATTAATCAAGAAAAGCATTCACAACACTTCTGAGCTAGATTTGTATCAGATAAATGGGTACCAGTATGGAAAAGTTGGGAAAATGAATGCTGTTATTATCCATTAGGCATTTCAGCTAAATGCTGTGCATAGGATTCACATTGAATCCAATAGCCTTCAAAAATCTTGGATCCTAGATCTTTAGGACTTCCATAACATAATTTCTGCAAGGTTTTGTTATATCACACACAGTAAATGATCATGTGAAGTGCCTATAGAAAATTTCATGTAGCCATGTTTAGAGTTCCATTTTCAAAACCTTGTGTTTATTATGTATTTCAGGCTGGCTATGGACCTTGATGGAACATGCACAGGTGAGCATGGCATAGGGATTGGTAAGCGTGACCTCCTTGTCAGAGAAATTGGTGAGCATGGTCTGGCAGCCATGAAGCAAATCAAGCAAGCCTTTGACCCCAATGGAATCATGAATCCTCACAAGGTTTTCTTTTAAAATACTGCCTTCTCTTTTAGAGTTTGTTTACAGGTTGCATCTATCCTTGAATGCACTATTTGTTAAGGCATTTATAATCGTCCCATGGGTGTGGTACCATGTTCGTATGCTTTAGCCAGATTTCTTTTCATTTTTTACTCTAGACATACTTATGTTGCAGTAAGACTGTGTAGCTTCTTGGAAGAAATTCTCTGCCTGCACTGCTGAATAAGGATATAGCATTTGTTTTTAAAGGGTATTGTCTTTTGTTGCAGCATCAGATGTGTAGCCCTAAGGTCTGGCTCACATAGGAAGAAACGTGAAATGGGAATCCTGAAATGCATCATGTGTGTAAACAAAAGTGGTAACAAAGATATTAACGACAGTCTCACATAGGAAGTAACGACATGCCAGAAATGCAAAACGCATGTGGTGACGTGAGGAAAAATGGTCATATTCACTTTTCGTCTCGCGTTTCGGGGCAAGTGCGCACTACACAGTGAAGCTTTTCTCTGCATTGCCGAAGTAAGACTTATTACTTATACATGAACATTTGAACACCGGGTCCAACATTTAAGACCCTGACTATGGAGGACTAAAGAAAATGTGTCCTGACCTATCCTGAGGGACCCTACACACCCAGACTACCAAAACAAAGACCAAGATAAGCAAATTTGGGAAGAGATTGATGGTCACCTACCATCAGCAGAAGGTTCTTTGAAAGTCTTCTCTTGTGTTTCTGAATTAAAAAAATGCTCACGGCACCACCACAAGCTGCGTTTTCTCCTTTTCCTTCTCTTTCTCAATAATAATAATGCAACCAATGTGTCTTCATGGGAGGAATCCATATTGTCAAATGTCAGCTGGTGAGCAGAGCATGACTAGGCCTGTGTGAGTAGGTGACGAGTGGCGTGAGACGTTTCGGGTTTCGGTGTTTCCCGTTTCTCGTTTCCCATTTCTTGCTATGTGAGTCAAGCCTAATGCACTGAAGAGTTTATACACAATGTACCTTGTTCAGTCTAACAACTACTGGCAGTGCACTTTAGTAGCTGAACTGTATATTGTCATTGTTGTTGGCTATTGAAATATTTGGTATGTTTATACATGACCAGAGGGCTATACTCTAAAAGTGCTGTTGAGAATTTGGTAGGCTTTCTCCAACTTTTTATTTTGTTTGTTATTTTCTTAAATGTATTACTTTGTGTAGTATCCTGAAAAAAATTAAGGTCAGATATGGTCGGCAGTAAAAAGTTCAGGTGCCATTATATGGAGTGTATCAAACTGCCATAGTGATCAGTATAACTTCTGTGCAATTTTCTTTTGACTTGACTACTGATGGAATGCATCTCAGTGTAAAAAAGAAATGGCTGCTGTAAATATTTCTGTGGGCATATATTTGATATATTTGTCTAGATTTTTAGGATAGGGATGAAAAACAAGGAGGTCTGATGTCCATGTTGTGCCTTGACAGTTTCAAAATCACTGAAGAGTATGAGGCCTAGCAGCCACTATTCAGGCAAAATTCACTGGGAAAATTCTACCCAATATTACAACAGCCAAACCAGAATATAGCTGTTATTACTGGGATGAGGATCTCTCAGACAGATAAACAAACTGGATCAGGTTATAAAAAAATGATTGCATGTCCGCATAGCGGCATATAAGGAAGACTGCAGTAATTCAGAGATTTCATTTCTTCAGATAATACTTTGACCTCACTGAAGATTCAGACTCATGAAATTCATTATTTAGAGAGGGTGTTACTTGAAAGTTGTAATCTGTTATTCAGTTGTATTTAAATGTTGTCAGAAAGGTGCTATCTGTGATATTTGTTATTTTTGTGAATGGAGGAAAAAAAAACCTTGCTGGGAAAATGGCAGGTAGGCAGAGGTGAGTCAGTTATGTCAGACAGGGGAAGCTCAAAATGTATGGAATCACAGAAAGCAGGCTTTGGTAGAGAACAACTTGACTATTGGACACTCTAGCAGTTTTCACGTGGTTCTTTCATATAGATCTAGGTCAGTGGTTTGGCATCTGTTACTACCAAGAAATGGTGCTTCATAGTGATTTTGCATTCAAGCTCATCTAACATATGAATGCAAAGGGTTGTTAACCAGTGGCTTCAATTTTGTGGGTAATGTTTCATATTGTAGTTGCTGTATCTTGATTATGCTGACAAATTAAGACTGATATTTCCTGAATATAGGCACTGAGAGGATGTAAGGAACATGTTGCATGATTGAGAGTCAGTACATATGTTTGGACTGCAACTATGCAGGCATGAAATTGTAATGCCTTGTATTTAAATCACTGGCATTGCAAGTCAGCTTTTGATATGAATTCTGAGAGGGCTAACAACCTATACTTCACTTGTTTGACTTGCAGTCAATGAAGTGTGCGGCAAAACTGATTTATTTTTATCATCTGTATTAATTGCTCTCTTCAGCAGCAGTAAAACAGTGACAGGTTATATAATGTTGTACCTCAGTAAAACAATGTTATGCCTATGTTTCTTCCAAAGCTCCTGCCAGCAGCTTCATGCTTGCAGTATAGGTTTTAGAATTACTGACTCTATGGATATACTTATTGTGGCAGAACCTCTTCTAGTCAAACTGAGCAAATTTCTGTCACAAACAAGGACACTCTTTCATCATTATTCTTAGTTCTTGCACTTATAATTTTTTACTGCTTCAGCATGGAATTAGGTATAAGAATTGTTAAAGATGCCACTTTCTCCATGCATGGAAACAGGCATACCTTTTCTTCTTTCTAGTCATGGTTGACAGGGGTATCTTTCTGTGAAGATCTTCTGTTGCCTCGCTCTCCAAGTAAGAAAGTTTCCTATTTATTTAAGGGTTTCCTAGAAGGGAAAAGTTAATAACTATAGTGTACTATAACAAGTTATTTTTTCATGTGAAACAGTGAACTGGTGCTTGAACCAATATCTATTGCTCTCAGCTTGTGTTCTCTTTATTTATGGGAAGAAGTGAGGTGGGGGTGGTTGGTCTTCATTAAATTCTTCTTTGAAGATGACACTTGGCATTCCAAGCACGGAGACATATTTGCAGAAAACTCATGTTGATGATATGACTTTTTTTCATTCTTTTGCTCTCAGAGAGGCACAACTATGCCATGTAAACAAACCTTCAGAATGATTTTCAAGCTCATTGTTCATTTTTGTTGGTTTCATGATTATGAAATTCAGAGATAATCGACATGGCACAAAAAGGGCAATTTATGTGGCACAAAATTTGACTCTGGAAACTTGGAAAGTGCTCATTATAATTCTAAGACAGCCGTGTTCATTAGATAATTGAATATTCTAAAGGGAAAATATGGGAATAAAAGAGCTCAGGTTGATGAATTTTCAGTGATGGAATATTTTACATGGGCAGCTGAAAAACTTGATTTCTCTGTTGTAATTTTCTGTTGTCAATCAAGCTGTAATCAGTTATTCTGTGAATCATATTATTTTTTATACCTTAAAGTCTAGTACAGTTTGGCCAAAACTCAAAAAACTTATTCTATGGTTGATGAACATCAATCTATATTTCAGACTAAATGTTATGTGCTCACATAAAACCCCCCAAAAATGCTGCTGAAATATAATTTATATGATGCGGAATAGCCTTTATGTCATCATGAAATTTCCAGATTTCAGAATATGGGTGAACCTATACCATCAGACCTGACACATTTTAAATGGAGAAATAGCAGATTTCTAAAATCACTGGACCAGAGACTGAAATATATTAGGCAGTTCCCACTTTAAATGAAGTTCTGATAGTGCTTACCATGTCAGTAAGTCATTGCTTGCTAAGTTTCAGTGATACTTTTCTCTTAGTGCCTCGGAAATTTTTTGCCTTTGCAGCTTCCATTGTGCTTTTCATATCAAGTTTGTAGCCAGTCTGGTTAGTTTTCAAGAAATCTATGGTTGAGTGATTTAAATGGCATTTTTTTTCCATGTTTTGTGCTCAAATGTATGATGTTACTGTACATAGGAATTCTGTATATAAATGCTATTATTATGCAGCTAACAGTGTACTTACAAACATGTTGCATTTTAATTAGAAGGTGTTATCATATTATATGCTTTGATGTGTGATACAATATATTATTATAAGCAGTAATAATTAAATAACCCATGATTTTAAAGTTACCTTTGTCATAATCAAAACTTCAGTTGTGTAAATATAGAGACCCCATGCAAAGTAAATGAATGACCCTTTGTGGTGCGTCCCATATGACTTCTGGTTTAGTTGCTTTCACATTTGATAGGATCAGAAATTTCAATACAAGTATTGATTCGGTAGAGAAGAAGTACAGTCTCACAGTGCACAAGGAAGAAAATTGAAATGATAGAATATAATATATTATTCTGAGTGTCTCACATAAGGTGCACATGGAACACCAAATTTATGAGTGTATCAGTTTTCCCTCTGATCTGCTATGTAATGGGAAAATATGGTAGAGCAGTAATTTGGTCTTAATATCCTTTAGAAGGTTTTTTTTTT
>JAWQUT010000090.1:1190425-1204487 GCA_033807755.1 Ellobium chinense | reverse complement strand
GGGGGTCCTAAGGGAGATTTTCCAATTGCCACAGTTTTAAAAAATTCAGCTATCTTTTTTTAATTCAGCATGTTCGAATTAGCATAAAACAGTGAAAAAATATGTTTATTCCTTGGTTGCTATGGAAATGGCCACCATCTTGAATTTTTACATGAAAATATGTCATTTTCAATAACTACCTCCTCCGTCAAATGAAAAGCTATCCATTCGAAGTTTTACACAGACATGTCCACAGATACTCTCTCAACACTAATAGAGAGCTTTTTTGGATATTCTGATAAAATTTTATTTTATACAGCTTCAAGACTGGGGTTCCACGAATAACTAATTTTCACAGTTTTTTTTACAAAACCACCTTGAATTTCAGAAAATTTTTAAAAATAACCCAAATATCTCTCTATTACTTTTTATGTACACATTTGAAGTTGTTATATACAAAAATTACATAGACTGGTCCAGAAATAATGATGGAGAAAGGAAATTTGTTATAATAAACATAGTTTTGAGAAATCGGCCATCAAAAGTTTCAAGTGTAATGAAACAAAGCTTCAGTCACCATTTTCAGATGCATTTTTTAAACAAAAAATGGATTTTTTTCTGCAGTCAACAACACTTTGTCTGGATTCTAGACATGTATAAGTACCTAAAAATAGCAAAACCCTGATTTCGATAATTTCACCCCAAAACCTCATTTTCAGGACCCCCCCCCCCTTAAAATTACACAGCATTTTCTTTTGCTTGTAATACTTTCAGTTTCCCATCAGAAATCCCTTATGAAAAATCCAGCCTGCTCGAGTGTGAAAAACAGACATTAATATGTAATATTTAACACAGTAACTGTCTGTGATCATCCACTTGCAAGTTTTCACCTGCTATATGAGATCAGTGGTATTGTATTTTTATGCTCACGTCTTTTAATAAGCTGTTTGTTGTTTATTCATTTGGAACGTTGATGAAAGCTGTACTGTCTTATTGTCGGAAGGCAAGCTCTGCCGTCCAAATGGTGATGGACACTGTCATTACTCAGATGGATTTGCATTCACATTACTGGACATTCTTACATCAATTTTCTCTACTATAGTGCATGGAGGGACTTTAAACTAGTGATCTATAAAGTTTCTATGTAGTTTGAAATGTGTTACTAGTAAAAATAAAAACGAAAGTTTCTCTGATGTAAAGAGGCAACTGATTTCAAAGAAGTGATGTGTCCCATCATACCTCTCCCCTTGTGTTATTCCTTGGGTGGGACTGTAAGACGCTGGGTGGGACTGTAAGACTCTGGGTGGGACTGTAAGACTCTGGGTGGGCTTAGAGATTGGTGAATAGAATCAGTTTTTCCAGATACTTACTAACAAAACAGTAGGACGAAATTTACTGCTAACTGTATCAATAGTGAAATACTGTTTTATTTTAATAACTCTAAAGCTTATGAAGAAAAAGAAACAAAATGATAGAAAATATTTCGTCCATATTAATGTATAACATTGTGTACCACATAAATGAGATCAGAGAAAAACAGACTGAAATGCAATCTTTTATTAGCATGAAGAGACATAATTTCTTATAAACCTGTTATACTCTTATGTTTTTGAGTTTGTAATGTGAAATCCAATATTATCACAACCAGTCTGAACCACTGTACAAAATAATAAAATCCATATTTGATCTAATTTGTGGACAATGGACAGGAAACAGACTATCATATGCTGACATGAGTGACGCAATTGCTGACTCACTGACATGCACAGGTAAAGCAGAGGCAGTAATGAGAAGAGTACACCCCATATCATTCATTTCACCCCCACCCACCAGCCCACCCCTTCCTACCGAACTGAAATGACAGCTATTTTTTCAAGAGATCCCAAAAGCTGATTGTGATGTGCATGAGTTTAGTTTGGGACTATTTTATAGTCCAAATGGCCCTATTCAAGTGCCATATCTGTGAGCATAGGTTACTTAGACAGCATAGGCAAACAACTTTGTTAGCAGAAAGTAAAGAAAAAAATAAAAACTGTCAAGGGTCAGGGAAGGACCTGAACCTGACCCAGTTAGTGAAGATAATGTTATGTTGTTTATATAGTACAAGACTAACACCCCATTTTACAAATGGGCAGGCACCAGCGGCGAAAGAATACCTAGCGCACAGAAAGGCATCATAGACGAATGCATTAGACTCCGTGAAAAAGTTGGACGAACTGGCGAATCGGGCGGATTGAAAAGATCTATTGGAGATTGTATTTCGTTGCTATACACATTCTTTATTTTTTAAAGGATAAAAGAAATAAAGAGGATTGATGTGTATAGTTACTTTTTGTGTATTTTTCTGCGAATTTAGGTGAAAACCGCATGTTTTTACGTTACGTAGTTCTCAAGAAATCTGTGACACAAATTTGGCTGAAGTGTTTTATTAATATAGATAATTTCTCTAATTTGCCAGTCTGTGTCCCTTGGTAAGTTGCTGTGAGTTCTATTTGTTGGCAGAGTATTGAATACAGGGGTGTGACAGTTGGGAGAGTGCTATATAGTTAACCAGTATCATGCACAATGTATTTATCATTATTTTATTGGTGAGCAAACAGATTAAGCAGCATTTGTTAAAAGGCAGTTTAGTCAGGTGCTTTATGAATTGTCATCATCATGTGCATCTTTCAAGATTTTCTCATGCATGGTTGTTTTATAGGAGGCAGGATGTTAATTATGATTACATCTTGATGAAATTAGACTGTTCAATCACCAGGGTTTGTATGATTCTGTTTACAAATTTTGTTAATTGTATTATTAAATTTATACAATGCTTAAGGGAAGGCACAGCGTTTGCTTTGTATTTATAATGCTTTGTTGTGATGCCCACTGCCCTTTTCTGAGTCAGTACATATTGCATGCAAAATTATGCACCAGAGTGCTAAACAGTGCAATGTTTTTTTATTGTTGTGGGTGGTGATCAAAGGAAATTTGCATCTCAGACTACAGTCATTACTTCACTGCCAGATTTTCTACATGTATATTAGACAGATCAGTGTATATCATTACAGAACAGTATGCAATACTTGCATCTTCAGAGAAATTTACGTGGATATATACAGACAGGGTGGGCTTTCAAAGGCATATAATGAGAATTAAAGGTAGAAAAATAAAATGCCTCTACTGAATTAGAAAACAGCGTCTGCGCAGTGCATATCACATGAATTTAGAGAATGGGCTGTGTCTCCCTTTAAGAGTCATGAAGCCAGCATTTTGCACTTGAATGAATAATTGTATCAAGAAGAATTTTGATTGAATAAACTACAGGCCAAAATTATGCACCAGAGTGCTAAACAGTGCAATGTTTTTTTATTGTTGTGGGTGGTGATCAAAGGAAATTTGCATCTCAGACTACAGTCATTACTTCACTGCCAGATTTTCTACATGTATATTAGACAGATCAGTGTATATCATTACAGAACAGTATGCAATACTTGCATCTTCAGAGAAATTTACGTGGATATATACAGACAGGGTGGGCTTTCAAAGGCATATAATGAGAATTAAAGGTAGAAAAATAAAATGCCTCTACTGAATTAGAAAACAGCGTCTGCGCAGTGCATATCACATGAATTTAGAGAATGGGCTGTGTCTCCCTTTAAGAGTCATGAAGCCAGCATTTTGCACTTGAATGAATAATTGTATCAAGAAGAATTTTGATTGAATAAACTACAGGCCAAAATTATGCACCAGAGTGCTAAACAGTGCAATGTTTTTTTATTGTTGTGGGTGGTGATCAAAGGAAATTTGCATCTCAGACTACAGTCATTACTTCACTGCCAGATTTTCTACATGTATATTAGACAGATCAGTGTATATCATTACAGAACAGTATGCAATACTTGCATCTTCAGAGAAATTTACATGGATATATACAGACAGGGTGGGCTGTCAAAGGCATATAATGAGAATTAAAGGTAGAAAAAAAAAATGCCTCTACTGAATTAGAAAACCGCAGTGCATATCATATGAATTTAGAGAATGGGCTGTGTCTCCCTTTAAGAGTCATGAAGCCAGCATTTTGCACTTTAATGAATAATTGTATTATGAAGAATTTTGATTGAATAAACTACATGCCAAAAGTAGAGCAGACGTGTCTTTAAGTGTGATGTTTGTGTTTATGGGGTATGAAATAAAATCCACTTTAAAGGTCCTTTAGTGTCTGAACACTCATTGTTATTTTCATTTCGGTCATGTGACAAAGGAATTGTTGCCCACAGGTTGGTTTGTTTACATGCTCGCCATTCATTAAGAGTAGCCTCGCTGGCATGTGCAAACCAACGTTTGAACGACAATCCCTTGGTCAGGTAATGGAATTGAAAATAGCTTTTTATGTATTGGAATGGTAACACCGAAATCAAAGCAGCTGTCCTATGTGGCAGTGTTTAACAGATCGGCCAGTCCTGGGAAAAATAAAACAAAAAATGAAATCCGACATAGGTAGAATAGGCTGGTGACTCTTAAAAGGCATTAGGCGGGATGCTGTTAATACTAGGCCACCACTGACTACTCGGCACTAAGCTAGGTGCTGTAGGTAGAGCCGACCTATGCGAGCTGGGTATACTCAACATGGACCCTCAGTTGTCATGCAAAGAAAAGCCCCGCTAACCGAGCCAGAGTAGAATTGGTGTCTTTAATAGGTATTGATGTGGTCAGTGTCACAAGGCAGGTGAGCTAGTAGCGGTGTTCAGTTTGTTTAGAGAAGGCAAGGCTATGGTATCATTTACTTACGGGTGTGTCTCTCCATGTAATGACAACCCGGTCGGTTCCTGCTTCTGGGACAGCCATTGTTCTCTTAAGACAAATTCATAATCTCTTCCTCATATTGCTCGCTAATGCTGCTAGCTCTACAAAATACAGTGATACTGTATAAACTCAACCATTGTCTATCATAATCTCCTGCCTAGCAAACTCCCATTCAACAGTCCCTATTGTTTCTTATAAAGAGCATTCTTGATAACACTAAATTTGTTGACAACACATTCTCAGTAACTTGGTCCCAAGATTATTATATCAGAGCTCCAGTGCTTCATCATAGATCTCCATTCAGATCTTCACTGGGCCAGACAGTTTGATTTGTCATACAGTTTGATTCCACACTTCCTGTTAAGTTAGCCACATCTTTGCTATTTCAAAGGACCCTTCTAGGCATCATGTCAACGAAGGCAGTTTGCACTCAGGGGCGAATCCAGGAAAAAAAAAAAGGTGGAGATCCTCACATTATTGATCTAGTTCTGTGAGACTGTCCCTAGTGATTGTCAGCATCAATCAGTTCTTGACACTTCGACACTCATGTCTTGAAACTTGACGGAAATCGGAAATTAATAGTGGATGAGTCGGCTGACATAAAATATCGAATGCTTGAGTATTGACATAAAATGTCGAATACTTGAATACGCTGAACATGGCAGATTTTTATGGAAATGAAAGAAAAGATCAAAAATGGCCTGTAATGTACTGTACTTATCCATAGACGTATATTTTAAAGAATAAATATGTTTACAAAAATATGTTTTATTAATTTTTTGAAAGATTTCTAATAATTCTTTTCATTTGGTTACCTTTTTGAGTAAATCTGCTTGGTATGTATTACATGTATAAGTCTGTGATGGTAACATTACACAGGTTCACACCCTCTTCACCTCCCACCTCCCTCCCCCCTCCATTGGTCGTTATCAAGCATTACCAAAGAGATACCTTTCCCTGAGAATAGAATAAAACAATATACCATTTTACATTTCTTAATATACATGAATTCCCTTTCTTTAGGAGTATACTTCGAGCTACGGGATGAGCGGCTTCTTAGAACTACCGACACTTGAAATAATAATATAATTAGTACATGTATTTTTCAACACAAACGATAGAAACATCTGCGATTTNGGGGGGGGGGGGGGGGGAAGGGAGGGAGAATTGATCACGAACAGCCTGTGGACCTCCCGTCCCCGCCCCTATCCCGGATCTGCAATGGCTTGAACAATATGATGGGGTCAATGAGACTAAGATCATAATAAAATTATAAAATAAATCTGTAGACTTTTCCCTGTGATGAGGACTGATTGTGGGTTTTATGTGGTAGCATTATATAAAATAGAGAGATGACGAAATGAGATGGGAAAGGAAGAGAAGAGGCCTGCAGAAGAAAACGGCTGTCGTCGCCAACTTGAAAGATGGAATGCAGTTTATCCAGCAGGAATTACAGCTAGCAGAACTAACTTATCAAGACAGCGCTTTATCCGAAATTTCACTTAACCGGATAGAAAATAAAATCTCTCTTTATTTATCGTAAAACTTCCAGTTAACCTGATAACAAATTCTTTGGTAATGTGTGATGAGGGAAAAAAAGCGTAGCCGCCCTTGCAATTTTCGCTCGTCTTGTCCATTGCTTGTCTGGCGCGTGGCGAATATTGCGTCAATCAAAAGTGAAGCCGTCACTGAAGAAATGATGCCGTCTGACATTTTTGTACTGGAAAAAGATAATACAAAACCCGTTTAACCCACGACAGTTTTGCCGGTCTCTTCAATTTCGTGTTAACCGAATTCTACAGTGAACTACTATTAGACCCCTATACCTGGTGGCCAGGGAAAACTGTACTTACAATCAAAGGCCAATAATTTCCAAAGCTATGAAACTGGAATGAAATTTTAGGCCAATGAACAAACAGACATAATTTACAATATTATTGTAACAAGTTTCATTGACTTAGATTTAGTCTACATCCAAGATTTTCATGTAATGCACACCCGGCATGACATTGTTAGACTTTTTTTTTCTACTGTTGTTTTTTAGCTGTGGCATAACTATAACATCTTGATATTTGAGATTTGCATGAAAAAGAAACACTATCTATCTGCTAATGCGTGATAAATACACATGCATAAATTTTAATATCGACCTTACTTAACTTTCTTTTTTTTTTTAGTGGAGAGGTGGGGAAGGGGGGCTTATCGACGCATCATTTGTAAAATAGCCATTAAGACAGGAACAAGAAAAGTACAACCAGACGAGGAAAATTTAGTTTCTCTATTGCATTACAATCTAATGTTTGTCATAGCTATCACAGTAACATTTGTTCATCGCGAGATATAGTTTTAACATACTTGCCGGTCGCGGTATATGGTCATTGAGGTTTTTTTTTTTTTTTTCTTTTTGCTGACCTTGATCATTAACTACTCTTTGTTCAGGACTGTCCAACTGACAAATCATTAAACAGTTCTCGATATGATTGATTCTGAATTAAGTAATTCTGGTGGACTCGTCCATAAACATTTAGAACATTTTACACCAAATCTATGTGAATTACTATGACGAGCCGACTACATCTACATTAATTTAATTGATGAACCTTGTCATTATTATGTCATGCTTTCTAGAAAATCATCGAAACGTGAAAGGAAGAAAAGAGGTGTGAATAATAAGTCACCTTAAAAGCTAGTATAGAAAGTTGTTAAAGGCCGTGTCCTGACTAAAAGCCAACCTTCTCTGTTACCACACAGTTCATTGTCATTTATTTGCCCGCAAACATCAGTGCAGTGTTTGGGGACAAGGAATGTTTTTTTACGGTACTTCCTCTACGAGTAGACCTACATGTCGGTGCTGACTGCAGTTTGTTTGCCATTTATTTCGGCCGTCTTTGTTTGAAAAGCAGTAATCCATATGACATAAACTGACAAGGGATGAAGATCTGACAGCAAAAAGTGTGATCGTCATATTACAGGACTACATTAACAATGTTGATCGTGACAAAGGCTGTCGCGGAAATGACATCCCACAGGTTATAATGGTATCATGTATGTTTACAAAAACAACTCTGAATAAATCCTGACATGTGAATTCTAATGGCCCGTATTATTGTCTAAATTCTGAGTAAAACAAACGCAAGACCAAGAAAAAAAAAAGTGATGTTTACAAGAGCTGGTAAATACCTATATAACTAAGATACTTCGGAATGGCGTATGATCTACCGGTGATCTGCACTGTGAGAAGGGCCGCAATGCGTGTAACAAATATGTCCTTCCTGTCGGCGCAAGAAGTCATAAAATTATTGTTGAGGTCTGGAGGAAAACACGATGAGACAGAAGCTTTTCATTAGTGTGAAGATGTCTAATTCCTCTTGATGTAAAATTGCGAAGTCGTTAATTAAGTTTTTGAGCTCGTAAATGAATTTCAACTCTGCTTTCAGAACCTGCTTAAGATTATACACAAAAAGGTACCAACATTTGCAATGAATGATGTGATATATGGAATACGACCTTGTACGGCAACTCTGCTGGTGACTGGATAAGACCTCCTATGACTCAGAGAACTAAACATGATGATTGCATCACAGTATGACAACTTGTTCATTCAGAACAGTATAAAATAAAAGGCTAAGGCAACCATCAGGTTTGACAAAGACAACTTGGAAAAGTTTTTGACATGAACAATGTATCTTAACAAAATTGCATGACTCATGTTCACCGTGTTGATCCCATTTTGATAACCTTAGTTTGTGTTTCCAAGAATATACATGTGCTCCAGCTTACTGCAACGTATTTCCTGAATTTTTAACCACATTGGAACGTGTAATCGCGATGTTTCAGTTGATATGTATTTCCAGTACAGTATAGGGATTTAGGCTACGCCCCCCCCCCCCCCNNNNCCCCCCCCCCCCCCCAAAAAAAAAATCTTTGCCAGTTATGGCCATGGGTAATCTCACAGACCCACATCTCGGCTTTAATGAGTAGAGGAGTGTGGGAGATGATATTTTTTTTTTGCTGGGGTGGGTAGGAGGAGGAAGGATAAGTGACGGGTATACAAAGACCAAACATTGGCAGATATGTTTCCTTAAACTAGATACTAGAAAAATGCCAGTCGTCATATATTTTTTTACAGTTGCAGCAGAATGAGTTCAGAATGTCTGAATTTTGATGTTTTTATCTGTCTGCTGATTTGTTTATTTCTGCGATCTAAGCAAGTATGCCGTAAACTTTAATCATTTGAATGAGCATCTCAAATTAAACGCTCCTAGACATACCACACAGTTGAACTTTATCATAAAATATATCATTTTTGCAAACTACAGAATTAAGAAGACTCTACTGAAGGGACTAAACCAGAGTTTGATGTAAGGAAAAAAAATTGTCGTGCTCCATGCAACCATGTGAACACTTCTGGTAATGGCGGCTGCGTTTGTCGACCAGATAATGTGAGCACAATCTAAATGAGATATTCACAGAAAGAAGAAAGGTCGATCAGTCTTATAATAGAAGAATTTCTTTATGACTTGACACAGTCGCGTTAGCGGGAAATCTTAATCTGTAATCACAAGCCGCAATGCTCTTCCTGAGAAAGCAAATGCAAAAAATCCCCCAAAACCTTTAATTGTTTACTCAAGCGTCTTTGATCTTGAGTTTATCTATCATACCTTATCATGCAGTAACCATTCAGCTGGATCGACCTAATTCTGCGCATGGCTAAATATTCCAGTGCCAACAAGTTTATAGAACATACCAAGATGCGCAAAGCTACACAATGCTCGGACTTCAGAGTATAATTTACGAGCCAGCTTAAGGCGAAATCAAGCTGCACCTTGGTGCATGGAAAAAGTATGCATATTATTGAGGTGTACCTATTATTAAGGGCACTCTGAAAACTGGAAAATAAGAATAAGAAATTCATGTATATGAAATACATATATAATAACAAGGTGTACTCGTATGGAACTTCAAAAATGTTTAGGCAAGTGTGTGTTTCACAAATTTATGGAGTCTCTGTTCTATTGCGTACTTTATATCGTATATCTTACAGTAGATAAGACATCTACAGTCATTGTAGGGCCTTAAACTGCCAAAGTATTCAAGATTTCATGAATTTTTCACTGAGAGGACACATTTTATCATCAAGGGGGGTGAGAAGAATATCTTGTCCCATGGTGCCACATGCAAAGTTTAAGTGGCTAGAAATATTTTATCTTATTTTTTCTAAATGCTTAAATGATTTTGTGCAAAGGCAATAAATATTACTTCACATTTCTGTGGTATTTTTAAACATGTAGAGACATTTCCTTTGGAGCAGTGTTTGAATTTATGTTTGTCCTCAAGCTGTGATTCAATCCTGTAACGATACTCATAAAATTCTTATTTGGCGACAACTGACTTCACATCCGAAAACTTGACGTTAGTAAAACAAGAGTGCTCATATCTTGCCACAACATGGCTGACATTCAATGAGATTGTCTCACCCATTTTGATATGAAATCTCCTCTTCACAATGATCATTCCTGTAACACTTATGTCATTGTTACAAGCAGCTGTGGTGATCTTCTCACATACATCTATTAGCATTACATGCATAACTTTTCATGACAAATTGATGGGTCTCGGCTGGAATCTGAACCAATGCGTTGATTTCATCCCTGTAACAATCATTGTTGTTATAGGACTAAGCGGCATCTTACCGAATTACAAAACATCAATGCGAGGAGCACAGTTTGGTTATTTGAGGCAAGTTTCAAGCAAATACCTCATTAATTTCCCTTCCAAATTGTACATTTTCTCTGTATGATTTGTTGCTGAAGTTAATTCCCAGTGAGCATTCCTCACTACTGTCACTCACTCCTGTAAAATTTCTTGTCAAGAAATGCTAGATCCTGTTCTTTTACCACAGTTATCTTTACAAGTTTTCTAGGATTTATACCAGTGCACTACATATTTTTGTAGAAATTGTTAAATCGGCTGAAACTGGTGTAAGTAAAAAGTCAGCAGTTATGAGAAATGTCCTTGTCCGGACATTTTTGCTATGCATAATTTATAAATTCCTCTCTAATTCCTGTACGTATTATCATAGTCAAACAAATTTGTTACATAATCCTATTAACCAATCTAGAAAGCACGACATTTGTTTTCGAACAATAAGTTTGATAGTTACTTTGTGGGGTCTATTGATAACAGCGTTACAGGAAAGAGCTTGAATGCAGGCGATGTAATTCAGTTGATCATAGACCAGTAACCTAGAGAATTAAGGCTCAATATGTTCTGTCAGGATAGCCAATTTGTCATTTTAACTACATGTAAACAATGAATTAATAATTCTGTCAAAATTTTTCAGATGGATGAATGAAGTTTATCTTATCTGATCTTAAAATGTTTGCAGGTTTATTCTTCCGAACTTTCCCAAAATATGAAAAACTCCCCATATGAGTACTTATAACCAAAGTTACACTGTATGGTCTACGCCCCTCCGTAAGAGCGTCACGTGGAGTGCCCGCACTGCTTTTTCTTTCGAAGTCTCTGAATTTGCAAAAAATAATGTTCCCCTTGACTCTGCATGAATTCGCACGTGATTTTTAGTGTGTGAGTCAGAATGACTCTGCAGTGGGTCACAGTGTGGGGGTCCTCTGGCTAGATTGCGTGTGAAGGGAGGGGAGAGCTGTAACATGTGAACATGAACAACAGGTCCCAGGTTCCTTTGCAGTTAGGGCTAGACAGATCTCTCAACACATAACAGAGGCCTTAGTGGATCAGGATATGCATTTTAATTAAATGGAATAGCATAACATTATACACTCTGACGACAGTTCCCTGGAGATGAGTCATACTATAATATAATTGTACAGCTCCCGGCGACGTTGAAGTTTAGTTCTGGAAGAAGGGCGAGAGAGAGAGAGAGAGAGAGAGAGAGAGAGAGAGAGAGAATGGATGGATGGATGGATGGATGGATGGATGGATGGATGGATGGCTAGATGGATGGATGGATGGGTTGGGAGTGGGGATGGGCATGGAAAACAAGAATGACAGAAGCAGAATGATTTGAACGGTTTTAATTATTGCTACCTTGACATAGGCGTATCTTGTTCTCTGAATGCTCGAATGTAGATCTAGAAAATGTTTTTAATTTGAACCGAAATAAATGAAAATGTTGTCATTGCTTCTGTTGTCAGAATAAGAGAACAAGTGCCGGACTAAACCTGATCTCCAAGACAAAGACAGACAGACAGACAGCCAAACTGACAGAACAAAAGAAAAAAAGGAAATGACAATAAGAAGAAGGAGAGCAAGAAACAGTGACTCAGCATAAAGATCTGTGAGACATTTACGTAACCGGTAGAGTAAAACACTTGTTTTGGGGGCTTGTGTTCCTGTTCTGCTCACCACTGCAACCGAGAGTGCAGAAAAGTTCATAACTTGTGGGTGTGGAAAAGTCACCGACCTGCGGGGGTTGACTCACTCATATCTCGCACGTGAAAGTAACAAATGCTCCCAGAATACCGACAAGTATCTGCCATGACGCATAGAAAGAGGCTGGAACAAGTTTTAAATGTTTATCATACCGTACATACAATACACTAATAGCTCCCTTTTGTGCGAGATTCCAACACGTTTCGTCTAAAAACAGGGCTTTCCGGGAATCCTACTTGAGTGGGTAGATCTTATGAAAGTAGGTTTACATCCACCGTGAAACACGGTTCAGAATCTCTCCCCTCCCTTTATTTTCCAGCCTAAATCCAAATTGCGCGTATACAGACATATATGGCCAACCTGACTTCAAAGGCGCTGAGAAATCTAAAAATCCTGTGCATATACATTACAAAATTTCAATTCTAGGACAGCTGGAAGAAACAGCAAAACGGTAGTAACCTCAAAATTGTCAAAATAGCCGTATGCGCTGCCCTTCTTCCCTCCACCATGTTCCGTCCCCAGCTATTTAAATAGTACATAGCACAGAGTAGTAAATAGTATGAAGTCTATGTCCATAACTGTCGAGAGAGTAGGGTTTAGGATGGGTCTTTTGGTTTGCAATTTGGTAGTAGTTATTAATAGTCCCTTGACGCGAGCTGCCCTAGTCAGAGACTCTAAACAACCTAAGAATATGTAGTGGAACTACTAAGCACTCACATAATAAATTTAACTTGTCATTAACCATGAATCACATATGCATGCAATCATTATTGTTTTATCAGTTTAGCATTCAGGTGAATCTCGATAATAAGTACACCTCAACAATAGATTTAAGTATAGTAAGTTTCTTGCACCTCACACCAAAAGCAAACTTGTTCATGAGATATGACTGTATTCACCATAGTGAAGAACACCACAGATGTCTTTCGCTAAGATCTTAGTTGGTTATTTTTGGTGGGGTTTTTATGGTCCCCCAGAGAAGCTGCCTAGTATTCGGAGACTGTCTCTGATAAGAATGTCTCTGGATAAAGATCATCAGGAATCAGTTTTTATTTTAGTTCAGAGAGTTTTAGTATAGAGAGAAGAGACTAGAATTCACGAGCCCGTGAAGCACATTAGATTTTAGAATGTGAATTTATAGGCCTGCACAATTCATTGTTAACTTTAAAGTGCCGGCTATGATGTGCGGTGATCTGGATTATTTCATATTATTTTCTTGCACTTGCACCCCTTCTCCCATTTGTATAACTTGCATGTAATTTTGTGACATGTAATTTGCATATTACGAGAGCGCCACCATTTAAAAAAAAATATCTCTTGCAGCATATTAATAAGCTTTTTTGCGTTACTAAGTACATGTACTCTTCACTCTATCCTTAACTTTTCAGGTTGAAAATAGCCTCTCAGTGAAGATTTGACACCACTATCACCACCACCACCACCACCAACAACAACAACAACAAAAGGAATAGTCAGGGTTCAAAGCTTATGTTTGTATTAAATTGTTTGTAGTCGTTCTTGCCACTTATGTTTTAGATTGTCTTTGTTGCTAAAGGTGCGGTCGTTTTTTGTGTTTTTTTTTAGATCCCCATAAGTGACAGAAAGGTAGCACTAGGTAACGATACTCTTCGATAATATGCAAGGATAAATACATGTACGTGTATTTTGAAAACACTGATAATAAAAAATCTTACATCTATCTGCTAAGCTGCACACAATTACTCAATTTATTGTTCACAAAACAGTTGTTTACCATCCTCCTTTCACCATCTCACCATCTTGTGTAAAGTAAAAGCTGTAGCGTTCATCCTCGCCTCTAAGTGAGTTCTTTTCTGTTCAGGATGAGGAGAAAGGGTATAGATGAGAGGGTAGGGTTGTTTTG
>JAWQUT010000090.1:1160693-1185841 GCA_033807755.1 Ellobium chinense | reverse complement strand
GAGTGGGTGGGATGGGGAGAACATCTTTCATAGCAATAAAGAATATTATGCCAAAAATGGCAATGGACTTAATAAACCGGCAAAGAAAACAATATATATATGTCAAAATGAGGCTTAACTCGTCTTTAGAAACTTTAGAAAAAAAAAATGAAGTTGTTGGTATAATATGAAAGCTTAATGTAATGCATGTGAGGAAGTTTTGATCCAGCATCATTCCGATCCGAGATAGAGAGATATAGTTGCTTGAAGTTGCAGGGGATCATCCCCTTGCAGTGGAAACCATTCTGAAAAAAAATATTGAAGAACAATTTTTCACCATAAAATACACCATTCTGCTTCCTAAACACTCAAATTCAGCTACAATTACTTCCTTTTCGCCCATAAAATCAATAGTTTTGTGTACTAAAATAATTTTACTCTTGATTTCTACTACACAACTTTAATAGCGGAAGGCCCAATCGCCCTCACAGCCTGATATCTCAGACCAGTCCTTAATCTGGCGACATAAGCCTCATTTTGACTGGTAGCAAAAGAATTGCATACTTTCGTCCACTTTGATGTGTAAGGCTGTATTCTTCGAATCTGGTCATGTATGAACATTTTAGTGTCCATTTTACTTAGAATTCTAGGCCAGATCGCAATCCTTGTGCGCGCTCAAGAAAAGTATGATTAAATCTCTTCATGCTAAGGAAAATATTTCATGCGATCCCATTTTTCTCCAAAACTAGTTTATGTGGAATACAACAAAATGCATCCTTACTGACGTCATCATGACGTACATGTTGGCGGTAGAAACGTGTAGAACTACTTCATTCATTACTTGTAAGGTATTACTGTAGGCTACAGAAGGAGGCTCGCACCAATCTTAGTAATCTGTCCCCCTGGAAAATTGCGATCGCAAATTACCGCAATTTTTATATCTTTCAGGCTTTACAAATGTTTGCAAATTAAGCCATTTCCCACAAACTTGGTGCAAATTTTGCTAACTTTGGCAGAAAAAGCTCTTTTTATGTCATAGGTGCAATACTGCGTCTCGGGAACACAGAAAATGTGTTTCTTTTCTGTAACTTTGGGACGCTTCTGGGGGATGAAGTGATAAATGTAACAAAGTAACAATGTAACATTTTTATTATTTACCCAGTAGGGAATTTGATTTACAATGTTATACATCTCATTCATAAAACATAATATAAAGACACAGAACAATACACATCATACATTAAAATACATCATATTATTACAAATGAAATACATAACAAAGTCATTGCTGGTCGCCAGCGGTGCAGCGCCCTGCTCCTCCCAGCTCTAAAGCCAGGTACTCATTTACACCTGAGTCGAGTGAGGTAATGGAAGTTAAGTGTCTTTCCCAAGGACACTACAATGTAAACCGCCTAGCTCGCGAGTCAAACACATAAACCTTAGACTTGAATGTCTTCAGATTTTAATTTCGACTCACAAACCCTCACTGCCACGCAGAATCCGACGCTATTTTTGCAAAGTTTGCAAATTTTGGTGCAAGTTTTATACTTTTTGCACGTAAATTTTACAATTCTTGGTGCACATTTGGGGGGTTTGAAATGTAATTTTCCGCAGGGATAGAGTAATGTTACCCACCGATCTTAGAAAAGAGTAGGCTGCCCAGATGGCTGAAACTCCACACCGATGGCTAAAGCTTAATGTTACCCAGTGATTTTAATATCGTGTACATAGATGGTTCAAAGAACTAGTAAGATCAACATCGATGGTTCAAATCTAGTGTTTTAAATTCGTCGATAAATTGGCGACTTAAGGAGAAATGAGCGTCATTTTTTTGAAGTCGGCATGTTTGGTTTAAAACCGGTGCTACATCTATTTTAAGCAAAACCAAGATCGGTATTGCTGACTCAAGCCGAATTTACGGTCATGCAGAAAAATTTGATCGCTTGTTAGCAATAAAATCACGCATTAAAATCTAACTGGCTCACCAATTTCTACAGATGTGGCTTGGACACCAAGGGATCTCACAGGTAAGACTGATGTATCAAAATCAAAATCAGCATCAATGCTTTAAAGTTTCAAGTTTCGTTTATTTAGGCGAAAGCCAACCACACACAATATAACGTCACATCAGTACAAAAGAATGAATGATAAGAAAAAAAAACCACACATATATATTTTATGCACAACTGTCACTTACAGTTTAGTCATTGAGAACTCTGTTTCTTTCTCTTTCTCTCTGTCTCACTACCGTATCTCTGTCTTTCTCTCCCACTAATTTTATTTTTCCCTATCTCACACACTTTCTCTCTCTTTAAAGTCAGTGCCGCTGGCCAAGGACAAATAAATGACGAGGGCGCGGAACTTGAGGGTCATTAAAGGAGTTTGAGGCTGTGGAACAATTACCCCATCTGCCCAGTCCCCATCACCACATGATTAATCCGCCCCTGCAGCTGTCGTAAGGGAAGATATAGATATATAATCATCTGATTAATCTGGCATCCATTCCCGTCGTGTTGCCTGTTGTTAGCAAACCAGACTCATTTGCCTGAAAGCAAAGCTGGTGATGTTATTTGAGGAACTATAACCTAAAACTAGTAGGGATTCAAGGGATTTGCACCAAAGGTAGAATGAAAGAGATTTTAACGAACGATTGGATGTTATACTTATAGGTTTTCCAAATTTCGTGGGCGGCACTAAAGATTTCGAGGAGGTGAGGGATGTGTACATCAGTGTAAATTGTGATTAGACTTCTGAATTTAAATTTATCTGTTTGATGACTGTTGTTGGAAACATAATCCATAGAAGTACATGTACTCCACATATTCATCATTTTAATAAATTCTTGTCAGTCAGTTCATCTTTGCAAGGCATAGACTATCACTAACTGATCTACAGGGTTATTAATCAGAGTAATTTGTTAATCAGAGTACTTGAGCTATGAGAGTGCTCGCTACTTCTATTTTGTAGCAAGTATTACATTTGTCTTTCAAAGTGACGACTTTGTGGTTAATTACAAAAATCTAATAGTCAGTACATCTATTTTCCATTACTTTTCTCGCTACTTGTCAAAGTATGTTTTCTTGGAAATCGTCAAGCGATTCTGAGTTTTTTTTGTTTCTGAAAACTTTGTTCATTCACTCAACCCATCTTGGCCACCTGGTCAACATTCTTTGTCGAGGTAAACAGCGATGCCCGACTTCGTGACACAACGATCATGATGTCTGCCCTGGGTTTTGCAAACAAAACTACCGCTGTTCTGGAAGGACATCTAGTGTACTTATAACACTACCTTGTATATGAAGAGTAAACAAACACCACAGTCTTTGCATTATGTGTGGGAATTAAATCAATATTTCTAACTTTGAGCACCAGATTGTCGTCTCTTATATAGCATTAAGCAGCTTTGGCAGTGAGTTTGCTCAGTCTGTGTGAGTGTATGTGATGACACAGTAAAATCATGTAGCTCACAACCTTATTTGCCTAAGAGCATAAGAAAAGAGACATGATACAGTTTGTAATGAGGGGCAGACCAAGGAATGTTATCTGAAAGGTAGAGGGGTAGGGTGGAGGGGGCTTGCAAGCACAGTAAAGGGGCCCGATGGCGGGAGCGTATTCAAGGGGGGGNAAGGGGGGGGGGGAGGTCCGAAGGCATGCTCCTGAGGACTTTTTTTTAAAGAAGAGGGAACAAAACGAGCAGTTTCAGGCCATTTTTTAAAAATGAAATTAGGTGTTTCTTTCTTTCTCTCTTCATTAAAAAAAAAAAAAAATCAAGGTGGACCATGCGGACTTAGGGCTGGGAGAAATACTAAGCTCCATAGGCACCCCTGGGCCATCTGTAGTAAAAGCAGAGAGTCTATTTAGATGTCTCCCTTTCGGGACATTGTGCAAAGACTAATATTCTTAGACTTGGTTTACTTTCGTAGACAGCATGTGACTATGACAGCCCAAACACGCTGCAAAACAATTTAGAAGATGAAAAAAAATGCATAGGAGGGAGACAACGAGACCAGACTGAAAAGGCACGGCATCTCCTCACGTTATTCACACGACCATCCGGTCTCTTTTCTTGACAACAAACAGCCCGCCTTCTTGTCAACTCACGGCATGTCTTCGTGGTGATCCCGGAAAGGCCACGCTTATTCCTCATTGCATCATCATGATCATAACAATAATAATAATAATAGTAATAATAATAATAATAATAATGATAATAATAATGTGGTTTATAAATCTCGTATCCAGGCTAATGTCCGCTAACGCGGCTTCACACATAATGGGCTCGTCGGCTTATAGGATTGACTCTATTTGTATCAAACATGGCAGTCAATTTCGAAAAATATAACTGTAAAATTTTTTACAGAGAGACTGTCTTCAAGAGACTCTGGACATTCACTGATTGTATTCTCCACCACGACAGATTTGAATATGCCAACGCAGGGCTGTTCTAAAAAAACAAAACAAAAACAAAACAACAACAAACCGCGTTCAGAAAAAACATGCCTAGGTCTATATGTGCATTATATTCCACGTGAGTCCGAACCCTTTTAGGCTGGCGTAAATTTTCTTGGCCCCTTGTTCATGCGTGCATAAAAAGAAAAATTTACATTTGATCAGCACAAGTTTAAACGTAAAATGTATAATTATTTTCTACCGTAGACATTTGATACAAAACTTCATATCATCCACTATCATCTGGTTATACAAACATTATTGGGCATCCAGAAAAAAAAAAAGAAGAAAAGAAATTTAGTACTTTTTAAGTTTTAGAAAGTTCAATAATTAAAATGATACGCAGACATGCTGTCTGGTAATGCTGCAGATTCAAATATCTGGGTGCCTTACCTATGCCACAGCTGAAAACTTAATAAATCCCATGTACAACAAGAGCATGCCAGGTGTGCGTCTGACACACTGGCATCTCCAGCATGTAATATGGGCTTGAATATGCACACAGCGCGCTTCCTTGTCAGCCTATCAGCGTGCTTAAAATCAGGAGATATGTCAGCTTCTTCAAATTTGACGGACTTCCTGGATTAGACCTCTGCCCCCAACCATCAGCATAGGCCTCTTGAACAGTCTCAAGGTATCGGCCTAAAGCCATTCATAAACCAATCTTAATTCAAAGCATACTTAGGCTGCTAGACAAAGGCACCGCGTGTTTGGCTTCCTTCATGTGCAACATCACAGGGCATTCCTGTATAGAGCGTGGCTTGGGACAGAATTAGAAAAGAAAGCACACATGAGAGAGTGCCTAGTCTAGATAGTGATAATCATACCTAGAGACCGTTCCAAGTTTGGTTTTCTCCCTTAACCCTAATCCTGCGCCCAGCTAGGGTTGCGTCCCAATACTTGCGTGCAAAATTTGCCGGAACTTCCGGGTTCAGCTTGAGTTCGGTACAGTGTTGTGTACAAAATTGCAAAGCGTAGACCATTTGCCATCCAGTGTGAATTTATGTAGCTCCGAGAAACTTCATTTCATCTGGATGACTTTGGTTTACCATCTGTGTCCTTGTGAATGGAAAAGTAAAGCAACATGGCCATTTACACGGTTTCGTCCTGTAGAAAGGCAGTAGACTATCTACTTCACAACAAAGATGGCCAACTGAAATTTCAAGTCCCCGACTGGATATAAAAATAGCCTGCTCGGGGTCGACAGTGTTACAGGAAAACAATAACAACAAAAATGTCCTTTTGACAGACAAAATGTTCTTCGTAAAAGCATGAACAGATTTGTACATTTAAAATCGCAGTTAACATCATTGTGTCTGCTGCATGTGAAGTCTGTTTAAAGCTGCAGCTGTGGCCATGTTATGTAGATCTTTATGTGGAGGAGTCGCCATTACTGAGATATATTACTTTTCCATTGTAGATTATACTGCATTACTTTGGTACTCACTGTGCTTTTCCAATTAAGTACATTCTGCATGCAACGTTAGACACCGTAGTAGACTTTCTTTCATTCATTTTGTACATGTATTCGTTTTAAATTACATGTACAACTCTGTATGTAGACGGCATTTTCTATCTGCTCACTAGCTACTGTAAATCCTAAAGTTTGATCACTAAAAATTTCTCGTGTCTACTGAAACAGCTATCAACTGGCTCTGTGAGTCAAATAATACATAGGAATGTGTGTCAAATGCTGCAAGCAAATGCGATCCTCCTGTTATGAACATAATGAAATAAATATATCGAGAAAGGTGTGACAAAAATCCTTTGTCTTCATCTGCCCAAGCCACCCTGTCTTTCCCTACTGATTCGCAGAGAACACACACACACACACACACACACACACACACACACACACACACACACACACACACACACACACACGCACACACTCTCACACACATAAACACACACGCACACAAAATGGCCTACTTGTCCATGTTATGTCTAAGTTGCATAACTCTTTGCCATGTCACTCCCCATTCAGAGCTTATTTTGTCTACCTAAAGTTGTTTCTGTCAGGTAGACTGACACCTCTAACGCAATGCTTTTTTTATTCTTTCAAGCTGAGTAGCATCAAAGACTGACGCTTGAGTGACGGGGAACACGGTTTGCTTGTCATTACATGCATGGAGCAGCTTTCTATTTTAAGCTCGTATATAGTCTACGATAAGCAACTTGTAAAACTTGGTGAGATTATACAGCTCCATTAAGCATGACTGACTACGAGAAACTGTTACATTATGGGAGTACTGAAAACGTCAGCTTTTTCCTTGGAAGGAGCTCAGATTTCTGATTTTTAAGTCCAAAACCTGTGTGTGAGTTTGTCTGTCATATCGCTGAAGTCATGGAAAAAAATCTCGGAATGGCTGTAGGGCTTCAGAATTGTTGTTCTCATGATCTTAGTCTTTGGTTTGTAGGTTTGACTCGAAAATCAGATAGTTTGCGCTATCGCGTCCTTGGGAAACATATACATCATTCTTTTCTTCTTAATCCGCTCAGACTTAAAGAAGATCTTGGCTTTACAGCTGCGGGAGTGGGTGGAAAGGGAGGGGGGAAGAAGAGAGGAGACACCAGGATGCTGTACCATGGCAACCACCAATGACTTTGCTATGGGTCTAATTTGCAACATTGTGTGCTTATATGTATAAATATATTGCTGTGTAAATATGTGTATTTTGAATGAGATGTAGGACACTGTACGACATTGTAAAAAATTTCTCTGCGGGATAAATGAAAGTCCATTTTTTAAAACTTATGATGCATCATGTGATAGGAAAAGCTTTGAGATGAACTGAGTCAACAGTTATTAAATTGCCCTAATCCCATTCTAAGGCTGGCGTCGGACTGATCATACATCATACATCATACATCATACACGAAATGAACACACGGTAACGACTTGTGCGAATCGGATTGGTCATACATCATACATCATACATCATACACATGAATGAGCATGCTCATTTATTTTTTGTTGTTGTTGGACAGGACGTATTGTTTTTGTCGCCATTTTTCTTCCCTGTAGACGTGACAATGAGTGACCAAAGCAGTACTACTACCGATCAGAGTGAAGATGATATTAAACTCATCCTGACTGGTCTAGTTCGGCAACATCCACCGTTATACGATCCTGGACATCCTGATTACAAAAACAGAGTTTTAAAGGAAAAAACATGGGCACAAATCAACAAGGACATCACTTAATAAAAACATCATTTTGCGAGATGAAACACAGAACACACGCACGACATTCAAACCACAACTGTTCTGAGCTGCAAAAGCGTAGAATGTATGCGTGTGTATGGTGTATGGAGACAGTTTGTGTATGGCCAGTCGGACACCCCCTGTATGATGTATGATGTATGATGTATGATGTATGATGTATGATGTATGATCAGTCCGACGCCAGCCTAACAATCATCAAAGAAGGGTTAAAGTCTGAGGTCTTCGTCCTCATTATCTTCGTGCTCTCATCTGCGTTGTCATCGCGTCTTTATTGGTTGGATAGGCCGGTCACAGGCATAGAGGTCCTAGACCAAAGGCGACTGAGCTGCGCTGTAGCCGCGTGACATAAAGCTATTCTCCAAAAAGCACTAGCCTTAACTGAGCTGATAGCACTTCTGATATGGATGACGAGTGGGATTAAGATACCTAAGCGTCGCGCAACCTCAGCTCAGTCGCTTTTGGTGTGGACCCAGCTCTAGCTTTAGTCTTGTTTTTGTCCCCATGTTTATAATGCGGTTCCCGGACACTTGACCGACGGACATTTGGCCGACGGACATTTGGCCGACGGACACTTGGCCGAACGGNTAGCCGCGTGACATAAAGCTATTCTCCAAAAAGCACTAGCCTTAACTGAGCTGATAGCACTTCTGAAATGGATGACGAGTGGGATTAAGATACTTAAGCGTCGCGCAACCTCAGCTCAGTCGCTTTTGGTGTGGACCCAGCTCTAGCTTTAGTCTTGTTTTTGTCCCCATGTTTATGCAGGTGCCAGGACATACCGCTGTTGCTTGGACCCACCTTTTGTACTCTCTGATCAATGAACGGACGGGGCAAGACATGCTGACCGTTAAAATCTTATAGCAGCATTGTATTACAAGAAGGTTACAGTATTTAAAGGTTAGAAAGGACAAACACAATAACTTTCATATAACCGTCCAGCAAGATATCAAAAGTCGCTGAAGGCAGCAAAAGAACCTGCTTGCAAAACATCTTATAAACAGTCGTGTCTTAGACCTGAGTATCGAAGATCAAGTATCAGTATTGCGGCATTTATCGTCATCAATCCTTAGTGAGACACACTGTATTCAAACCCACTAAAGGTCAAATAGGTTCGAAATTCATGACTTAGAAGCGATCAGCCGGCACCACTACCACCTGTTAGCTTCTAGGGTGTGACACCACGGAGAGTGGTCAAAAGCCAGGCCAGGTCACAAGGTAAGCCTTTTTTCCCTTGTCCGTCATTCTGTTGCGCGCAGGCGCGGTCTCTCTCCTTGCTTTTATCCGATCTAGGCATTCTTTTACTTAATGTGATTGACCAGGGGAACTTTGGCTTTGATTCTCACATAAATATACGGCGGATCTTATTTCCTGTCTCCATAGACCACATGCCATTAAGACAGTTGTATCCTGCCGTTCCTTGCACCCTGCGAACAACATATATTCTGGCCACTTTTCTACTGGACTGAAGAGCGCATCTTGGTCAGGACATCCTGGTCAAATTCTCTCACAAGGACGAACACATTTGCATCATAATTCTTACTAAAATATGATTAAAGTTCTTATTCGATAACAATAAAAATTCTGCTTATTGATTGAAGATGCACGGCACTGTTTTATATTTGAGTCACTTCGGTCATTGATAGATCTAGTTCAAAGTTCCAACTCCATTCTATATATCCAAACAACACTACTAAAAAAAAAAAATGCTTTTTAAGCTGCTCTGTCCTGTTATCCGTAGGGCCCACAACTCATGACTACCCCATACGGTAGGACCAGTAAACAGTTCAAAATGATGTCACTAATAATGCGCAAACAAAAATGTAATATCATCCCGCTTCCACTATCTCTACAAGGTAAGGTTGAGATTGTTGCCGCAGACTGATATCACATTGAATAAAAGGACCACCTCTTTCGTTTTCCCGCAGGTATCAAACAATGTAGCCAGGGGCAATCTTCAGGCCCTCAAAATCATTTTGATCGACCGGTAAATATAAACGTCTGTATTGTTCAGGCGGATAATGAGTTACTGTTGGCCATGCGCAAATTCGCTGACACAGAAAACATTTCTTGAACTTCAAATGGTGCGCCGATGTTATATCAGCTATCACTGTATAAGGCACACGTAAGCAAAGCTACTTCGTAAAAATAAATCCTCTTTGGGAGCATATACCGTGGTGAAATTTCTTCTTTTTAATGACACAAACTGAATACTGAAAACGTTCTCTTTTCCACTATTAATGTCTCTCTCTCTCTCTCTCTCTCTCTCTCTCTCTCTCTCTCTCTCTTAGTCCGTTTGTCTGTCTCTCCGTATTTATGTGACAACATTGAAACGGAAATAACTAATGCATTTTTTTTTCAGCCGTAATATGAGTTCACGACGATGTTGCTCACTCAGGCCCACTGTAAAGCTACAGGATCAACGAAAAGAGGTAATTAAATGTAATGAGGTTCCCTTCTCTATTCTACTATTTACATTAAAATAATCTTAAACTTTGCTTGTGTTTTTCATCTCGGATAAGAGAGAAGAAACGTTCTAGCTCGGAGAGAGAGGCAACAGAGGATCTTCAAAGGAAGATACGGCCGTCTAGCAGGTGTGACGACCTTTGACTTCCTAACACTCTAAAGGGGCTGGGCCACACTTATGTCATGACTCCAAAGTGTCCTTCTGTTGACTTTTATTTCCCTGCCTCGGGAGGATTTGAACCCGCAATCTTCAATTTCTTAATTCATTAATTAATATTATAGCGTGACTTTGGCTTTGCTTGGAAGTCGTCGAATTGGACAAGTCAGCCTTGGGGGACCAGATCACCACCAAACAACCAATGTCTGCTCCACATATAAAAAAAAAGAAAGAAAAAAAATCAAAATTTCTGGCTTCATCACAGGGTTTCAGATAGCAAAAGTGAAGAAAAAAGAATAACGTGGTTCTAAGTAAATATATTTCATTGAGCTGCTGCAGGTGACAAGTTTAATCAGATTGACAACCGTCCATTTCAGTTCGAATCGAAGGCCATCTTTCATATCTAGTTCAGGGAAAAAATGTCATTCCATCAGAGGTGTAACTTTGAAGAGAATCTTTGGAACAATGTATAGAACAGGTAGTTTCACGTGTGGCGCCAAGGAAATAAGCACCTGAAGTGTGCTATCACATGAGTAAGGAAATTGAAAATAAATTTCAAACTCATGTCAGTTACTCATAAATGCATATTATTTTACCGGTGGAGTGACGATTGAGAGGAGAAAAGTGGAGATATTTTCACTCTTTTCGTCTTTGGTGAGGAGGAGGGGGGAGGGGAGAGGGGAGAAGAGGGGGGATGTTGGAGTGAGACCAAGGAAGTTGGCAACATAGGCCCCAAATTTGTTTGTTTCCTTGCGAAAAGGGAGAGAGCCGTGATGAAAAACGTCCTGGGAATTTTATAAATCTAATCTTCTAACCTAAGCTCTGCATAGAGTCTCAAGACCAGGGACGGTGTTATACATAGGATTTATTGATTTTGAGGTGTATATTCATTTCTTTCCAGCAACATCAAAAAGTCTACTCCAGCATTTCCCGTTTAGATGTGTGGTTATGTGTGTGTGTGTGTGTGTGTGTGTGTGTGTGTGTGTGTGTGTGTGTGTGTGCTCGCGCGTACCCGCGCGGTAAGTGTGTAATTTACTCCTTTCTCAACAGATATTTTCGTCGACGGCTCAGCTGCGCAAGCACAGTACAACTCTTAATAACATTGTCAGACAGACAGACAGACAGACAGACAGACAGACAGACAGACAGACAGACAGACAGACAGACAGACAGACAGATAGATAGATAGATAGATAGATAGATAGATAGATAGATAGATAGATAGATAGATAGATAGATAGATAGATAGATAGATAGATAAACGGACAGACAAAGAGAAAAATTTAGAGAAGGAGGAAAGAGAGTGAGAGAGAGGTGCCTAGTTATACAGCATCCTTGTAAAATATGTAACTTTTCTCCTCATATGTGAAAGAAAATATCGGATACGCCCACGTAAGGTCCACCGATGCCTTCTCTGGTCCGGAACGATTTAACTGCTGCGGTGTTTTAAGAAACCACAACAGAAGGGTCTGTGTGTATAAACTAATATTTATCGGCAAGGAGTGGCTTGCGGATTTGCGGGCTACGAGGTAATCTGATTTTTCAAAATAATGTTTCCAAGTGATAAAATAGAAACTAAGTGTCACATGTATCGCATGTGAGGTACCATAGGCGAGCTGGGATGGGTAGAACAGGAATTTTTATATGGTTGTTTTCGTATCATACTCAGACTAGTACGGAGATAGAGATTTAATTAATTCCATAGCCTGAAAGGCCGAGAGCGATAGNTATACAAGTCCAAACCTAGATGTGTGTTCGTATAATGTATGGGATACGCAAGCAAATATTGGTGATCAACAACAATCCTGGATTTTTCAAACCGTAGGATAAAGTGGAGGGGATGGCGAACAGTAGCAACATGCGATTAAAAATAAGTGACATATATGTCTGGGATGAGGTATGTCTTCCTTGTGTGTGATTTGGGAACAGTATGGGAAAAACAATGCCACTGGCAAATCCAAAATTGAAACCAGGCCAAAATATCCTGTCAACGTTTGCCTTGGTCTCCATATATTTTAGGATTTCCTTTTTTCAAAAATAATTTGTCTTCTTTTTTAACATACTTTGATAGTTTCATCCTTAAACGTGAGCTTCATTTAGTGAGCGTCCACCTGAAGATGGAACCACGAGTCGCCCCACCACCTGTCCGCCTCCAAGCTACGATCACTGAAAAGAAACATAGCCATTAAATTGCTAAACCGTAAGATGGTACCAATGGGTGGATCCGTAGCCTACTTCTGTTTAATTTCCGCACGGGGGTCACTCCGTGCGAAAATGTCGAATGCTTGGTGTGGAAAGGTAGCCAGTTAGGCCAGTCGTGTCTTACAGGTCAAATACCGAATATTCAGAATGACTACTGTCTTTTATCTCAGTTGTGGATCTTGGACGATCTTAGCTGAACCTACTGTCCACGGGAACACTCATTCTAGTGCTTTATCATGGTGCGCACTTCTCTTTTCTAAGGCAGAACATTTTGCATACAGAACTGAGCATCGAAGTGCCAAACAGTGCATTTGTTTCTATTGTGAGTGGTGTTTTAAAATCACTATATCTCAAAAAACGTTTGCAGATTTCTTCAAATTGTTCCAGAGGCTGCAGTAGCAATATCAATAGACACAATTTGCAAGAGAGGTTTTTACAGTCTGATGTATATTTTCCATATTATTATAGCTCAAAATCTATTTTTATCCTCAGTTTACATAGAGAACCGATTTCAACTTCCTTTTCTCTTTTCTTGTACATTGAATTTCTTTAAAAGTTCCTTTGCAAAACCTGTTCACAATCAAACTCTCTCCTAATGCGAAATTCTAGCCCCTGTCTTTAAGTATTTGGGAGTACGTTAGAACTTTCTGACTACATGTTAAAAATCCATTATGGCCGCCGCAGAGTGCTAGCTTTTTGTGGGACTATGTGATGTCATATTAATTCAATATCTTTAATCCAGGAAAACAGTCAATATGGCTGAAATTGGCAGAACCAAATTTTACCCTTAGGCACATATAACTTTCCCCTCCGTAAAGAGAGAGAATAGCTATTCATTTCTAAGGGAAGGAAAGACAGCTGGTTCTTCCTCTTACCCCCCGCCTCCTTGACACACATCCACGGAGAATTCCGAGATTCCGTTACCCCTTCATATTGTTATATTATGTGTGGTGGGTCCTTCGAACTTCAAGTCATATTTTTAGAGGTTTGATTGCATTTCTGTATTATACAGAGTCTGAGTTGGATCTGAGGTCAGTCCTGGGATTCTTAGATCGCACTTCCGATACCTCCTTTCTTTAAGATATAAACATACAAGTTATAAATTACCTCCTGGAATAAGAAAGTTCGTCGAAAAGCGAGATACCTGTAAGAACATGTAAAACAGTTTATATATATAATTGGGAGAGAGGGAGAGAGAGAGAGAGAAATAGACAGTGAGAGAGAGAAGGGGAGATGGAGGGAGTAATGGAGGAAAGCTGGTTTTTTACGAGAGATGTTTTAACCTAATAGCAAGTGTTGAGTGGTTTCAGGGAGTTGGAAATACGCAAGTGGGGAAGGGGTGGGGAGAGGGGGGAGGGAAGGAGGGAGTTAGTTGGCGGTTGTGTGGCAGTAGGAGTACGCGTGTTTGAGATAGTGATAGTAAATAGTTACCTTTTTTTTCTCTCTTGTCTTGTAGAAAAGAAATTGGTCTATACTTGTGTTAGTCCTGGTCAGCTGTTTACCTTCACTGTTTGTGTTCGCCTTTATTCCATTCGATATTGGATATTTGTGTCTGTTCAAGTTTTTTAATTTTCATGACTTTTGATCACATTTTTGTTTCTTCTCTTAATGTCTTTTCATTCTTAGTTCATTGATTATTTTTTTTTCATCTGAAGAAGGATGGTAGTCCGAAAATTTATGTTTTAAATTTGTTAAATTGTTATAATCTCTCTCTTTACTTATTTATATCCAGTGCGGATAAATGTTTTGCAAATAATAAATGACTTTATAGATGTTATTACAATCTTAAGGCATTTACAGCATTAGTTCCATGAAATTTTTGTCCCTGAAGGTAATAGCTTTATGTACCCAAATCCACCACCATTCTTTTCAAGTGGTATGTCTGGATACCAGAAGGGATGTGTGATGAGGTGGCACGAGTGGTACAGTACCTTTCCCAGTTTCTACCTCAGTAACCTGCCAGTAAGTATGGCTCACTCTTTAACAACTCCCACCTATGACGTAGGGCTATAGGTATAAAGATGCCAAATGAACCTGGCAAACAGGACACATGTAATTTTGAATAGTCTCTATAAAGTCTTAAACTTGCCATAAGGAGGGGGTTTGATTTCATTTTTAAAGGCGATGAATGGTTGGAATTGTACGAAAAGGCCTGGCTGTTGCTAATGCTAAGCGTGTATGATCTCTCTGTGAGTGTGAAATGATCTTAAATTTTAGGTAATCTTTTACCTGCCCAGGAAACTCAAAATACGATTGGTCTTTGTGTTTGTTCCTGTCTGTCAAACTTTTGTTAAAGAATAAAAGAATGTCTGTGTAAAATATTTTGACTCACTATACACTGATAAGAATGAGGTGGATAAAAATGCGATTAGATAAAGCCAATAGGAAAAACTGCATTGCTATCTTCATACTCGTACAGTAGACTTACAGAACTTACAACGGGTCACACGGAAAGATATCTAACCTAGATCTCTTTATCTCATAGCGAGCGAAGATCTACTTATCTTTAGAACATGAAAGAACTGTGAGATTAATGCGCAAAGGTGCACCGTATCCACCCACGAGACTATTTCCGCCTTCTCCACCCCCATTAGGAAACCAACCGCTTCCGGTGCCAGTCTGAACGTTTTCATCCTGTCATCAGAAGGCATCTGGAGCCTGGAGCGTAAACTCATGAACATAGGCTGGCAGGGGTCGGACAGGTTCTACTAAGTCACCCCTAAGACATTCTAAGATGTCTAAACATTATCACAATAAATTAGATCTAGTACCGAATTTACTTTTACCCTAGCCGCAGGTAGTCTGGCAGGCATACAAAACAGCGATAGAAATAGATCAGGCAACTAAAACCAGCCATAAATATAACAGCGACAAATTGCCACCGCCTCTGATCAGTCATTCCAAACAGCGATGGAAATATAAGTGAAAAAGCCTTTGAAAGTAAATGAAAACAGAGACTGGAAAGTAACTGAAACGTCAACATAGAAAGGAAGATAGTAGTCGTTGAGCAATAGAAACTAAACAAAAAGACTGTTGGTGAGGATGCATACTAATTTGCATAAGACTTTGTGGAAAGATAGAGCAAAAAACAACGTATCTCATAAAACAGTTTATATATAGAGTATTAGGTCTTAACAAGATAACTAAGAAAGTTGGCCGGGTCGGACATGGAGTCTAATGCAGTGTCAATACTTGGACCCCCTCTTTTTCACACACACACACACACACACACACACACACACACACACACACNACCCCCCCACACACACACACACACACACACTCCCTGTGCGTGAGTGAGTGGACATTTCGTTGAAAAATTGTTTTAACACTCAGTATAAAACTATCTTTCTTTCTCTATCGCTATCAAATATTAATTGCACCGTGTATGGCCACGTTTTGTCTATAGGATGGGGCAGCCCACATGAATCTACTCTTTCATTGCTGTTTTATTTATCAGCGGTAGTGTAAATGAGAGAATATCCATTCGTCACCATCTCTGCCCAGTTCTTCAAACTAGGGGTGGTCTCTAAGTTATTATGAGGTCTAATGAATGTCCATGTCTAATACCATGTCCCTCCAGCTCCTCGATGCCTATGCATGGCTTAAACAAAATGCAGTCAACTCCGCTTAATCGCAACTCCTCGGAATCACGGAAACGTTGCGATTAAGAAGAGTTGCGCTTATCCAGTGACTTTAAATAGATATGGCAATTTGTTATGTGGGAAATATTGCCATTAAGCAGAAGCTGAGACTATTCGTATTGCTGTTAAGCAATGTCTACAATACTCATCACAATATCAACAACAATATAAATTTAAATGACGAAGATAACGACGATGGTGACAACTGTATCAAAGACAACATCACAGACAACAAGAAAACGCACAATATACAAATAACAATAACGAAATTACCCCCCAAAAAAACCAAAACAAACAATACGGAAGTTTCAGCTTGATACACGGAAGAGTATGAAAAAGGAAAAAGTCAAGCTAATCATGGTCGTGACCTATTTCCGTCACCTCTCACACACCATCGCCAACAGAATGAAAGTATTTCAAACATAGACTAAGTCACAAGGGAACGTTTGGCAGTTGATGATGGTGAGTAAGTGCATCAAGTCTGGTGTCTCAGTCCATAAATACTTACAAAGAGATTCTGAAGACATGCATTCGTACGTGGAACTAGGAAATTATATAAGAACTAAGAACTCCTTTCATCCGGTCGGTGAAAGCCGTCAGAATAAAGAATTCAAAACAAAACAGATGTATTGCTTATCTGAAGAACATTTTCAGAGTGAATCTGTTCTATCACATCACATATGAAAAGGTCGGAGTGCATGTTCGCCCTAAATATTTACATTTACAATTTGCTTTTATCCAGTAATAATATGTGTAACTCGTAGGTGTGATTTATAAGCACCTCACCTACCATCCTCCACACATGATCTTGTCAGCAACATGAGGAATTTTTGACGTACATGCTACAAATACAAAGATAACAAGCAAATAAACAAGACCAGGGTCTAAAGATAGGCACTCATCCATTCTCCACTACAGAATAACATTATCATCATCTCCTCCAGTGTCTTTGGCAAGGACAGCGACTGTAAACAACATGTCGTTTCCGCCCTCTGTAAGAATTTGATGAATGTCCAGCGAATTTATAAATATTGGCTCGGAAATAAAACAAAAAACAAGGCTGGTCCCTTTTTCCTATCGCGTTAAAATAAACAAACAGGGGAGTATTACGTCAAACGAGTCTGTTGTGAGGCGCTAGCTGCACTCATGGGTAGCATTCCACCCTCCTCTCTCTTGATAGAAGAATTTGTTTACTATCGGTTCCTTGCTGTTCGAAAAAGGGACCTTAACCGATTAACAGATTTTATGCTCCAAAATGTCAATGACACCACACGGACAGGCAATAGATGAACAAGTGATACCGCTTTCTAATTTGTGAGAAAAAAAGCGCACTGAAGTAAGTAGTGGAATTTCTTACGGAGACAATTATTACTTTAAATGTACTGAAACCTACCTGTGCAGCATAGAGCATAGTATTACATAATGTCTCAGTGGGCAGCAGGAACGTCCCCTTGATGCACATCCTGGAAATAGAATCACCCAAGATGGCCATGCTTGTTTCTCATAATATATTAACTGACTGATAGATTTGGGCGAATATCTTTTTAAACGAATGTGAAAGTCTTTTCTTTAGCGATGAAAATGTTGCCCTTTTTAATTCAGGGCGATGCTGTAGCCTTTTTCAAGGATACCAAAGTTTGTTGTACACATCTGTTACGGTAAACCTTCTGATTTTTTAGTGCCAGAAGTCTGTGAGATATCTAACAAGTGACGACCATCTTGTTTTTGACTTTCTCACTTGGCGTTCTTACTTCCATGCACTATTTGTTTTACACATTTCATTAACTGCCATTAAAATCAAATATATATGACATCATAATATTATCTTTCTATTACACAGAATTAGAAGTCTTGGGGGTTCCCTCTAATGTGAGAAAAGTGGATTAACACACACACACACACACACACACACACACACACACACACACACACACACACACACACCGGCACTGATATCATCAGGTATAATAGTAAATGTTTATTGCGACAATTAGTCATTGTCCATATTTATTATTCTGTGTTTTACCTCTCCTTTTCATACTTCTCTTCAGCAGTGCGTCGTCCTAGGAATAATCAACAGTATCCTTTTCTCTCTCTCTCTCTCTCTCTCTCTCTCTCTCTCTCTCTCCTTCTCCCTCTCTCTCTCCCTCTCTCTCATCTATTAATATAAAAAGTCTCAGATGTAAACGGTCTTTCTCTTTCTCGGGAAGCTAAAACATTACTCAAAGATCAACGAGTTTTTATGCTCTTTTAATATTTGAACTCTTTCCATAATATTAACGAAAATATTTATCCCGCGCAAAAACACGTGTGCTTTTCAGAAGTGAAGCACGTTATTATATTTCTCTGATCTACAGTTTTTGGGCTGTCGCCAAAACGTACAAACAGCTCGTAAATTCCTTGACGATTTGATGTTTAAAAGACTTATACTTACAATCTGGGACATAAAAAGACAAAATTAAGAGTATTGTCTTTAAATTCTTTTGAGATCTTTAGAGATCCAAGGTGCTATTTCGTGCGACGAGGACCAGTATGTGGGTCACAGAGAATGGGTGGGCGTGAGTTGGACTCAGGCCTGGAAATTGCCCTTGTCTCGTCCATGGGCGTAGATCTTTGTTATTGCATGATTTCGTGGGAAATAGGTAGGCAGACTAAAATACAGACCAAAGTTTTACTCCTGTATTTACCAGACGTTAGTTTCCGATGAATGCACCAGAGTTAAGTGTTCAGTGCTACGCAAGACATATGAGTAGACTGGAGAGAGAAAGAGGGAGATTCGACAGACAGTAATTACATAACTTGTCATTCCCAGTCCCTCTATTGGTATAGAATAATCGAGCCTAAAATAGATGTCGTCCTTCCTTGTGCGGCTCAGCAGAACATACAATCAAATTGTTTCAGCTTTTTATGGTTCATCGTAGCTCATGCCTGGTCATCTGCCCATATCGCAATAAACCAAGTGAGAGAGAGAGAAAGAGAGAGGGAGAGAGAGAAAGAGAGAGAGAGGTAGTAGAAAAGAGCGAGAGAGAGAGAGAGAGAGAGAGGTAGAGAAAGATGCAAGCAAAAGAAACACACACATATACACAGAGAAACAGAGAGAAAGAAAGAAAGAAAGAAAGAAAGAAAGAAAGAAAGAAAGAAAGAAAGAAAAAGAAATAGAGAATGTAAGAGAGAAAGAGAGAGAGAGAATGTGAGTGAGTGAGTGAGTGTGTGTGTGTGTGTGTGTGTGTGTGTGTGTGTGTGTGAGAGAGAGAGAGAGAGAGAGAAAGACAGAGAAAGAGAGACAGAGAAAGAGAAAGAGAGGGAGAGAAAGAGAAAGAGAGAGAGAGAGAGAGAGAGAGAGAGAGAGAGAGAGAGAGGATTAAATTCTCTGGATACGCAGAGAAATGACGCCGCTCTTTTGTGTTCATCAGTCAGTATTGGACTGACTAGATCTAGTAATGATTCAGAATTTACAGAAAACTAGCATATCCGGCATAATAAGGAAAAAAGTGAGAATTTGGATTGTGTAATTTATAAGGAAATAATGTTATATTTACAGGGCGCCTCCACTCCCGAAGCAAGGATTCGGAGCTGCAACATTCGTTTATGGAAAACTAGTATATCAGGCAAAGTAAGGAAGACTTGGGAATTTAGATTGTGTAATTTATGTAGATTTATCCTTTATTTACGGGCGCCTCCACTCCCGAGACCACTTTCGACAAGCAAACAGGAACGGAATCACAGCACAGTGATCCCAACCAGGATACTTACAATAATATTTCTGGTTTGGGAAACGCAATTCCGATTTGACGTAGTATCAGAATCATTGTTGGGACCCTGACAAAAGGTCAGGAAAGCTCCTCTTCCCTAAATTCCAACATAAGCCTGTTTTTCGTATGTCCTCATTTCCCTCCCCCCTTTCCACACACACACATCACCTCCCCCCTCCAACACACTCACACACACAATCCTTCAGCTTTGTAAGGCCTTTAAGATGATACTTACCTCCAATATGACATAATAAATCATGAGTTTTCCCTCAACAAGGGAGTGTAGCAGAGGGAGATAAGGTGAGGTCAGTTGGTCACTTACTTAGATACCTAACTTTCCTGAAAGGTCAGTACATCGCATCTATCTATAGAAACAGGAGGCTACTAACTATTCTTCCCTTCCCCACTTGTGCCCTGTGGGCCATTCACATCACGGGAGATGAAAGTTTGACAGGTATCTTTTAAATCAAGTCTGGACAATGAGTTTTTTCTTCGGAAAGTCAAAGTCTTTCTTTCTCTCTTCTCCTCTCCCAGACTGATGGCAAGGACACATTTTGCTTTCTCCATGCTCAGTATGAGAGCCACTCACTAAAAACGAATTTTACAGTAAGCTACGGCTTTCGTGACAGCATGTCTCCAATATTTTCGGGTTAACCACATTGATAGACACATCAAGGCCTGGCACAAAGACCCCATAATGGTTGTTTTCGGGGTTCAGTGGTTAACCTAATCTCCGCAGGTTTATATAAATCTCTAGATCTTATCATGTTAAGAATAAAGGTCTGAATGTTCGAGATTTCAACTCTGTAAGAAGATAAATAAAGATAACTGGTTCATAATGTGCTTGTCTGCTGCAGACCAAGGAGAAGAGCAGCAACGTTATTAGTTTTTTTATTGTCGAAACTGTCCTTTTTGCAGGGAAGCCTCTGCAGCCTTAATTAAACTAGTTGCAAAGTTTCAGCAGGTATGGTTGATACCCTTTTAGAAGGAATCAGCTGTACTGCATTTTCGATACATGTACTGTAAAACAAGTTTAACAAATTTATAAAGAATAAGCCCAGTCTATAAATGTGGTAGGCTACATGCGCAAAATACAACATGCAACGGGACAGCATTTGAACATTTAAAGCACTATAACTACTAACTTCACACATGTTCACAATGTACTGGTACATTCACATATATTCACAACGTACTTGTACATTTTACATTTAACAATAATATGTTCCACTCACTTTCACTAATAATCATTCAGTCCTTAAATTCATTCTCTTTTTTTTTTAATAGTCTAATTACTTAATAGCTATATATCTTTACTGAAACTTTTGTAACACAATTTTGATGAATTTAGCCAATCTAACTAAAACATTCGTTTCCTTACTCTCCTTTCATCCCTCCCATGTCCTCGTTTCCACCGGTAGCTTAATATGATTGCACGTCCTAAATCGTGTGATTCTGGTACGAATTGACACTAAATCCACATAGTCTTCACATTTCAGTTCAAGTCATTGGATCAAGGCAATTCCGTTGAATCGCAACTTTTAGCTCCAGTCCGAGGATTTTAGATGAAACAGAGTAAACTGCATCTCTCGAGTCACATACCTCCAAACTTCGTGACCACGACTAACTCAACCCTCGGTGCCTTGGACCGAGTTCATTAACTAGATGTAACAAAACATGACTTTCTTTTCGTGTGTTGGCTTCAACTATTTCATACACATGTAATGATGTTGGGAGGGAAAGAAAACGGGACTAGATCTACCAAAAACCAATTTATTTTTATGGAGAGACGTACCTATTGGTCGTAAACTTGTTACACTCTCGAGTTTTTAGCTCCGCCACGATTTCCGATCATGTAACCACAAACCGGCCTAAACGTCTGAACATAGTGATACCAAAATCTGAATACGTCTACCTAGTAATTAGTGAAGTGCCATTCTACAGTTAGTACAAGCCTACGCAGCTACGTCGACATGGACGATTTGTTATAGCGATGAGCACAGCTAACTTCATCCCTTCCTCTGACCTTGCATGATAACCGGAGTAATCAGCTATGCCCACGCTACGGCCCTTGATAAATCCTCTAAGACAGGGATTCTCGACTTTATATACATGTACCCCTTCTGCATTGCCATCCTATCAGCCAGCTTGGTCTCGTATTTGACATGATAAAGAGTGATGCTCGAAACCGAGAAATGTCTATAGTTAAATGATAAACAAGCGTCGTGATTGGAAAACAGCTGTGAGGTAATAGTAATACGGTGGGTAACGCTGACCTGGTGCTGGTAGTAGCCAGGTGAAGGTGTGGGGTGGCCTAGTTTAGCCACGTGGAAACGTTTTGTTTTTTGTAAATAGCTTTTCCGGAAATGTCAATACCGTGTTGTATACGAAGAGCGCTCGATATCAATTCAAGTCAATTCTATTTCCAATGTAACACCAGTTGCAAAACATGGAATGGCTGCTACTACAGGTCAAAGACAAGGATATCAATAACAAATGATTGACTTTTATTTCCATGCATGGCTTAATGAGTGATGTTAAGACCCGGGTGAGTGGGAGTCCGGATGACGTCAAGGGATAAGCCAAGCAAGAAAAGTTGTGAAACTCAGCTGAATTTTCATGAATCATAAGTTCAGACTCGAGATTGCAAACCCGCCAAACCTTTGTATGCCTAAGATGTCATGGAAGGCCAAGCATGACCTCTATTCAGGGAGACACAAATGTTGTTGAATGAGTCATCATCCTTCACTCAAGCTGAACTGTCACATGACCAAAATATTTATCTCTGCGTGGATCCTAATTGTTACAGTTTTTTTTTTTTTTGGCTCAGACTATAATGTAAATGTAATGCAATCCAATAAATCCTACTACATAGAAAAGTAAGTAAGGACAACTAAATAAATAAACAAATAAGTCGTAAATTTTAATGTTACAGTTATACCCCCCCCACCACCCCTTGTAAACAAGAGGTTGAACATGAGTGATCAGGATCGGGGTTATCTCGTCAGAACCCTCTCCCTCCTCTCCCCGGTCTTTCCGAACTGTCCTTGATAGAAAGTCCTTGCGAGGAGGTTATCTCCCTCGGTTAACATTCCCTAAAGACATGAAAGCCAACGTTATGTAGTTTATGTTGAATGCACTATACGAAAATATACTAATATTGATTTATTGTAATACTTATTGACAGTTTTTTAGACTAGCTTTGTTTCAATTCGGGACAATGTTTTCACAAACCAAACTCAACTCGCAAAATTCGCGAAAAAAGAAAACACTTCTACAGTGCTTAGGCAATAATATAGTAAAATGGATTTCAACAGACTGTCGGAGCAAGAATCTCTGAGTCCTTAATGTATTGACTTTCCAGTAGTTTCTCCGTCAGCGGTAACGCTCATTGCAGCCACGAGCGTGGTCTAATGTCGCCAGTCTATTACAGCGGTGATGGCAGTCCTAAGAACACTGTGCAAAAACTGACCAAAGGTATTGGTAAGAAATAATTCTAATGATGGCGACAATAGTGGGGCTATGTAAAGCAACAGAGACAAGCGGAGAGAGAGAGAGAGAGAGAGAGAGAGAGAGAGAGAGAGAGAGAGAGAGAGAAAGAGCAAAAAGTATGAGTAATAAACTGCATATAAAATTTTCCTGACAAAGCAAGTGCATGTCAGTGAGAGGGAGACAGTCGAACACTCGTTAATTCACCGTTCACCCTCTCCAATCCGTTTAATCAGTGTGGATATGATACCACATGCGTTCCAATATTCAAAGCAGTCCTACGCTCGTCGTTGTTGTCGTCATCATCGATGCTGCAGCTAATGATGCTGCTGATGTTGCTGCTATTCTGTTGTGAGTGCTTAGTATCACGTCTACCGGGCTATGTCGTGATTGCAGTCTAAATGGGTGGGCTTCCTATTATGTGGGTGGAGATTAGATTTGTAAGTTGAGGGAACGAATATAGTTCTAGTTTCTTTAATCATTGTTGTATGAAAGATTAATTTTATATCCAGCCCACAAGTCCAGGACCAGCAGAAAATGATGTGGAATATTACCCTTGTGAAAAACAACAACAACAACAATAACAACAACAACTCATCAGCAGAGATTTGCAAGACGGTTTAGATTTCAGCTCTCTCACGCCTGCGCGTTTATTCTGTACTTTAAAGTAGTGTCCTCTTCGTAGGCATTATAGCCGTTATCGTGATGAAGTGCCGTAAAACTCTGAACCTCTTCGTAAACGTATAATGTCACATCGGTCCATTTTCAAAGTAAACGAAAACGAATAGTGAGTGCTTGAGGTGAAGGGTTCGTGAACGTTGAAGATTGAGAACAATGACAGTATCATAATTATATGTGATATTGTATGTGTTATGTTCAATTCTTGTGAATGAGATTGGGTAAATGATGATGTATGACAGTATAAAATTCATGTTCCCTATGTGGTTGATAAAGCCCTAAAAAAAATTATCCTACTTGCCTCTTTGAAATAAATTATTTTATGCCACTATGCTTCCAACATAAATACATTTACGTGCAAAACAGAACAAACTTGCTGATGTAGCTAACTATCGCCATTTCTGTGAAGTGATGGTTTTATTAGAATATCAGTTACATTCTTTAATCTTCTTTTTACTATAACACTAGCAGTAAGACAAATTATTTACATCTAATGACACTATAGTTTGTTACCACTGCTTGAATTTCCATATGTTTTGCTTATATACTTAACAACGTGGGGTGGTCACTCATGCACTCACCAGTCACCAGTAGTTCCACAGTCACTAAATCATGTTAAATATTTTGCAGCGTTGAGCTTATGAGCACTGTGCCTTAAGAAAACATGCTGATCTGAAGTAACTGAAGACTCAACAGAAGAGTGCTATTTCCACATCGGTTAAGTCTATCTACAATACCTCCGGGCAAGGAAAACAATGTATGGAAAACTAATACTGCAATACACAAAAATGAGCCCATGCTTACTTAACTGAAATATCAAGGCGTGTCAAGAAATCAAAATTACAAAGAAAGTTTGCTGTTTAGTCTTGAAAAAAAATGATAAAAATATTGCAGCGCATCCTCGATTTCGCGGCAAATCAAAAATTGAAATAAAAAAAATTTAGAGATCTTCAATTCTAACGTTTCTTCATATTTACACGGACCAATACTCCCTTAATTCAAAAAAATTTGTGAATACAAATGAGTGAGAGAAGGAAAGTTTTCTTTTAAGTTCTATGGAGAGATCCTGTTTAAGATGTAGATCAAGTTCTTTCATTCGTTTCTGAA
>JAWQUT010000090.1:1142934-1154579 GCA_033807755.1 Ellobium chinense | reverse complement strand
GGTGAAGGGGCACCGGACATGCATAATTAATAATAACAACATTGCATAGGAGAAAGTGGTTGGCACCCAGGACCAGATTCCATACAGTCATCTTTCACCAGGCAGGACTACCCAGTAAATTCTCCCTCCTAGACCAGCGACGACTCCGTGGCTAGGAGAAGTGCGGTGCATACAGAGGGTCGTATCCTCAAAGACATAAATTACGGCCAGCTCGCATTGGTACTAAGGCTCCCTAAACCGACATTTAGAGTATGCCTGCAAGCGCGGCTTAAAAAAAAGGCACGCCACATTATATTAGGCTAGAGCCAAAAATTAGGAGACAATTGACAATTGCTAAGGACTATGACTCCTGGCAGCAGCCGGGAGGGGAGGAGGGGGGGTCGAGGGGGAGGAGGAGGGAAGGGAAGCCACAGATGGCAGAAAACAAGAAAACCCAACAGGCAGGAGAAAAAGGGCACGCCGACACGACGGGCAGCAAAAAAACCCAAAAACCTCTGATTGTCTCAAAGCCACTTTTAAAGGTGGATTGAATAAATTAACTCTTTACAAACATGGAAGACCTTGATTCAACAAAGTCTTTGCCGACCGGTTAAATCCCAATGTCAAGGTCGCTGTTTTCTCTGCGGCCTTCAGCCATGAAGCTGTCATATATTATGTAACTTTATACTACAGCTAAGAAATGTTGCACTGCGTTGCTTGTTTGCTTGTTTAGTTTGTTTTTATTGTGTTGTTTGCGCTCTGTTGTGTTGTGCTGCTTACGATGTGTTGTAATGTGGTGTGGTGTGGTGTGGTGTGGTGTGGTGTGGTGTGGTGTGGTGTAGTGTAGTGTAGTGTAGTGTAGTGTAGTGTAGTGTAGTGTATCGCATCGCATCGCATCGCTTCGCATCGTATCGTATCGTATCGTATCGTATCGTATCGTATTGTATTGTATTGTATTGTATTGTATTGTATTGTATTGTATTGTATTGTATTGTATTGTATTGTATTGTATTGTATTGTATTGTATTGGGTTCACCAAATCTCATGGAACACATATGCTGCATTAATTCAATGCCCCCACTTCAACACAATCCTACTATGACGCACCAGAGATCCTATGATTTGATAGGTGATATCTGAATGCGTAGTGCAGGCTGTCTCTGCATTTACGACCTTGCAAAGGTTACAAAGCTGCTGCTGCATTTGACCGAGTTTTGTATAATGCACCCACTGGTGCAGAAAGAATCAAAATACTCGAACAGAGAATTCTATTAAAACAAGTGCACAAACGTTTTATATCCCGGAATCGGTTGTAAACAGCTTTCTGCCCTTCCAAACCTCACGACTGTTTAATGATAAAGAGCAATGAACTCCACATGTTCTTCCAAGCACACACCAACACTTAGAGGTTCGTGGTACTGGCACACCTGTGTAGATTCTATGATGATGAAATCCCAGATTTCACACCTGGCTTTCACACCTGGTTTATCTTAGAATTCCATGACTGCCTTCGTGCTTTGAAAAGGTTTTGACTTTGTTTATTTTGACTGGTGAAAATCTAGAAAAGTCAGCTTTTGACTGGTTTATATAAACAATTAAACACTTTCTAGATCTAGTAATGTAGGGAAGTGTTTATTTTGACTGGTGGAAATCTAGAAAAGTCAGCTTTTGACTGGTTTATATAAACAATTAAACTCTTTCTAGATCTAGTAATATAATAATATTGCTAAATCAATAATGCGAACAATGCTGAGAGATAAGTGGAACGGACTTTAATATGTACGTGTTAACTATTAACATTGCCAGACTAGAAACCCATTTTTAGATCGGTCATCCCCCACCCCATCCCGAAGCTCTTACGAACCCCAGCACAATGGAAAAGACCCATTATCGTTTTCGTAAAAGTAGGTCAAAATACATTCCATTATTCTGATTGTGCTTCGTGATTCAAGATTTATCATGCCAAACTTAACGAGTATGGATATTCAGTCATGGTATTCGCTGTCATAAACAAATATCGGTCAAGGAAGTTGAAATGAAAACTGTAGGCGGAAGACTGGATTCAGAGACCTCCGCATTGCATAATGGTATTCAAGGAAATATGTAGGGCTATGAGGAGATGTGAGGAGATGAAGTGAAGCTGATGCAGTACAGTGTTTTGACGTCTGTTGGTAATTATTTCAGGGTTTAAATTACCATGCACAGCCCCCCCCCCCTTACTTTGGTCGCCTATCACTAGATTTTACGAACTTGAATAACTCTAACAGTTTGTTGATAAACTCGACTCGTTGGGGATGAGTGAGAGTTTGACATGGGAAAGACATGTTTTGACTAACGACTGCATAAACTCATTCTTTTTGTTAAGTCGAGAGCGTGGCGTTAAATATTGGAATCTTGCTTAAGTAACCGTTACAAAGCAAAATTTCAGACTTACCCTTCAAGCTGCTTCGACAACCCACGTAGAGGCTGGCAGCGTGGCCGTGCGGCTTCTGCGCAATTCTCATAAGTTGAAGATTGTCAAGTCTGAGTTTTGGGGGTTCGACTCTCAGGCCCAGCGGTTTACGTGGCGAAAGGCAATTTACTATTTTTCTCACACTCCTTAGTTGTGACTTAGTACGTGGTTTTTAGTTAAAGAGATCAGGGCGCTGCTCTGCGACGAGTGACATGTCTTTGTTATTAATTTGGTCTCTGATAACGAAGTACTATTGGATATGTAATATTTACCTTGTTTTATGTGTATATTTATCATGAATGAGACGTATAACACTATACGGCACAGATCCTTCGAGGCAAATGAAGGTAGATTTTCTTTTTATATACCCTAACATCACCACCACCAGACGCATCCACTATCTGTTAATATTTAATTGGGTTATTGCAAATTACTACTGCTCATTGTTTAGACATTATCGATAATAATATATCTCTCTGTCATTACGATTCAAGGATGTCAGTCTGGCGTCAATTTAAAAAAAAAATTTGGTCACGTCGGGAAATTGTAAACTCATACACTGCACTCATACATACGAGTACATGAAAGAACCATCCTGCAGGGCTACCAACAATTATGCCATCGCCAAATGTATTTCCGACTTTTCAAAGACACTGATCTTGAGGGAGAAAAATCAAACTTCTACAGTGCATCGTCGTAAATCCCTTTCCCTCCCAGAGATTCGGGTAAACCATCAATCTATTAGCTCTCTGGAGTCATGCATTCCCTTTCATATTATTCTTTCTTGCTATCTTTGGGGCTAAGAAGTCTTATTTCTAACCCGAGGAGCAGCGCGTAGGACGGTGTGGGATGGTCATAACAGCGCAGTTTGACAATAGATTAAGCTGCTTTTTGTTGTTTTTTGTCATTGTTGTATCATATCCCCTTCCGCCTACGGCACCGTCCCTTAATAGGAATTCAAACGTTTCTCCTCGGTTTCCACCACTGTCCACTTATTAGCTGATTTCTTCTTCTGTGAAGCCGGGATTTAACAATAACTGCTAGGTACTTAAAATAGAAATTGATGATCTGAAACAGGAAACGAAAGAAATTCCAACAATCAGTAAATGTCATTGCGCGGGCGAAGCACTTGATTTGTTGTAATGAGTTTTACGGATATATCTTAAGTCTATAGGCCTATCCATTCAAGACTATCAGCAAATTCGCCCTCATGCTGCTTGCCAGCTTTCTTACTTAATGTGAGGATAATGGGGAATTTGACGATGGAAACCAGAGTGAAAGAAAAAAGAGAGAGAGAGAGAGAGATAGAGAGAGAGAAAGAGAGAGGGAGAGAGAGAGAGAGAGAGAGAGAGAGAGAGAGAGANAGAGAGAGAGAGAGAGAGAGAGAGAGAGAGAAAGAGCATGAGTGAAGGAGAAGATTAGCTGAAGAGTAAAAATCAGCTAGGTCTTGATTGAGTTCAGCCCCAGACGCAACCCCATCCCCAACCACCCCACCACACTCACACGAGAATTTGTGACCGCGCCTATGGGCTAAAGTAAATGTGAGAACTTTCAGAAAGACTAAACGGAAAGATTCAGGCGTGTATGGATGTGTTTGGAGGATGGGGGTCCGGTGACGTTGGTGATGGCAATTAGTGTCCTTAGGCAATATTTGGCCGACTTCAGAGGTAATGTGCCAGCACTTTCAGTCCCAGGTTTGGGATGTGGGTCACGGGATAAAATGGGAGAGAAAGAGAGAGGTACCCTTTCTTTATTATTATAGTAACGCTCGCTCTCAGCAGGTAACAAAGAGAAAGGGAAGAAGGGAAGGGGAAAAGAAAGAGAGAGAGAGAGAGAGAGAGAGAGAGAGAGAGAGAGAGAGAGAGAGATGATGAAGGGAAAGCGGTCAGAGCTACAGAATCGGGCACGTTATCATATTTATCAGTGGAGTGATGACATTATCTCCGATGAGATAAATTTTACAAGAGGTCTGACAGTTAAATCTTCTCCATGTCATCACCTTTAGCGTATTTGCACATTGTCACATTGCACACTCTCCCAGTCTGCGATAAAATTTCAAGCTGATTGTTTAAGCAGGATGTGTATTAGATCATAGCCTCTCTCGTACGTCAAGCTCAAAGTTGGAGTGCTGTCGTTTTTAGGAGGTTTCTTGTGCGACAGCTGGTGTCCGGACAAAGCAGCTTAGGTCCCCATGTGAGAAGGTGCCACTGGGCTGCGAAAGTTTAACAATAACTTAAGTCAGCATGTTTGTAATGACATTGCTGTTCAGAGATTAGAAACTCTTATTCGGAGAGCGAGGCAACAGAATGTCTTCAGAGGAAGATCTTGCGTTTAGCAAGTTTTTCCGACCTTTTGACTTCCTGACACTCGAAAAAGGGCTGGGCCACCCTTGAGTCATGACTCCCAAGTCTTTCCGTTTAGTCGTTTTGTTTTGTTTTGTGTGTGTGCCTCAAGAGGGATTAGAACGTCCAACCTGCCCTTTTTAAAAAAAAAAATATTCCTTGCAGCATGTCCATAAGGCCATGGCGAAGCCATAAATAATGTTGCGATTTTTATATTACTTGTGTACTTCTTGACATACACAGCATCCTGCACTCGATAGACATGTCCAACTGTGCCCGTTCCCCGACTCAAATTCCAGCGAGGAGTCTCGCTGCTGATGGTCTTTTTTGCTGTGTATTCTTCTTGATCCTCTTGCAAGCATTTATCTTCAGCCCTCTTCCTTGTATCTGCCTATTCATCTTTTAAAATAGATTTAAACTGTACTGTGCTACATGCCACTGTTCGCTGAGTTTGGTCGGTCCATATCTATGTGTGAGCAGTCGGGAAGTGTGTTAAGGTCACGGGTGGACACTAGGTTCGCACGTGGAAGTAGGACCGATTCAGGCAGTAGGTATTTAAGGATTAAATTGCTGTGAAGTTAGCGTCCCTGTAGTGTAGTGGTAACACGTTCAGACTTCCAAGCTGAGAGACCCTGGTTCGATCCCCGGTAGGAACAGAAATTTTTCTAGAGTAGGTTTTTTCGACCCTTCTTATCAAAATTGATCATTCACAGTAATTTGGTAAAATCCCTTAAAAATGATATGTAACATCTGAAAAATTATCCGACTGAGCTCACAATCCTCCCCCTTACTGAGAGAGAACGAATACAATGCTAACCTTGCCGATTCCCTGAAAAAATGAAACAGGAAAAAAAGGAAAACTGCTCGTTGACAGAATCACGACCATTACTGAAATGACAAATGATATGTTTTTCATTGTTGACTCTTCTTTTGACGATGTTGACTTTAATGATGATCATGTTGGTTGAGAGGTCGGGAAAGTCCTTGTGACCATCTCGTCAGTTTTATAATATATTATGCCAACAGTCTAATGCAAGGGTTACAGATTTAAAGGGTGTTTCGGCGATCTCTTTGATGTTTATATGGGACTTCACCGCTTCTGCTGACCAGTCTCCGTCGGACAGGGTTAGCACTTCAGAGACCGACTTTGCCGCTTTGTCGATCAAAAAACCTCAACAGTAACAATGCCAACACTATCAACTACAGCTAGTCTAATGTAATAATTTTAACAGTATCACCACCAACAACACTGTATTTTACTTCCAATATATTCTCGTTTGGCTTCTTATTTTAAATTTGGTTCATGCTTCTTTTTTTCCTGTTTCTTTTTTTCTTGTTTCTTTTTTTTCCTGTTTCTTTTTTTCTTGCTTCTTTTTTTCTTGTTTCTTTTTTTCTTGTTTCTTTATTTCCTGTTTCTTTTTTTTTTCTTGTTTCTTTTTTTTCTGTTTCCTTTTTTCTTGTTTCTTTTTTTCCTGTTTCTTTTTTTCTTATTTCTTTTCTTCTTGTGACTTTTTTCTGTTTCTTTTTTTCCTGTTTCCTTTTTTCCAGTGACTTTTTTTCCGAGCAGCACCTTGCCACCCGGTTACATATGTGCTGAGCTCTTTCTTCAGGGTACGTCATTGTGTCCGTCCTCATATTCCGAACAACTCGAGTAGACTAGTGGTCACCAGACTCTTACTCCTACCTTCATAGCCATTACTCTAGCCGTGATTCATGCTCTTCTTTGTTGCAGAGCAAGACCTCGTCAAAAATATGAAGGGAAACAAAACGAAATATACAATTAGATTAGTAGATTGACATGAGCGTTAGCCGAATCAGGAACATAAATTGTTCATCAGTGTCCGTATGCGTAATATTTGCGCTGATTAACGCATTGTGGTAACCACGGGAAACCTCTAAAGCATTAGTAGTTCTCACCGTAGTTAACGCAACACGTAAATGAATGCAAAGATTATGCACACGGCCACAGGACATGCAAATTTCTCCGTTTGAGTTGGCGTTATTTCATATTCCATAAACTGGTTGCTACAATCGCAGCCAGTCAGAACATGCTCTGATTTTTAATCTTCTTCCGTTTTTTTGTTTTGTTTTTTAAAGTTTTCTGTTGTTGGTGATGTTCCAGTTTCCAACCATCCCATGCAGGCCAGTGTGAGCACACAACACCTTCCTGAATTAAGCGATCTTCACCAAGTTCACTGGGACACGGTGGGCTCGACTTTGTGTCAAGAGATTAGGTAGAACTACTTGTGAAGTCTTAGGGGAAAACCCCTAACTTTAAGAATATTTTCACAAACCGCTACACTTACTGAAGTATTGGTGGAGAAAGCACCTCTTGAGAATGAGATAGGACCTTTAAATACTATGGGATTCCTTCATACTCATTTTACAGTGAGATGGTTTATATCTCCGGTCAGCTGGTCACCTTTCTGTTACAGGAGGTGTTATACAAGTGCAGTCTCCCAGGTGCTCACATGCTCATACTCAACGAAGACAAACCTATCATGTGGTGTAGTGAATGTGTAGAGGTACTGACCTTCCTCCTCCCCACCCAATCCCCCCCGCACACCCTTCCAAAACCTGGGGGCTAACAATGCCATAAATACCCGTTCTTACAACATTTTACATTCCCAAGCAAATTGATGCTGTGATTAAATCGCAATTAAAAAAAAAAAGGAGGGGGTGAGAGAGAGCGAGAGGACTGGTTGTCCGAAACTCGTGTGAAGTTTTCCCAGTGAGTTAGTTCTTACCTTCTGTCCTCTCTCATGCTGCCTTCTCCTCCAGTTCTTCTGCCAATGTGTCTTTCTTTTTGTGTCCGCATGAAATTAAGCTCTTTGGTCATGGTAATAACCAGGATTGTTAAAATTACTTTTAAAAGTAATTGTTACAATTACTTTACTTTTCTGAAAAAATGAGTAATTGTAAAAATTACTTTACTTTTTTGAAAGCAAAGTAACTGTTACACTTACTTTACTTTGAAAAGTAACCAATTACTTTTCGGTTACTTTTAAGTTACTTTCAGATCTCAGTTTCTTGGTTATCCAAGAAACGAAACAAGCGTGCAAAAAGTCAAATGGCACATTTCATACAAGTTATCACGGTTGTCTTTTGAGTGATATCCGTTAAGTCATAGAATTAATATCTATTTTATTTGTGTTGAAGTCTCAAAACAGCAGCCTTTTTTCGTATCAATGGCACCCAGTTTGTATTTCATTATTATTCCAGTATCATCTTTATGATCCCTCAATCGTGTGTGTCGTTTATTCGACCCTAGGAACAATAAATTTCACTTTACCAAACGCATTGTGTGAAAGATTTTTCCCCTGCATACATTAAGAGTTTTTTTTTTGTCAGTGATATTTAAAATATTATGAGATATTAGGTTTGAGATTAGAGAATCAGAAAGGGTAATCAGTTGGTAATTTTGTAATTTTGATCTTCTGTGGCTTGAAACGATAGATTTAATACTGTCCCTTTCCTCTGTCTCTTTTAGCTCAATGTCATATTGTCTCATATATGCCTGCCTTCCTTCCTTCCCTGCCCTCCACCTTCTCTCCTCCCTTTGTCCAGTCAAATTTGATATCAATTACCGGTATGCTACACGTTCCTCCTTACTAAGTATACACTCCTAATGCATCGAATTTCCCCTTCTTTACCTTTTTAAATAAAGCTTGATTCCAAGTTACAAAGTATACTTAAAGCATAACCCTATTATGAACTATAAACTTGAATGGTCCCACTAAGCATAAAGCATAACTTAAATATACTCTTACCCATACTTTAAATTCGTCCCTCCCCAATTTCCATCGCTTTTCTTCATGTCAACCAAACCTCTTATACTTCTAGTCATCACGCTCACACGTTTGCACATGCTAAGAGAGAGAGAGAGAGAGAGAGAGAGAGAGAGAGAGAGAGAGAGAGACAGACAGACAGAGAGAGACAGACAGAGAGAGACAGAGAGAGACAGAAAGAGAGAGAGGGGGGAGGAGGGGGTAATGGGGACAGAAGGGGAATAAGAGGAAATTAGATATTTAAACACCTCCACAGTCACACCGCAAAACTGTAATGTTTGAGGATGGTTTTCTTACAGTATAAGTACATAAGGACCGTACGATTTATTTATTATTTTTGCAATGGCAACACCCCAGTAAAATCACAGTTGTTCCTTATAAAGGTATACTGAAACAATCTTACCATTTGTACCACTGATTATCCCCGCTCCCCCGTGGTCAGGTCAGCGAGTGTAGGTGCGACGCAGTACAGGTTAGGTAAGACAGTGTCAACTGTCAACTCGCTTCCACCGGACTCGGGTGAGCAAGAAAAGGTATTCGAGATGGAGACGGAGTGTGGACACAGTCTGAGAAGTTGCATAATCTAACATATCAACCCTTACAGAACGATGCCACATATATAATAATATAAAGTTGACCCCTATTTTCTGAGTTCTTTCTCTTTCATTCTCTTCGCTCACCCAATAAAAGCTTGATAGGCGAATTTGGTCAGATCACTTCTTCTTTCGATCGTCATGGAGCCTTTGTCCAAAAGTCGCATGCTGGTGGCTTTGAGCCAAAGGCAAAATCTACAAGCAAAACGCAAGTCATCTCCTGCTACACACTCGACGCCGGCCAAAAGGAAGAAAACAGAAGAAAGAGAGAAGTTAGACATGTCTGTCATATTATCTGATGTCACTGATGAGAGTGACGAGCTGATGGACCTATCAATAGACTCTGTGCTCCTTGATCAAGGTATCACATTCACAGAATTAGCCAGGAAATTGGATCACAAGAACGAGAACTTACGTCGACATTTCACCAAGTGGTGCTCACATCGAGTGAGACAATGCTATCCAGCTTGAGAGAACCATCAGAGCCATCATCATCTCATGAGTCGGCGTCATCCTTATCTGCAGTGCCACTGCCGCCCACATTTACAGAAGCAATACTACCTCCACCTCCTGAGCCATTGCCAATCTCACCTACAGTACCAGTGCCCTCCTAATGTTTAGACGCCGATTTACCTCCACCACCGGATTGGATGCTGTCAACCGTTGACTCAGAATTATCAAACCATGAATCGGAACTACCTCCACCCCAGACTTTTGCTTCCTCGTCCTCAGAGTCAGAACTACCACCATCACTAGCCTCTGAGTATGCATCTCTCCAGTTATGTTCGACTTCAGACAGCCCCGCACCAACAACTTCCACTGAAGCTGTTTACAGACATGCAGAAAGTTCTCTCCCGCGCCTTAAAGGCGTCCAGTACGTTGGTCGTGCAAAAGACAGAGATCACAAGAAAGTCAAGCCTGCTTCTAAGCCACGTAGAGTCCTTAAAGAACGTTTCAAATGTAAAGCAAATTAGAAAAACTGCAATAAAGTGAGCGACGCCGACAGGATGTCTGCATTTGATGAATTCTGGGCTCTTGGATACTTTGAGGCTAAAAATTGTTTGTCAGAAATCTGGTTGAGAGAGAGAGAAAGGGAAAGAAATGAAAGAATAAAGACAGAGAGAAAGAAAGAAAGAAAGAAAGAAAGAAAGAAAGAAAGAGAGAAAGAAAGAAAGAGGTGGAATGATCAGAAAACAATACACATGAACGTGTCACTGCTCCATCCACTAAGTCTACAGTGGACTTAAACTGAATCATATCTCACGGATTCTATAACATCCAGATGTGTTAATCGCTAAGAAAACAGACTGTATATACATAAATATGACACCTAGGAATGCAAATCTATGCTCAGATACATTTACTTCAGCCGCTAGACGTGTACTTCTAATCCTACAACCAGGCGAGTATTATTGGTAAGTATTGTTACGCGTGAATCTAGACTCGTATCAAACCCGTAAATCAGTTCGTGTATTATGGTCGACGAGACTACCAGGCATCTTGTGGGATGCTTCTGTAAGTAAAGATAAGATATGCAGCGCAGCTGTTGGACATTACTATGCAATGAAGCAAGACTGGTATTCCGTGGGAGGCTGGAGCATGTTATCCGATAACGAATGTTTGTTTGTTGCAGAAATCGAAAGTACCATTTTTTCTGCACGAAAACATTGATGGTGCTGGCAAATGGTCAGTAACTGTGCATAAAGGTGACTTGCTGTGAGTCATATTAGTTGAATTACATAATATAAAACAAAATGCATCTTCAATTGCGAGCTCTCAAAATTTTCTCCACCTCTTCCACTTCAAGTAAGTATGAAGCAGGTTACAATAATGCTAGACCATTTCATGTGTTGAGAATAAACCCACTAGAAAATGACGTCATATTAAGAGCAATAGTCTCCCTCACCCCCTTCCCNCCCCCCTTCCAAAGTAAGTCCAAGCCTTATTATGACTGGCTGCTAGAAATAATACATACATTCATAACAAAGTTCTTTATTTCCAAAGTTGTACAGGGTACAATGACATGATATCATATATTAAGGAACCTTAATACTTACACCAGATCAGTATGGAAATTATTACAGGACACTAGAGATGTAGAAATATGACCAGCATGCTACAGACCAAAGAGCTGAAATCCATAATCTTTACATCTAGTCTACGTCGCCAAATGTTATACGAACCAATTATTGCACTTATGCAACGAAATTTGGACAAAAATGATGCTTCGCTCTTACAGATATTTACTTTATATAATCCACTTTTAAATCTGTAATGGACATTCCCTAGACTTCCAACGAGTAAAATAATTATACATACATACATACATACATACATACATACATACATACATAAATACATACATACATACAGCCGTCCATCGTTCATTGCCCGTCCCTATCTATCTATCTATCTATCTATCTATCTATCTATCTATCTATCTATCTATCTATCTATCTATCTATCTATCTATCTATCTATCTATCTATCT
>JAWQUT010000090.1:1124629-1139302 GCA_033807755.1 Ellobium chinense | reverse complement strand
GGGGGGGGGAATGAGAGGGAGATTAGAGGTAGAGCAAAGAAAGCGGGAGAGCAAGGAGAAGGAGGAGATAGGCCTACGCAAGAGAGAGATTAAGGATCGGAGTCAGTGAGAGGGAGAAAAGGAAAAAGGGAAAGTAAAGGGAGAATACGGATAGATGATAGAAAGAGGGAGAGGATGGCGGAGAAGAGGAAGCGGAGGATTAGGCGTAGAAGGAAGTAAGAGAAAGAGAAAGGATAGAAGAAAAAGAAAAGGGAGATTGGGTCTTAAGGAGAGAAAGGGAGATCAGAAAAGGGGAAAGTAAGAGAAAGACCGGAGGCAGAGGAAAGTAAGAAGGAAAGTAGAGAAAGGGGCAAGTAAGAGGAGATAAAGAGAAGAGTCGGAAGAAGAAATCCTTTGTGTTATATATTTAGTCTTCTTTCTCACTCACCATTTCCACATAATGACAAATTAAATTTTTTTTTGTCACTCCCTTTGAAACTCATGCACTGACCGCTCTTACAATTTACCGATAACAGGCACGGCACAATTAGTGTACACGTTCACCTGAAGTCTTCACCTATAGACAGTGACGAATACATGAATTGTCACACCATGTTTAAAATAGGACTCAAGAAATAAAATCGGAAATGACACATTCCCAAGCGGATGAATCTTATGTCAGATTTGCACACTCGTATGTGTCAGTTTTTTCATTGACGGATGTTAGAAACCAGACCTCAGGCTTAGACTGCTCTCTTTGCCCAAAGTCCAGACTCTTCATAAATAAATTATTAGTCAAATATCGCGGAACGCTTTCCGAAAACAAATGACATGGGCATAGGCAGGCTATCAAGTGTGTGGTTAGGAGAGAATGAAATGAATGTATCGGAGTCTAAAATGATGAGGAGGAGGAAGGGAGGGGGTCGAGGGGTTTGAGATGTCAGTGTTTCAGGGTCTGAAAAGTGAACTTACTGGAATGTTTTAGAAGAGATATGAGTTCCCCACTCTCGTATCCTCGATCCGCCGCCTATGAACCAGTGTGTCCCAAGACTGATCTGTTGCGATCTTACTTAACTACAATAGTATTGTGTAGCATTTTTGTCAGCGGTGTCATATCATCATCGTGTGCGAATTAGATGGCAGATGATTCAAGAATCCCACCCTCTTCCTTCTCACCTCCTCAAGCGGTTTCTCTAGAGGCATGTCTTCTAGCCAGTCCCTGTGTACATTATCTCACTTTTATGAATGAACTGGGGTCAACTGGCCCAACCATCACGCAGTTCCTGTCGCCACTGAGTAACTCTGAAGGTGAATGTCATCGTTGCCACACTATATGACATTGATAAATTGATAACGTTGAGAGGCGCGAAAGGGCCCGTTGACCGTACACTTAAGTCTTATACTACTGGCAAAACTGGGTCAACCATTTTTTGATTTCCAGGCATGGCTATGGTAGAGTTTGAATGTCGTAATAGGAATGATGCCTTGCCTTAAACCAACAGGAATAGGTCGCCGTTCAGATGCAGTACCACGATAAACGTCACTCTCACCTAAATTTGGGTTTTGATGCCTTTGGACTTTCGAGCAGTAGTTTCATGGTACTGCAAACCGTGGGTTGCTTTACATAATTCACCGATAGAAGTACATGTCGGGCGGGATACTACAAGCTCTTGCTCATGTACTTCACAAACTCGAACTAATGAAAAAGCTGGCGCTCTTTCCCGATATGAGCCTGTGTCGGACCTGTGCACCAAGCAATGTTTAGTAACAAAAAACTGTTTCTTGTTTCTCCCTAGTTTGAAAATACGATGGTAGCCCTAAGCCTGTGATCAGAGTGCATTAACTTGAGAACCGGAAGGAAAAGACGTTCTCCACATCTGGACCCTAAGGGTCAATCAGCATCAGAAGACCATCTGTTTCGGGCTACCACTTTGATATATGGAATGAACGGCGATCGCTAGTCCAGATTCGACCATTTGATACTAAGTACTGATTTGTGGGTTCTGATGAGATTTCAATGAAAAACTCACCATTATTCATGCAAATTCAAGATGCCAGTGCATAAGAAGTAGCATAATGGGTCACTTTGAAAGTTGGAGAATGAGGGTGGGGAGACATGGGGGAAGTATGGGGCGCGGAATGTATGATTTTAAGTTCAGGGTCCGAAACCTACCTCTTTGAACAAAGACAGGACAGTAGAAGACCGGCGCCCTTCCGTACCTCTGCCATTCTGGCGATGTCACAACCATGTGGTCTCACAAGCCTCGGTCAGTGCATGTGTTGTGTTCCAAACAAAGGTAAACCAATTGAAGCTGTTCCTCTTCCAAGCATGAAGTTACTCTTTTACCAGGGACAAGACAGCATGAGCAAAAGAAAAGGAAACATGAAACAATTTCACCACTTTTAACAACATGTGATAAAATCAGATATGGATTTCAGTCATAACCAAATGTGTGAGAAGTGCTCTCGAAATATGAATTCTGATCAGGATGTTTGGATCCGTCTACTTCTTTTCAAGTTCTCCTTGAGTTTTTCATTTTATGAAAAGTTTATGAAAAACTTCAGAAAAATAATTAAAGCATCGACGGTGAAATGCTCACCTAATTACATAGATTATTAAACTTCGAATTTAGCTTTCTCAGAGCCGTATAACCACTGGCTAGCACTTGGGACCATCGTATGTACACTGTCGCGGGTACTAGTAAAATGTAGGAGGGCGGGGAAATAGTCAGGGAGGAGAGAGCCAAATAGAAGCCACTTGTTGGTTTACGTGACCTCCGTATGAATGACCGCAGGAGTTGCCCACGTGATAGTAAAATCATAGAATGTAAATTCTGATGGACGCAATGCCCAGACCTTGTTACTTATGCGGCACTATTTTATATTCATGGATTTCTGTAACACATCAACGAAAGAGAAAAAAAAAGCCAGTCTTTGTCACTTTGGACAAGAGAGAAAGACGTGTCGGTTTTCATAATCCAGCACCAGCTCTGAGAACAACCCACTATGACAGACACCACTACTACTACCACCACCACTACTACTACTACTAACAACAACAACAACAACAACAACAACAACAACAACAACAACAACTAAGCACAAAGCCGAAATCATAATAGTACAATGGATGCCATTTTAGTTCCCTAGATATAAATACATATCCTGATAATGTCTGACACATGTGAACATTTCATTCAGTCTCCGAACATTACTGTCTACATTTACATTGCAGATAAGATTCGCATGGTGTTCTAGGTCTGTCGACACAGAGTTAACAGCAATAAATCTACTAAGCGTTATGTCCCGTTTACAACTGATGATGACAAGGAAACAACAACTTGATTTTTGTTAGAATTCAGGGCGACCTTAAGGACATCATGTAAGAACTGGCTTACAAGGCTATTTAGATAGCAGCCTTCATAGTCCCTCCCCCCCCCTTAAAAAAAAAAGAAATATGTGTCAATTCCTTATTAAGTATTACAGAGTGTTTGATTTAGTACATGTATGTATTGTGATGATGATCTTTAACGTCACTTAATTCCTATGTAGATGCAGATATATGACTATCACTGCTGATAAAAATAATGAGGTTTATGTTTCGTATTCAGAAACATGTTCACTCACGCCACTTCACTTTATCATTACCTCCCCCCCCCCAGCAGACCAGATCAAGATCATTCAGCAACATTCTGAACTCCCCGGGACATACATTGCCATCAGAACTTAATAGGAGCTGAACTCTGAATGCTGAACAAGCTCTTAGATAACATAATTCTCCATTTATAAGCCGGGAACCTACTTTACACGCGGGTGGATTAAGAAAACGTGAGTGAAATGTGTTCTAAGATATTTACAACAAAACCATAGAGAGAATCGAACCCACGACATTTTGATCCTAAGCACAACACTACCCCACCATTCGGTGGCGCTGTTCGACATCGCCTGCTTTCAAACTTTCGTGTAACTTCGTCAGGTCCGGCTTGAAAGTATGTTTTAATAGCATATTATTATTACTAAGTCCTCCCAGTTTTCGTACTGTGCTAATAATTATGTGGATCTGTGAACTTTGAAAACTTCTCAGTTGACTTTGTGTTACTTATCCTTATGTTATCCGTATGTCACTCCCCCCCCCCCCCCCCCCCACCCTCTTCTTGTTTTCCCCCACCCAATTTTTGTTTTTTATTTCGCGACAGATTCAAAAACAAAACTATTTTTAATCCAAGATGAATCCATCATTTGTGTCCCTTTCTTGTCTCCCCACCTTCTTTCTCCCTGTGTGATAGATATGAAGATGTAACAGAAAACATGAAAACGATACATACAGATTCGGACAGTGACTCATAAGCTTTCAAGGGCATTATAACCAACGAGATTTTCTACCTATCTCGAGTCCTCTGTTTGTACCTGTAGTAAATTAAGCGCACTGCATATCCTCAGCTATTCGTCATTCTGCCGTAGACTCTATAAAGGATTAAATCTGGCATCACGACGACCTATGTATGACGTCTTGTCGACTGATACAGACCGATTTTCGTGAAATCCACACACTAATATGGGTAGTCCTTGCACTTGTACTAATATTATGACTGCACTTGTCCCGTGATAGAATCTCTTTAGATAAGTCCTGTGGCAGTATGTATAATCCTTATGTTATTAACACAGTGCGGTAACCAAGAGAAACTCTCAAAACATTAGTAATGTTCACTGTAGTTAACGCAACACGTTAATTAACGTCAGGATTATGTATATGGACACTGGGCTCATAAACGGTAATGTCTGTGACGACCATTTGTCCCTTGAATGACCGTTATAAACAGGTTCAACTGTAACGTATTCTGGGTCACAATACTTGCAAGACTTTGATGACACAATGGCCCAGAATGATAATGTCAGATAACGTCCGATAAGAGAAAGAAATATAAAAGGGTTAAAAAAACACCGTGTTATTGTATTTGACTCGTATGGTGCAATAGATGTTGAAACTAAATACGTATAAGAGCGGTCTTTTACCACGTTTACATTAAAATTCATCCGAAAGAAGATTAGTATTTCAACATTATTTATGAGCCGCGCAGAGGCGGTAGCGCAAACTGCGTCTGATAGGCATGTGACTCTGAGACTCTCAAATGTAGAGTCAAGTAGGATGCAGACGTGGGGATCGGAAGGCGATAAAATCAAGAGCGAAGAAATCCAGCAAGCTTGTTTCTTAGAAAAGTAAAAAAAAACCAACAAAACTCTTTTTTTAAAACTTTTGATAAAGAAGGTGATCAAAATGTTGTTTTACGAGGAAGACTGAAACCGAGGCAATGGATGGGTTCCATGGCTGCTTTTCTTTTGTTCCCTGCACCTACTCACCGTAGATATTGTGATGTACAAAGTACAAAGTGTAAATATACGATAATCCCCAATCACGCAGTAGATAAAATTATTTGTTAATAACGATAGTGTACATAGTGATAATATACGATAAACTCGGATAACGCAGTAGATAAAAATAAATACTGTAACTATGAATAAACAGAGGAAGAGTCGTATTACATAAACTGTATTATGATAAATGTAATTAACAGTCTGTATTGCGAAGTAATATAGCCTAGCCTTATGAACTGCTAACGGTGAGAAAATAGGCCGAGTACAGTTTCTCGAAATAGGAAGAAGGAAGTAAGGAAAACCAGAGAGACAAAGACTGGGTGCATTGTGTGGGCCTTTGAACAACAGATTTCACAATAAAACATTATTACGGTGTTTCTAGTGTCACAAACATCACGAGATAAAATTTTCTTGCTGCAGAGTTACGCCCCCTCTCATTTCTCAGTAAAAGATCGAATCATTCTTAATGCAGTTTTCAATCTGTATGCAGGCATAGACGGCTAGGAAGAAAGAAAGAAAGAAAGGAAGGAAATAGAAAAGTGAGTGAGTGAGTGAGTGAGTGAGTGAGTGAGTGAGTGAGTGAGTGAGTGAGTGAGTGAGTGAGAAAAAGAGAGTGAGAGAGAGAGAGAGAGAGAGAGAGAGAGAGAGAGAGAGAGAGAGAGACAGAGCGTTCATACGTCATGGGTTTTTTGTTTTTAGTCAAACGGCAAGGTCATACTAAACAGACTTCTGATGTACGGTATTCCTTCAATTACAATATTTTTATTACATCAGAGCAGATCAGGTAGTTCAGACAGAAGGCACTCGAGCGATTAATGGTGAAGCTAATGAATACAGCACTGATGACTGTGTTGATTAGACTGGTGTTGATGTTGTTGATTAACAAATATAGATCTGGTGAAAGTGTTTTTCATGATGTTTGTAGTGATGATGATGTCAGTCCTTAAGAAGTGCTTGTAAACGAAAAGTTGATTGTTTTTTATTAATAATTTTGTTGTAAGTATTTCAAAAGTGTTTGTGTAGAGTCTGGGCAATATATTACACACGTAGTTTCATTTGTAGAGATCCTGATGCTGATTACCGGGAGGGTGATGGTGCTGGTGATGAAGGTGGTGATGACTATTCAGTGCTCAGATTACGTGGCTGTAGCTGTGGCTGTAAGGTTGTGGGCTAGAGAACTAGACTCGTCTCTAGCTGTGCAGGCTGTTTGATCAAGGAAATACTTTGCCGAGCTGAAACCAACCAGTTTTAGTGACTCATATTCCACCGCTTTGATAACTTGGTAGGCATTTATTTATCATCGGGCGGTATCTGTGATTAACTCATGCAGAGGTCACGATGACCCAATATATTCACACCCCTCCCTCTCTCAGAAGTCCCACATAATTTGTCACATGTATTTCCGTGTACCAAATTAGGAGAAAGTAGGAAGGAGTAGGTGTTGTATTTATGTATGTGTTGGGGAGAAAGGGGGNNNNGGGGGGGGGGGGGTCATATTCTCCATCCTCTCCACCACTTGTTCTTTCTCTTTAAATTATCATCCAGGTCTGAAGTTCTTGACCCCCTCCCCACCCTTCCTTTCCCCACCCTACGCTCCTGTGTTCCCATGAATACCCCGCCTCCGATTTCCGTAACTCTGTAACCGGAGAGAGGTGTTAAGCAGCGGGCCGGCGTGAGACTTTTCCATGCCCCGGTACATCAGGTGTACGCTAAAAGGTCACCTGACGAAGCCGACCAATGAGAGCGCAACTTCGACGAATTGCTGGAGTTATGAATGGTCGCGGGAATTACGCATGCACACACGGAACGTCTAGAGGCTCGTACCGTAGTCCGCCAGTGTATATAAAGTGGCGGTTTCATTCAAGTTGCCAGAAAGGTGATCTCCGCCAGGTGGTTTTTCGTGACGACAAAAGACCGCGGGCTACGGCAATCCGGTATCGATACCTCTTAGTTCACATTGTCGACTTAAGAACAGCGCTATTCAAAGCTTGAACATTGCGAACACGGATATCGGAGCTACACGAACATTTTACAACCAAAAGAACCCTATATCCATACACGTGAAATTAAAGATTTATTATTTGTTTCTCTTCGGAATACGCAGAGACATAATTAAGTACAAGAAGTTGCACGCCTATTATATCAAGAACAGTGTAATAGCCAGAAAAGAAAATTGTTGCGTGGCCAGTAGGGTGTTAAAATTCTGCATACAGGCTTGGTAAATACAGAAGTTTGACTCCGAAAAAACCGCGCGCTCAGAGTGCATTAATTCGACACCTGTCGCATCGGAAGGAGTACAGCGATTTCACCGTAATTTCCTGTTTGACTTTCAAGTCACGATTGTCATGTTTGTCTTGGCTGTGGCCCGTTTTGTCACCAGTTCTCCCTCTCTGTGACTTTATCCTGTGTGGCGAAGTGGACCAAGAAACTTCTACCCTTAAATCTAGAACTCTACAAACACAAGGTGACTCCATAAATCTTTACAAGGAAAAGAAAACCCCCGGAAACAAGCCGGTCTGTTTGAACGTTCAGATCGTTTACAGGCCATATTTCACACTATACCATTGCCGCTCTACACTGTCAACCTGTGCAAGGTCGAGACAGACAGTACAAACCGAAGCTTTTAGAGGAGGAAAAGTTCGACGCCAGACACAGATTGCTTTGCTTCTACGTGGTGATCAAAGTTTAGCACCTGCACCAGAGAAATTTCAGAGAATTAGCATATCATCTTCACACTCCTGAAAAAAAAAAAGAGAACTTTCATCAAGCAATCAGTGCTGAGAGGTTTATGTACTGAAGTGGGAATCTGACATTAATTCACCACCTGTCCATCAAAGAAAGCAAGGCAACATCGCTACGCTTCAAGTAAGTTCAAGCCTCTGCAAATTTAATCTCAAGTTTTGAACGACATCAGAATATTCATCATGGATGTGAAATCAGTGTGCCATCAAATTATCTCCCTCGTTTACGTGCTGCTGTTGGGAGACTTTGCCTTTGGAGCCACCCGACACCTGCGCAAAATCTGTAAGGTGAGTAGAGTTTTATCAACATCTTTCACAAACTCTCACAGCTGTGGGCCTAGCACAACAAATATAGAGCAGAGAGCTCAACAGATGTGGGTGAGAATCGCAGATATGGCAGTGTCAAGTTTACTTATGAAATCAAATGAAGTTAGTTTTTTATTACATTTATTAGCAATTGCGGGGCCATTAGAGGGATATAATTTAGAATTACAACTGGGTGAGGGTCAACTTGCGGAAAGGGTTAACGAAGAGAGAGATACTAAGGAGCGTGCGTGACAAAGCACTTTTCCTTTGGAGGTTGTGAAGGATGGGAAGGGCTACAGAAAATGTTTCTTAAAATGTTTGTATTTAGCTGTAATTTTGCCGGCACAGTAGCCAAGCAGAAGAACGTTTGGTTTTTGGTGCGAAAGATCCCGCGTTCGGGTCTTGCTAACTGTGGGTTTCTTCCTGGATATTTTTCAGGTTGTTTAAAGCTACAATCCTGTCGGAGGCCCAACGGGGGCTTAATCTCCATCACTGATATAGCCATGACAGTGCTGGAAAGGGGCATTAAAAGCAAACTCAAATAAATAAAAATTGTCTTTGCGTGTATGCTTTTTATTTAGTCTTGAAAATCTGAAGGCAACATTTTGAACTAAGTGTTATTAGACACCACAGTCAGATAGATGTGGAGAGAAGGTGAAAATAATAACTGGTGAAAAATAGGAAATGAAAAGGATTGAAAGCAGTACTGCTGACAGAGAGAGTTTTAAAGTTAATTTTTATTTCTCTGTCACCTGGTAATCTTTAAATTTACATTAATTATCTCTTTCATGTCCTCTAGTGGAGCAGCTGTCATATTATTTCCTTTGTTTCTCATTTTGTTTATATTAATGATATGATTCCCGGTCACACAGTGTATGAGTTTCGACGTTCATTTAAATTCATGGGTTCACGTGCTGGCCGTTGTTTCTTTGTTGGGGGCGGGGGNGGGGGGGGTAGGGGACAAGCTGGATGATTTGGGTGATTTTGATAGCTTGCCGCAGAATACTTATTGATAGTTTTCAAAGATTTCATCTTCGGGGATTTTGTGCATGATAAAGTCCCAATACTTTGCGACCTCATCGTCGGTTTGTTCTTGCATTCGATACCGTCAGTATGCCCGGTATATTCGCAATTCGCTCATGTCAATCCCGTTCGTAGAATGGGAACTAGGTCTTATAGAGATTAAATTGCGAGTTTGGTTGGATGGGGGCAGGTGCATCCAAAAGAACTTAGAATGACCGTCTCCAAGTGTTCCTTCACGATGGATCCCAAAGTTGTGTGTGACTGAGGTCGTCGATGCCATTTACTTTTCTTACCTATTGTCACTTAGCGGCGGATTTAGAGATAGGCGCAATCGGCCATGACCCAAGACTTCGCTCTCTTAAGGGGTCCCGCGCCGGATGACAAGAAAATTGTCTATGGAGAGAGAGAGAGAGAGAGAGAGAGAGAGAGAGAGAGAGAGAGAGAGAGAGAGAAAGAGAGAGAGAGAGAGACTGTGGATGAAAGCTATGTTTTATACTTTTCATTTTATCTCTGACAGTGTTTAAAGTGAATGAACCGCGATGGGGACACCGCAATTATTTCCGACCCAAAGCTCATGGATCCTAAATCTACCCCTGGTACCACTAATTAAGATATTTATTCTAACTAAAGACGCAGTATACATCGAAAGGAGGATCTTTGTGAAAATTAGTCGATTGATGTTATTTCACATTGTCTGCCTTCCTACGACACGCCGCGTATGTGTATCGAGATAGCGACATATCAGTTTTCGGTCATAAAACAGCAACAACAACAACAACAACAACAAACTTAAGTAATAAAAATACTGTTGATTGTAAAACATTTTGTACGCCTTAATAAAAGTAAACCAAAGTCAGTTAAACAAAGTCATTAAACAGATCGTGACAAATTCAGATGTAGCCTATAACGTCTGCTCACAAAGCACCTTTTTTTGCACTTCCTTCAAAAGAGTGGCTTAATGCGCTTGTTAGCTGTGGCTTCCGGTGAAATGATTACTCGTATTTGCTGAGAATACAGCATCGCTGACACAGAAATTAGTATCAATGTCACTCTGTCCACAGCAGGGATGAGAAATGAAAACACGACACAAAATTATGACAATGCACACATTATCAGTATTACTCAGCATACCCTACCAGGCCTGTCTCACCCCGACCCTCTTCCACCTCAACGCTAAAATTGACATGCCTTTTTGTTCTCTGCATTCGTTCAAATCCAGGACCCGTTAACTACCAGTGCAGTGCCCCTTGGCACTGTACAAATGGAGGGTCGGGGACCGGGGTGACAGTATGGGGACTTCATATGGACTAGAGCATCATTGTAAGTTGATGTCTTGGTTTCAAGGGGAATAATAACATTGTCCGACGCTTTAGCGAAGGATGCCGGTGGTGAGGAAGGGGCCGACATAGTGCGCGTATACTGCCTACGGCCTTGTCAGGTCTGTAAATGAAAATTACGCAAAAACGTTAATGCATAGAATTATACTCAATTTGAAATTTTCGATTCATTCGCAAAGTGGGATTTCCCGGGTTTAAATCCTTTTTGGGTAACACGAAATTAGGAAGCCAGTTATGAAGAGTGGAGATTATAATTATTTTAAATGCTTCTGTTTGTAGAAGGTGACGTGAAACTTGGCGCCTCGTCAGAATGAGAGACACCTTTATTTATTGGAGTAAAACTAGTGCATTACGGGTAACTTTTATAAAGTTACTAGTGAAACAAGAGTTTCTGCCAATAAAACAGCCCCCCCCCTCTCCCCCAGGTATGCAGGAAATATAACTGAGACTTGAAGAGAGTGTGTCAAGTAGCATTTCCAATAAGAAATTAAAACACAAAAAAACCCAAAAACAATATCTTAAGGGTAAACGCTGATTTATTATAAATGTTTTAATAGATTATTAAATGCTGTAAAGTATGAAGATTACATAGATAATTTAATGAAAAGAGAAAAAAACAGAGAGAGATGAAGAGGAAGAGGGGGGAGAGAGAGGGAGAGAGAGAGAGAGAGAGAGAGAGAGAGAGAGAGAGAGAGAGAGAGGACGAGGGGATTCGAGGAGATCTTAGGAATGGACAAAGATGGGTAAAGGAAAGAATACAACTTGCATCAACCACAAAGACAGTGTACTGTCCACTCATCTGCCCATTCCTACATCCATCCATACATCCATTCATCCATCCATCCGTCTGTCCGTCCGTCCGTCCATCCATCCATCCATCCATCCATCCATCCATCCATCCATCCATCCATCCATCCATCCATCCATCTATCCATCCATCCATCCATTCATCCAACCATCCATTTATTGGTGTTGACTTCTTTGGTACCTTGGATGATGATTTTTCTATCACTTTAACAGAATACTATTGAATACTGAATTCCTTAATGTACAATAATATAATATCCCCATATTTGATGCTACGATTCTTGTATGTATACCGGTTCATTGAATGAGACTATGAATAATTAAAGAATATGCTGCTCACTCACAAATATCTGCATTTTTCAGTAGCAATGGTTATAAACTAAATTTCTAAATAAAGAGAGCGATACTAGGTTCTCGGAAGGATAAAAATATTGATGATCCACTCCCCCCAAAACAAAAAGTAACCATTTAATAGCACCAGTGCTGGACGCCCACTGTAAGCAGTTCAATAACCCAAAACTGGATAAGTTTGCCGACTCAAATGCAAATGACATACAGGATAATAAATTCAGAAAAGGATTCTGAAAAAAATGAGCTTTTTTACTTCGAACCCTAAGGAAAAACCGTATGATTGTACGTGCAAAATTTCAAGAGGGTGTGTGTTGCCATATCTGAGAACATTGCTCTAGATATTTCACCCCGACCAGCTTTATGCTATACAGTATATTCGCATCATTGCGTAAACCCACAAATTGAATGTGAAGACTTGTAATTGTGAATTTTGCAATATTATCTACTGGACCATAAATAATATTAGACTGAAAAAATATCTTCATTAACTAGACCATACTTACTCTCTTATTTAACTCAAGGTCATGCAGCCTTCAGTTCAAAAATACATGTACATAAATTATTTGGAAAATAAATAATACTGAAACAGATCAGACACAAATCCATATTATTCACTTAAACCATACTTTTAGACTCTTCACGATGTCATTATAAGTATATTTCGAAATACCAGTAAGACCGATCTAACTTTTTACTTTGGAGCTTACAAAGTTGTTTCGGAATAGCTTTAGTTTCGTATTAGAGGTTTTTTTCTCATAACCGTATTGAAGTTTAAGACAGACTACACAATTAATGCTTTTTGCGCCACTTTCGAGTAAATCCAAAATGCAGACTGACTAACTAGACTACGTACATACTTGTTGTTTACCTTTGATATTGTTAAAATTATCTGCTTGATCACAAGATGAATTATTTATTTATTTAGGTAGGTTCCAGTTTCCAGTCCAGCCAAAGTATCTTTTGGTTATTGGTAGATTAACTGTAATAAGTCGTAAATAAATTATACTCAGTCACGACGCGTTTCAGTCACCACTGCTGGCATCTTGAAGTTAATTATTGTTTTTCAATCGACTCTGATATTTTTTCGTGTTTAATATTATATACACAGTATATTAGCTATTCTTACTTTGAAGCCTCAATATTTGATTCACTGAATTCAGTTTTATGAGATTCCTTTCCCTCTTCTCCGCCTCGGGCTCCATCAAAAGGAGACCAGCAGAAACATAAGTGCGAACAGACACACGATCAAGAGATCTAAAATTCTATGCAGTTACCCACCCGGCCACTCGGGTTTTGTTTTTCTGTTCGCATCTACGGTCGTGACTACCCCGTCTCCCGTCATTCTCCCCGACTATATTTCGAACAGGATCTCCGTTCCGATAAAAGAATCAAGGAAACATACTAATAGATTTAGAGTTTATAGCCTCGCTGAACCAGAACTTGTGAACATCTACTGACATAGCGATCACCTGATTAAGTCACCGATCCTTTAGCCTATACTTAAGACCTTCACTTAGCGACCTCTTGTGTAACTCGACCTCGACTATCCTTTCAATATTTCAAACACTATAAATGCCTGATGAAAAAAGACGTGTAAGAAGACCGGCCTTTGGTCGAATTTAAAACCCTCCATAGGCTGGTCAAAAAGGCATTTCCATCTAGGACAATATTGCAGTCCCAGGCTGCAGTAAACTTGGGATATTCGAGACAGATCTAAATCTAATATGAAATACAAAGCAATGGATAGGAGTTTTGGAGTGAGAGGACGAGAAATTTAAGTATGTGAGATTCGAGGCAGGAAGATTCTACTGAATAGTCCAACGATGCCAGATAATGTGTTTTGTCAAAACCCCATACTTTATAACGCCGTAATTTACACACTGCCGTAGCCTGCATGAACCTTAAATGTGATTAAGTTGCCTGCTGTATTTGAAGTTCAAACACTGAAGACTGTCAGTCAAAGAGAAACCATTCTGACAATTTGTAGCTATAGATCAAGGCTGGTAGGCTTTTCGATTCACAATTAGCGCCAGCTGTTGCCCCAGTCTAAGCCTTTAAAGTAAAGAAAAACTGGCGAGTGGCTAATCAAATTCTTTGAAAGCAGAGTAATTTTGGATTTCTCCTGTCATAAAAGTGAGATCAGGGTAAATGCTGCAAGGAGCTTAATTGCGAACACCTGGTTGCCGTAGCCAATTTCAATGACAGGCTCTTTACTTTTGTTAGTTTAGGCAATTGAAAAACACAGCAAGAAAGCCTCCGACATGATAACACAATAAAGGCATGTCTGCTGCGCATGGCTATTACTCATTAATTAAATGGATTGAAAAATGTTTTCACTCACTCTTCCTAATATTGGTTTCAGGGGACGGGGGAAAATTAGTGGGAATTTCCTGTGTTGACGGTCTAGTTCTGTCCTACAGCTGTTACATTAATTTCAGCCTTGATTTCGTGTATCCATTTTCGGCCCCGCTTCCTTTTTCGAAGGTTACGTCGTCATTGTTGACACATGAGGTTTACATCACAAATTAAATCAAATGCAAAGATTGGTATCAAGTTGTCCATGATTTTAAGCGGGGTCTTTTGACAGAAAGAGACAAGAAAAAGATAAAATCAGCTTTTATTTACTCTGCAGGAAGTTCGTTTTACAATGCCAAGCAATATTATACATTTTATTCATGATAATACAAACAAGCAGCAGCGCACATAATACATAAAACTACTAGTTATCACAAACAAATGTATAATATACTCATTGT
>JAWQUT010000090.1:1101889-1106389 GCA_033807755.1 Ellobium chinense | reverse complement strand
ATATCGTCACCAACAGAATTTCTCTTGCCCCACTCATCTATGACGAATATTAAGATCATGCTCTGTCAACTACAGTTCTGATAACAGTTAACCGTGCTGTTTAACTGTTTTTATCTCTGGCGATGTATCACCACAAACAGTCCAGAGAGTTTACACGGAATTTCGAATTTTACAGGCAAAGAAATCGTGTACTAGCTATGTTAGATTTTACTGTAAACATGGGGATTACGATTACAAACCTTTCGCTGCAAAATTCATATAAAAAGGAGGTTTATAAAAGAACATAGATTTAACTTTTATTGTCTTGCAGTCTGTTAGAAATAAAGAATATTATGCAGAGAACCTACATCTTCTAGATCAGAGAGGATTAGGCTACTTCATTCGCCAAGATACTCATCCGCCCCATCTCATCCCTCAGTCCCTGTCACGATTATATATTTACGCGTCCCACACAGCATGCTGGATTAGAGATAAATATATAACCTACATAACTGAGAACTTGCGCATTAACGATGGGATCTCTTACCATTATAAGAATTACATTAGTTCAAAGATACTGAATGCACCTTTTGTAGCGTTCAACATGCACAGTTAATGGATTTATTGCGATTAGTAGAGATCCCATCGTTAATACGTAAGTTCTCAATAAAAGCTCATGAAGTTAGCACGACGATCAAAAGACAAGAGTACATCCTTCTCCTCCCCCNCCCCCAGGTCCCCGAAAAACAACATCAATAACAACAACAACACCAAACCCTGTCGATAGGTTCGATGGCTGTCCGGAAAGCTTTCACATCCGTTTAGCTTGTTTGCTGATTTTACTGTTGTCACGTCGATCAATGTAAACATATAAAGACAGGATAGGCTACCTTGACATACAGCAAACATATTTTTAACAACAGTGTGACGTCATATAGTACATGTAATGTACTGGCTTTTTAAGACCTGATGAATGAGAGAAATGACATGCCTTTCACGCATGTACACTACACGCTCCGTTCAAACTTGGTTTATGCGCGTAATTTATGGGAGGTAATATTGTAACACTGGATTCGGTATCACATGCCTTTCGTATGCCTCTCTCTCTCTATATATATATATCTATATATATCTATATATATCTATATATATATATATATAGAGAGAGAGAGAGNAGAAGTAAAGATGGACAAACAAAGCACAAGAGAGAAACAGAGAAGCGTCAGGAGAAAACAAGAATGAGAAGGGCAATAGATTGTGTATGTGTGTGTGTGTGCGAGAAAGATATATATATATAGACAGAGAGAGAGAGAGAGAGAGAGAGAGAGAAAGAAGAAAGGATGAGAGAGAAAAAAATAGAGCTCACCGCTGTACAGCAGTATATGGCATAATACGCCAATGCTGTAGACTCGAGGAAACAAAAAAATAGTACTCTAATCTAGTTCACCTCTCACATTGCTCGGGGCAAAAATGCTTAATATGCTCGTACGGTGAGCTCGCTTTCTCTCTTTTATCTCGCCCTACAAAAATTGGTGTTCTAGTGAGCGCAGCTTGCGTTGTATACGAGTAGAGGTGTACAGATTCCAGTATTTTCATTGTTTCCATAACTTAACCATTAAAATAGCCCTAATTCTTAGATGGAGATGTTTTTCACTGAGGAAATGTATCAGGTAAAGGTGTAGATCTAGGAAGTAATGAAACTGAGAGAAAGGAGTTAAAACTTTCGTCAGAATCTTCTCTGTTTCACTCAGTGGAAAAAAAATGTTATTCAGGATAATTATTACTACTAATAATATGACATTTATTTTCTTCACAATAAACAGATTATGTTGATCTATATTAGATCCAGAATGTATGTTCCTTATTCTTTTTGTTGCGTTTTCAATCATTGGGTTATTGATCTTTTGTAGATGGATTTGTGTGAACCTGTTGCTGGATGCTGATGTTAGTTATTTAATCTACGCTTAAGCTTGCATTTCCATGTTACGAAGAAAACTTACAGCATGTGCACTATTTGAGATATACCTGCATAACAAGATCTTTATAACTATGTTGCCTCTCTCTGCTCGTAAAATAAAATAAAATGTGCTGTGTATCAGCCTACATAGCCAAAATCATGACTTCTTCCACTGCTTGACCTGATGATGATAATGATGATAAAAATGATGATGATAATGATAATGATGAAAGTAAGAATGATGATCAAAGTCATAATGATAATGATTATAATAATCACGAGGTAAAAAACAAAAAAAGAAAAAAAACAAAACCGTAACAGATGGAAACTTAGGAATCATGACCCAAGTGTGGCCACGCCTCTTTGAGTGCCAAGAAGCTACAGGGTGAAGATCGTCAGTTGCCTCGCTCTCAGAATAAGAGACTTTGCTATCTATACGATGGTGATGACTGTATCCCGTAGGTGCACAAAAACACAATAGTTCGATTATAACACTGGATATGACTTCAGTGTCTGATGAAAATCTCCACTGCTCTAAGAAGGAAGGGGGATACAGATTGTCAACCATCTTCACACTCAACACTGCATGTCCTACAATAGAGAGATCTCATGTAATGCCTTCGACTAAAGGGCGTTTCTTTGCCAATTCTGTTCTGTTTAAATATAGATATTTGCTTCAAAAAAATCTTGTCCAATTTCTGTAAATATATCAAGGGGATTCGTATTTTGCCAAAATATTTTGTTTGGGCATGAGTGTTGACATAAAGATCATGAATATGCAAAAAAAAAAAGGGAGTTTTGACGGGAAAGCAACATGAACCCTTTTGTCAGATGATGTTACACATTCTAAACTAAGGTTTTCTTTTGATTTCAAAATAAATTCCTTTCGACAAAAATGTAATGAACATTCCTCCCGACAAGAATAACATACTGTATTAATTAGGTTGATTGCAAGAGCTATCGATTTTTTTTTTCATGAAACTGCACTGCACAACAATAGCAGAAAACTGTAAACACAAGGCATTCTAAACTAGATTCTTCTACATGGACCATCTAGTTAAAAAACAAAAAAGCTCGTGTTTGTGCAGGGTTTATTCACCAAATGTATCAAATGTAAGACACCGGTATTTATTTTCATTACTGTACTGGAACCCAGACATAGATCGGGATGACTTACTATGTTCGAAACGGGTTTAGTTCCTTGAATAATGCACAGTGCAACATACAGGCTAGCCCCGGACATAAAAAGAGATGAAAGGCATGATGGAAGTCACCAAGCTGAATTTGGTCCCACTGTTCATATCGGGGGTGGGGTGGGGTGGGGGTGGGAGGTCCTTTTTTTTTAAAACCGAATTTTGCGAGTAAAATTATTCATACTGCAAAAAAACTTTGCAGATCGCTAGGTTACTTTCCGACATAATGTTGCGGTACCAAATAAAAAAATGACGTCAAAACGTCTAGTATCTGAAATATGAAGCCAAATTCATCTGAGTCAGGCAGCGTCCACAGCCATTAGTAGGTGATGCTTGTCTTCCGACGAATTTCGGATGATATAGCTTTATAGTTCGAAGACTCGATCAGCTATTGAATACCGCTGTGGGCATTTGATTTGCCAGTGTTTGTAATTCATAGATAAACCAGGAAGAAAGAACAGTCATTATTTAATATCAAGGACGTTGATTACCAACTGAGAGATGACACATTGGTTTTTATTGATTGAAACTTACAGGTTTACTGGCAACACAATTTCAGAGAGCCAACACACGCCTCATCAAGGAATCTGACCCAATCCATCTGTCATAGCTTCTTTGATCATCAACCACCTGGATGGGTGATAACGCTAGATGCCAATGCCATTCGTTAACACGATTTAAATATTTCAAATTGAAAATAAGATATATGAAAATGGACCTTTCTTGTTAAATATTTATTCGCTGAAGTATCTGTAGCAGACTCGTGGACCGCCCACGTGTATGGTGTGCTTAATTTCAATCTTTTTTTTTTTTATTCCCTTTGCCATATTTATTTGGTTCCATATGATCTGTCTTTCTCTTCCTTCTCCTCCCCCTCCTCCTCTTACTTCTTCTTCTCCTTCTTCCTCTTCTTCTTCTATCTCTCTCTCTCTCTCTCTCTCTCTCTCTCTCTCTCTTGCTTTCTCTCTTTCTTTTTGTTCGTAGAATTATTTAGATATAAAAGTATGACTGTATAAATCTGGTGTCTTTGCAAAGTACCACCATTAGTCTTCTTCCTAATTTTATGTTGCTGTTACGTGCAGTCTGGGAAATATTAATTCCTTCACACGCTGCTGCCAGGGTCAGTGATCTTTACTTAAATAATTCCAGTGTCGGAGTCGCTGAGCCTTAGAGTACTGGAATTTTCAACATATAAGTAAATATTTATGCGTCTTCTCGTCACCATACACGTGGGCGGTCCACGAGTCTACTACAGATACCCGCGGAAAGATAAAAACAAGTAGACTAATATTAATGATTGTATACTGATGTCTTTATCGATCATTTTACCCGCTGTCGAAAACTTGATAAAACGGAATGATTTTATACGTT
>JAWQUT010000090.1:1089389-1096889 GCA_033807755.1 Ellobium chinense | reverse complement strand
TTTGAGCAAAGTGATTAGACACTAATTTCTTTCCAACATTACTATGGTCCATCAACAACCCTTTTTATTCATGAGTCCTTAACAAGCTTGGACACAACTGCCATCAATTGAACGCAGTTCGCGAACTTCAGTTCAGTTTATGTAAACTTGATCTGAGCTTAATAGCTATTTTGAGTGAACTGATCAAGATCTGAACTGTAGCTATTTGGGTGCTCGATTTGAACATTAATTTTCTACCATAATTTCAGTTCAGTTCAGCTCTACTTCGAAAACCAGGCAAATACCGATTTCTAAAACCAAGCGGTTCTAATCTGATCTGAAAACCACTCAGTTATCATGAAACCGCCAAACTTGATCTTGGGGCTTTTTCCCCCCTGAGTGAACTGGACATGATCTGAGCTGACTATTTTGGTGAACTTGCCTAACTCTGGTCCTTAGTCCTCCAATTTCAGGGGACGCATTAGAAACTTTGCTACAATTAATGTTACATACGAGTCCTGGGACAGTGACTTGGGGTAGCTGAAAGTGTTGGAGTTTGTCACTGAAACGGACTTACTAAAGTTGGGGGAAAGGGGTGGGGTTAAGTGGGTTAAGGATCCCATAAGTGGGTTAAGGATCCCTTAAAATATCACCCATGTCGATATACAACATCGTTCAAAGTTAACTGAGTTACCTACAGCCTATTTGCTAAGACAAAGAGGCACATTTCCTCCTAGAAGTATTACATCCTAATTTTTATTGAGCTCTTTTACAAATTCCAAGACTGTCATCAGACGCGTCTGTAGACAGAAGGTCAGCCGGCCTATTGCGCATGTGCGGAAATAGCAATCAGCTGTGTTTACATGATCTCGAGCGAGGCCATGTGAGTGTAGGTTACCGGTAGCCTAGACTAGTCTACATCTCTAGTCTAAATTATCAGGAAATTCGATTTCTAAGTGTGCAGTCTTGTTGCACAGTCACTGTGTTTATCAAACTGATCCACAATCCCACATTTGTCGGTAATTGCTGAGGTTTAGACCACAGCTAACCCAACATTTATTATGCGCTGTCTATCTTATTCTTTCGATATTTTATGTCTGACCCGGTTTCCAATGTAAAAACAGCTGATTGCTGTTTCCGCACATGCGCATTAGGCCGGCTGACCTTCTGTCTACAGACGCAAGTTGTCATCAGCGCCGGCCTAAAATTTTGAAAAAAAAAATCATACCAAAATTTGCCTTTGATCTCACCAGAACTAGACCTAATTTTAATACAATACGATGAGAACACAGACGAAACAGAAAAAAAAAAAAATCACCTCTCCGAAAGTGAAGCTCGAACGTGTGAGTGACCAAGTAATGCTTATGGCTACTGGTAATCAAGTATTGTGACTGGGAAACATGGCTGAGAAGTAAATTAAGAAAATGGGCGTCCGCTGACCTTAATTAGCCACGTGAAAAGCTTTTGTTAAGTTTTCGGATAGGTCAGTAGCTTGTATCACTGCCTCAACTACCCTTCCTCTTTTTCTTGTTATGCTGTGTTCCTTCAGAATATTTGCTTCCAACTTCAACGTTAGATATTTATCAAGACTTCTTGATCGATTGATTGATTGATAGATAGATTGACTGATAGATTGATCGATCGATCGATCGATCGTTGACTGACTGACTGACTGACTGACTGACTGACTGACTGACTGACTGACTGACTGACTGATCAATCGACAAATATGCTCATTGGTTGATTGAAACAATAATTCATTGTTTGATGCAATTTTGGTTTGATATTTGGTCTGTGCCTTGTATTTTGTAAATATGTGCCCACATTGTGATATGGGCTTTTTAATTTTTTCTTGTTAAATAAACCGTGTCAACCTTGTAAAGATTTATTTGGAAACTTAGCACTGCACTGATATTTACGATCCCCTAAAAATCAATAAAAAGACAGAGAAAAGAGACAGATATATTTTAAAAAATATAGATGACAGTAGTCTCCTGTGTTCTCATTACTTATCCATAATTTTTAGCTGTTCTCTTATTTCCCGTGCTTGAAATAATGTATGTTCTAAATCTAGGACAATAGCAGCAGTAATCTGAATTGTAGTCTACAGCCTCTTTCGGTTTCACCCAATATCATTTTTTGATGTGCGTTCTTAGACTTAGACTTAGACTTAAAGTAACTTCGGCTTCTGAATATAGTCGACTCCGTTTATTTGCAAAGCCACGGATGCATGGAAATAGTCTTGATTGAAGAAGTTGCGATTATTCATTATCATTACATAAAAATGACAGGATTCTGTATAGAATCTGAATAACTTTACGACTAGGCGAAAGTTGGGATTAAGCGGAGTCTACTGTATTAAGTGGAGATACTTGATTGTACTTGATACCCTAAAGGGTATGTTCATATATGTGAACTCCGATCTCACTTCAGGTGTGGCTCTACAATTTCAGAGTCTGTGACATCTGGCAGTCACGCTCAGTTTGTGGAATTCTTTGAGTAAATATTAATCACATGTCCATATCGGCCAAACAGATACCCGCCCTTATATTATCCGTTATTACCTTGTATTAGCCACCTCATTATCGCGCAATATCAAGTGTGATTGTATGTGACACACACCAGTCTCTTGTCCCTACATTGTAAACAAGTGACTGGTGCAAGCTGGTCAAAATCGATCGCTCTTTTGAAGGTCATCGATTGTTTACTCATCGTTGAGTTGATGTCACTGAATGAATGAATAATCTCGTTAGCTGCGCGAGGTGACGAGTCCATTGATGCATTTCCACCTTCTGATCCCCATTACTGGGTTCAAAAAAAAAAAAAATTGAATGATGGAAATTAATATTTTGATCTCAGTTAACAGTGGAGTCAGTGGCGTGGGAACGTGAACAGCCAAAGAAGGTCCCCAGAGCATGCAGATTTGGCTTCGCCTTTATCTCACTTCCAACCTCGAACCGCTTTTCGGTCTTAGTCTGGAAATACCGAAGAAATATCGTTGCAACCAAAAGAAAAAAAAATTGGCTCCACTAAAATTGGAGTTNCACCCAACCACCACCAACTCAAAGAAAGCCTTTTCCCTTCCACTGGATGGGCTCGTCTATATGAAGTCGCTGTATAGATCTCTTTGAGGGCAAGGAGGAAAAAAAAAAAAGATTTTTGGCCTTGGATGAATCGATCCCAAGAGATTTCGCTCATCAAAACAAAATGATCTCACAAACGTAATGACGCAGACCATCTCAGTATTAAGTACACCGTCGCAGTATTCATCATGTTCATTACTCATCATCATTCATTAACAGAAGGAGAGGCAGTAGTCAATCAACCTCAGATTTTCAGATGTCAGAACTCATCATGATACATTCAGATTTGCTCCCACTTAAGGACAAGTATCATTATAACAAAGAAATAACTTTTAATTCAGTACTCACTATCGACGCAAACAATGCTGCCTTGGAGGTTTCATCTTAAGACTCTTTGACTCAAATAGGATGCACTGCAAAGTAGCAGAAGTCTATTCCACGGTATCTGTTGTTAGCAGATTTAGTATGAGAGAATCGCAGCAGAGTAACGACTGTCTACCTCCTTTTGCTTGCCTACCCCCCTGCTTGCGGGCTTCACACGGTCCTTGACTTTGGCGATTACTTTAATGAATTATCATCTTTGAATCTCTAAAACTTTTTCACTGTATAAACGTCACATGTTTTACTTTGTGTGGTCTTAGTAGGACTGTATACTGTCTTTTGTTTTTCCCTTAAAGTTTAGGCCGAAGTAAAATTCAAGGTGACACCACAAAATACAGTATATGTTCTAAAACTGTCGACCTGTCTACTTACAATCTAGCTGGGCGCATCTTTGATTACAGCATTCTGAAAAAAAGTTTGTCAGCTCTCCTTCTTTCATGATTTGCAGTTACGATTTGTCTTTTCTGTTCCTCCCCTCTCGCTTAGTTTTCTTCTCGTGGCGACGTTTTCGTGATTTTTGTTTCCCTGAAGGCGTTCAAATTAATTTCGAGTGAGCTGTCATTCGAGGTATATTCAGCACGATCAGACATCATTGGTAGAGAGGCATTTGATTTGGTTTGATAAGGCATGGGCAAGCCATTATTGATACTCTATTAGTTAATTGAGACGATCGAGGAACGGTCGGTACTTCGCGGTGTTCGCATGTGACCCACAAATGGCGATTTTGAAGTAATGGTTTTTACTTCGCTGTGCTCCCGCTCTGTTTACTGCGACCCATAGATTCACGATTTGATAACATCCTATGTATGGGGAAGCTCTGCTGAAAAATAATGGGAGCCCAAGCTAGTCCCTGTTGTGCAATTCAGAAAATCTTTTACTGCAAATAAGCCTCATTGCTATTTCAAGTGGCGAAAACGGGCCAGTTTCAGCGGCATCACTGCGCACAGATCTATCATGCTATTATAAATAGATGTTAATAAATCTCTCATTCGTATATTTACAACGTCACTGCAGGCAGGCCTAGCCTGTACATGAAAAAGAGAGGATAATATAATGGTCTGGCACGTTTAACACAACGATATCAATTACAAGAAGTCCTTCACCGGTTGCTGCTGCTTTTGAGTCTTGATTTTGAATTAGACTACTTCCCAACTAAGTTGTATTTAATTATTAAGATTTCACGTGCACAAATTAGTTTTTTGTTTCTTTTTGTGCATATCATTTCAGTAATCAGATAAACCTCGGTTACAAGTACACTAACAATCAAAGTGAAGATCATAAATTAAAGATTATAAATACACTTACAATCCAAGTACACTTCAGTAACAAGTATACATTTTTTCTTTGAGCGATAAGCATATTTATTATTAAGGTTCCATTGTAATTTGTTGTGACAATGGAAATGGAAATGCAAATCTGGTGCTAGCCAAATGTGAGCACAAATTGAAGAGGAACCCTTTCAGGCTGCGGTCTCACTGTTCGGGAGGAGGAAGAAACAGGCATTCCTCACCCACTCCCACCAGCCCCAGTCTTACGTCAAGTAAGCTGCTGACGCAAACTGATGTGATACTTCCCGATGAACTACATCATTATACAATTGAGTGATCCCATAGGTACGTCTATTCCTCAAATCAGAGGCTTACTAAAATAATACTATTCTGCAGACCTGCAGCTGAAACCACCTCTGTTGATCGAGATTTCCCGGAAGCTGCTCCAGATTCATAATGGCATGACATTTCCTCAAAGTGTGTGATTTCCTGCATTGGCATCAAGAAGCTTCCTGAAAATGAGCATGGCTGTCATCAATAGAAAGAAGTCTGTCTATAGAGTAATTAACTCATGATGTCTCTATAGACAATGGCATTAATGACTAACATCACCCACGTATGAAATCCATATTCTATCTTTACATAGCCTAATTAACAGATAATGGATTTCGCAGTCATTTTTATATACATTAACTAATGAGGTTTCCTGAATTCGTGTTACAAGGAATATTTGTTCGCAACCATTTCAAGCCGTTGAGCATTATGGATTTATCTAATGTCCCCCAAGGTAATGTGGCCCCGTTCGGGATCCATTTAAGCCACTGAAGGCATGCCTTTGGAACTAATTCAGGTCAAGGTCTCCTGCGCAGTGACCACAAAAACATACCAAGCATTCTTTTTGCCACTTTTTATTTACATGAGGAGTTTGAAAAATAACCGCCCTCTTTAGCTCATTTAGTGATTTCCTTTGCGCAGCAGAGTATGGGATATCTGTAATTGATCATAAACTTATTTAAGTGACAGGAGCTTATCAGGTAGAATAAACAATTCAAAATCATCGATTCACCTTAACAAAGCAAAGAACAAGGAAAATGGGACAACTAAAGAACTTGCCCATTGAGCCTATGCCACGTAGGCCTAGATATATCCTTTCTCAAACAGGCCACTTTATGCCATGCACACGGAGTCCATCTTCTTCGAGTTTGTCTAAGTTAAAAACACGTTATGGTATGCGGTGCCATATGTGAGCATCTGCAAAATGACCTCCAGAACTATATTTTCCTATTCGGATAAAAAATAACTTTCGGAAGAAATGTAAATTGTCAGTGGGTAGATCTGCAATCGATAGTTTTAAGCGTGTGGACCTAGTAAACTTTTAAAAAGTATCTGGCTTGGGACAAAAGGCTTGGCAAAAGTAACCTTGTAACGAAGATCGTAAAGATACATGTATTACGAACTGGAGAAAGAATTTCGAGGAAGTGAAAATCTAATATCATGAATAGAAACGCGGTTCTTGGTTAGAGCGCCCTCATGATCTGACGTCATGATTAAGAAATAAGCTGGTATACTGTAAAGTCAGCGAGGCAGGTCAACAACTAAGCACTGTGTTCAGGTCAAAACCTAGAAAAATCCAGCACAGTATATTCCGATGGATGTTAATTCACAGCTGGGCCAAGGAATTTCGCATTGATTGCTTTCATTCAAGATTTTTTTTTTTTTATTCGCCCTCTCATTTACTCACTGACAGCTTGAAAAGTATACTGCGACCACGACCNACACACACACACACACACACACACACACACACACACACTCTCGGGACGTTAGGAGTCATCTACCCAAACCGAGCTTTTTACGAATTATTGCATTTTATTCATTGAAGTCCCCGGATAATCACAATTCCTTACATTACAATATTATTCCCCATGCTCTTGGAGAGCTGCGTCGACTGTACTGTTATCTTGTTCCAACGGAATGGATGATAATAATTTGCTGATCTTCCCCATAATTTTAATGTAATATGCGACATTATGAGGATGATAAAAAAAATCCTCGGCCCTCGTTCAGACAAAAATAATGTGTGAATTTTGATTCAGAGAGTGGATCAGAGTCTCTCATAATTTTCCTCTTAACAACACATTTAACTTTACCATGGTAAAGTGTTTCGTTTCCAAATGACAGGGTTCTTAAATAGGGAGGGGTAAGTGATGCTCGTTTTCATAGTACATGTACTGAGTAGAACAAAATTCCTACCGGTGTCAAGAGCCTCCATATAGGCTGTGAGAGGGGGAGAGGGGGAGAAGGGGAAGCTTTGAGAGTTTAGTGCCAACACTTGGGGATAATGTTTTTCTTATTCAGATATTGTCTATTGAATTGGGTTTCCAAAATCAAGCACAACTGATCCACAGTCGATGCGCCAAAAGTGCAGCAGCTGACATTCAAGTGTAAGCCATTCATCTCATGTTTTTGGATGATAGAAGAGGCGTCGTCCCACTTATAGCAGAGACAATGGTAATCATTTTATCTTTCTCGGCGATGTCCCTGGCACAACATGTTCTCAGCAGTTAGGATGTTCAAATGATCTGTTTCAGGACAATAGACCAACCCCTAAGTGACCGAATCTTTTCGCTGCCCACTGTTCCATTATAACAACACCAAACGACGAAAGAACATGGAAACTTTTGCAAACATCGACACAAAGCCAAATCTTCATATAAATTTGATGGCCCTCTCATTTACTCATTGACAGCTTGAAAAGTATGCTGCGGCCACACACACACACACACACA
>JAWQUT010000090.1:1072478-1089282 GCA_033807755.1 Ellobium chinense | reverse complement strand
CACGCACGCACGCACGCTTGCACACACACACATACACATGCGATGACCACAGGCCAATCTTTAAAATTTAGTACTTACTCTGAATAAGAGGACACGGCCAGTGAGAGCTGCTGAATTTTGTTTTCGCTGCTGAATTTGAGTCTTTGCCGTGGCCATGTTATTTAATTGTCTTTGCTTGCTTCAAAGCCACTAACATTTTCCAGCTGATGTCCATCTGTCCTTCGCAGCATTTTCAATGATGGCCTCTCTTTGAGCTGATATTGTAATGAAGTTATCTAAAATATGAAATATTTGGAGAAGGACGTATTTTCAGTGCCACCAGCTCTGTTATCCGTGGATTTGCCACTGGGCCTAGCCTAGCTAGGCCCCACAGAGACAACACGAAATTTTTTGGCACCTATTAGTATTGACAGCGCAATCACTGGCTGTGTCAGGCCATCCCATTATATAAATATTCATCTTCACCACCCTCTCCTTTTTTTGGACCTTACTAGCCAATGCCAGAGTGTAAAATTATTATGTAATCCGTGATCTAGACAAAGCATCCAATGAAATGTAAAATTTTCAGGTACAATTTGAGTCTTATAAAAATGAAGTGTGACAAGTATATGTATTAACACGCAGTCAAAATGGGTCTTAAAAGGAAAATGAGGACCAAATCAGAAGGAGAGGTGTCCGTTTTTGGAAGAAAAGTTGTGGGCGTCGATTCCCTTCGTCCCTCAGGCCCCCCCNCCCCCCCTCCCCCCCCACCCGTTTTTACCCTCAGAAAATTTCTTGTTTTCCTTAAAAAATTGGGAAATAAAGTACAAAACTTCTAAAACGACTGCAAAATGTGTCGAGTTCTACAGTTCGTGTAAATAATAAGTGCCAGAGACACGAAAGCTTGTTACCAAGGGAGATGACTGAAGTTTTAGGCTGCTAGGCTAGGCAATAGTGATTACTTCCCTTGCCAAGGGTGGTCCACTTCCGGTCCGGAACATTTTCGTACCGCAGACGTTTACCGCCATTAGAGAAACTTATTTGGTCCACGGGACAGCAATCCAGGTCATCATGAAGCTTGTTAGGTAAATTTGCTATTTTCCCCCTATTTACTGGTTCATTAATAAGTTTACGTTGGAAAATTGTGTATATTTTCTGTGCATCCTTCCATGATCTATCGATAACAGGTAGATTTATGCTTGCCGGTGTTTACAAACAATGAACAATAATTGGTATCCACAATTTTGGGTGTAAGCTCTCTTGAGACAGGACCACTTTGGTAATAGTCACAGTTTAGTCTTGTAAGTCAAGTTATGGAATCGGTTCTGTCATGAAGACTCAGAGAAGGCTGTCTAGCTTTTGCTTTGTTAGGAAATAGACTAGACTAGACGTCTAGACTATCTTGACTTAAAGATCTGGCTGAGCAAATTATTATTCAAATTATTGGCCCAAAAGTTATGAATACCCAGTTTGAAATTGAGACTGTGCAACCCCATTCCCATCCCCATGTCATCTGAATTAGGGCAGGCAGACTAGAAAGATCTATTTAAGATCCCCTGTAATGTTTTCTGCCCACTAGGCTATCCAGTAACAAACATCAGAACCAATGGAGAAAGCATAGAAACTTGTTTACGTAAACATTAGTTGGCCTCGATAGATAGGTGATACCGTGGATTCCTCAAACGGCAAGATTTCCGCAGGCAACAACCCCTTAGCTTAGGGTTAGGGGTAGGGATAGGGTTAGGGGTAAGGGTAGGGTTAGGGTTGGGGTAGGGTTAGAGGTAAATAATCCAAATGAAATTCATCCTGTCCCATGAAAATAATCCCTCTTTAGTATGTTCTTATTTCGGGGGTTGTTGCATGGGGAAATCTTTCCCCTCAAACAGCAAAGAAAATCATGTAGTCTAGTAAAAAGACTTTGGATGAAGTTGGCACACCATAAGCCTATAACCCTGATCTCATGCTCATGCCTGTCATTACTGTCAAGCAAGTCTCTGTCTGCGTCTTCTCATTATTCACAGCCCCAACCTGACTCCTCTTAAAATGAAGACAATGTAGAATGTGGCTAAGATCTCCTGCCGTTCTGGGACAGGATGGCTTTTGCATGAATGCATTCAGTCATTGATTTAGCCATAAAATCTGTCCTATTCCGTGATTATTCTGACAATGTATTCATGTATCATCGCAGTCAGTCACTGCTTGATTAAGCTTCATTCTTGAGCACAGATTTCCCTCTTATCATAGCTCTTGAAGAGAATTAAAGTTCTAGTGATCAGTATCACCATCATTAAGCTCCACGGCGAAGAAAATTATGTACTGGACACTGATGGGCTTTGACACAGCTTTGTTTGATTCCCCTTAGCGCCCTTTTCGCGGCAACTACCAACTTGGTTAGCTTCATAACTTTCCATCCTTTACCAGCAACAAAACCTGTTACTTGAAATGCTAAACGCATGCAGCACTCTCTTATATTATGGAGTATGCCATCTTGTGACACACATGACAGCGCCAAGCCTCTTTACAAAAATTCAAAAATGGTTATCCACCATGCTCCTTTGCAGTGTGATGAATTTGATTTTCACAAATTTATATATCAAAATAATTATTTTTAATTTATGCAGAAAAACAGCATATATGCAGGAAAACAGCAGAGACACCAATGGCAGGTCTATGTACACCAATGGCAGGTCTATGTGTGTGTAATTGAGGAGAAATGTTTGCAGCATCACAAACAAATGCTTTCAAAAATGGTGCCTCACATGTGCACAAGTCGCGTTATTCCATGCATTATGCCATCTTTTTAGCGAAGAAAAAAACAATTATTATTAACACAATTCAATTTTGATTTGAAGATGACATTTGAAAGTCATATACATATTACATATGACATTTGGAAATGTAGGACATGGTTGATTATCAAGACAATTTTACTAATAACTGATTGGGAAATTTCTAAGCGAGCTCATGCTTGTCAGTGAGATGTGATCATGTCCAGACCCACATAGAGACTGACGAAAAATCTTAGAGAAATCTGGCAGCAGGTTTTTGAGTAATTTGACAAAAGTTGGCTCAAAGCAAAGTTTAAAGACTAATAGAAATACATGTAACTTAAATTTAAAACTGCATCCGTGCCTTACACATTACTGCATCACTCTTGTAACTCACATGTTTGCAAGATAAAATATACCATCATTCAGTATCATTAATCAGATTGTTACAGACAGACAGGATTGCCAGACTGCTGCTAGTCTAGCCCACTTTGCTCGACATTGATTATATTGACGTCCTGCTCAGTTATGACATAATTATATTCCTTTTTTATTACTACTTAATAATTTCTGCTTTGTCGACATGTAGCTCCTTTCTCTTCTCTTATGTTGACATCCTGGTGGCATGTTGAACAAGCAAGCCTTGACCATACTGCCACTGACCACTGATCTCTTTAGTTTCTTTTCATGGCACCATCAGCATTAGTTTTATCAATCAATCAATGGCCTAGAGCCACTTATGCCTCTGACTGCTCTGAGTCAGGGAGGATGGGAATAGGGGAAGAAAAGAGAGAAGAGGAGGAAGGGAGGTGATGGACAAAGAAGAGATATGGCAAGGGCCGTACATTTGTTGCTGCATGTGCCTGGTGATATTTATGCTCACTTTCTTCCTCTTTCTACACTCTTTTGCTGTCGGTATTACTCCTAGACTACATTATTTATCAGAGACTGTACCCAGACTAGTGGCCTTCCTTGTAAGTTTTGTCTCTTTACATTGACATTTCTGGACCCAATTTTCATGGGCCCACTGGTGTCGAGATACAGTACCTAGATTCCACTGTATTTTTAACAAGAGAGGTCTAAAATTGTGGCACATATGCTGGAGAAGAAGAAGAAATGAACATGTTATAAAATGTTAATAAGTTGAATTTTAACATGTCAGTTGTGGAAATGTTGCTTGCAGTAAGGTGTTGATATGTATCTGCTTACTTTTATGTAGGATTAATTTCTTAACTTTATTTGTTCCTGCAGGTTTCTAATGAAACTCAGTCATGAGACTGTTACCATTGAACTGAAGAATGGAACACAAGTTCATGGCACTGTTACAGGTGAGATACAAACAATTTCAGTTTCCAGATGAGCTCTGATAATGATATTGTGCAAATGTACAGTTGAATTGATTTTGGATATGATTATTCTCTCATTCTGATCAATTTTATTTTTTTTTGCATTGTGCATGGCAAAAGTATCTCTGTTATTCAACAAGGGGCATTATGGCTTTTCTGTAATTCAAACAGATTAAGGATAACACAGAAACGAGGTTGCTTTTGCTATTATCCTGCATACTAATTGTGCACGACCATTGTAAACGGGTCATGAAACAGAGAAATTAGTGCTAGAGAGGGCACATGTGTGGTACAGGGGAATTGGACTGATTAAAGGAGAAGTGGTAGGCTGAAGCACTTGGTGACACAGCATGCATGGACTACTGTACTAATAATCTAATGTACATCTATGTCCATTTTTTTTTTCATAGAAAAGCTGTTTTTCTCAAGACCACTTTTTGTATCTAAATTTTAAAATTTCCCTAAAAAATTACAGTAATTGAATGTGAGTGGATTCCTTGGTTATTTTGTGTGCAGGAGAAATATCAAAAATCCCCCTCAAAATATACAAGTACCCCGCCTGAGTTTCGGCGAGGGGGAATGTTGCCCCAATCACATATGACCGGGAATGATTGAACAAGGGTGGGTTTTCATTCCTATGGACACATTTCTCAGGTTATGTATGTTTTCATAATCTCTATCTTTTGTAAGTCCATAAGCATGAGAAATTATCCAGCCACCATTCTGTTTGGAAATTTAACGAAATTTGGCAATCTTTTTGCATAATTGTTGATGTTGCGGTGGGCAAGTTGTAAGAAAGGTTCTGTTGCATATGTAAGGCCACTGGAATTGAGGTTTACTGAACTATTACTGGCACGCTTTATTTTATATTAATTTTTGTATTACCAGTTACTCTTCTCAGCTGCAAGGGAACATTAATTTCAATCAATTCCCCATCTTTCAGGAGTTGACGTGAGCATGAACACACATCTGAAGGCAGTCAAGATGACAGTGAAGAACAAAGAACCACAGCAGTTAGATTCATTAAGTATCCGGGGCAACAACATTCGCTATTACATCCTGCCAGACAGTCTACCTCTTGACACACTACTTATAGATGATGCACCCCGTGCCAAAGCACGAGGCAAGAGAGAAGGAGGAAAACGTAAGTTTAAAAAATTCTGCCTGTTTTTAAGTGCCAGCAACTTTTAACTTAGAAACCTGTTTGAAATAATGGACTTTTGAAATTCTTTTTTTTTTTTTTTTAAAGTGTCATCCTTTCAGGAATATTTGACTTATTGAAACAACAGAATCCTTGGTTAAGGTTTCATTATGGTTAATGTTTTAGTGAGCATGACCAGATTTACGAGGGAGATGTGTTCATGGTCACAGCTGGATCATGGATTGCCTTCGGCCACAAGGTTCATTTATATGTGGGCAGATGCTCTGATAAGCATTGACGGTGTGTAACTGAAAATCCTAATATCTGCTACCTGATGCTTTTGTTTAATGCAATCAGATGTTATAATATTTGGTAACACCATAGGCCCAACAACCAGCACAATGAGAATCGGTTAGTTATTATCTGTTAAATTTGAGACATTTTTTTATTGAGTTTCTGTGTTATGCTTTGGTTTCTGCACAGCACCAAATGTTTTATATACAGTGAACCTTGGATCTAACTGGGTTGCCGGGACTGACCTTCAGTCCTCGTTGAAACCAAGGTCTCGTTAAACGCAAGGTCTCTGCAAGTCATGTGAAAACTGGTCTATCACTAGTGAGAACCTTTAGCTAAAAGGGTACTAAAATTTGCACTTCAAAAATATCGCTAGTTCTACCCTTGACTCCAGACATCATTAGCATGACAACATCGCGAGCTGATATATGTACCGATTTATTTAAACAAAGGGACAAAAAATTGTAGACAAAGCAGTGTAAATGTTGAAAACAAATGGTTACAATCACTGTCTCTGGCTGTGATTAAAATTTTGCCTAGTGCAATTCAAAATTCTTGGCCAATCATCAGCCAAGCATGTTATTTCATAGTTCCATTGTCCATTTCCCACCCTTCCCCTCGCCCCTTGCATTGCAGACTTCAAAGGCTTTAATTACTCTTCCGCTGATCGCCCCGCTGGTCAAATCTCTTTCCTCCACCCCCACCCTCCCTATTCCGCTCCTTTGCACGCAGATATTATGGTAACTTTTCATGTTGACTCAATCTTGTAAGTTGTAAACTGTTGGTAGCAATTGTTATGTAATCCTTCGAGAGTTGCTCGCTGCCGACAGTTAGTTTTATTGTGGGTGAAAAGGATGTGCGACGGCCGAAAAGGATGTGCGACGGCCTAACCTCGTTAGAGCCGAGGTTGCTAAATTTTGTATTCGCTGGATCAGAGCTACATTTACTAATTACAAATAAAGGAACAAAACAGGGATTTTCATTTCCCCCGTTGAATGCAAGCTCATTGTATTTAAGGTTCACTGTTTAATAGAGCATGATATGTCAGCCTTGGAACTGACCAAAGTGTACTTGTTCATGGAAGTATGCACTAGCCCTGCATGTACCTTTCAAAAAGAAACACCGGGACCAAAAATACTGTACTTAGTAACTTAATATTCATGTTCATTTACTAAGCGTGTCTGTATTCAGTATGCTCCACTGTGTGATTTTCCAAATGCAGAATATTGCTCAGTGAAGAATTGATATGGATTCCTGCCACATAAGAGGTGGGAAATGTTTCTAATTATGGAGATTTACTCTTGAAATTTGTGCTGATGATCTTACACTTATAAACTTGTATTGATGATCTCTCAATCTCTTTCTCTTTGCAGCTATGATGGGAGGCAGAGGGCGTGGTCGTGGGGGGCCAAGAGGGCGAGGCAGGGGTGGTCCCAGAGGAGGTGGTCGTGGTGGTCCCAGAGGTGGACGGAGGTGAAGCCTCTGACATGGACTGGGGATTTCGTCATCGGCATTGGGTGGTTCTTCATTGCTCCATCCTGTCATTTGTATATATATTTCATTGGGATCAGTGAGGAAAGTGTGTTGAGGCTGAGATTCAGTAAGATCGTTGATGTTATTGTATAATTATGTGGAAGTATGTAATGATAAAGATGAGATGGATGAATGGGAATTTTTTACATGAATGCAAGTTATTGAGGAAGGACCCGGAATACTGTCCACAGAATCTGTGGGGAATGATCCCAGTTTGTAAGAGATACAAGAAAAGTGTCATTTCAGTGACATGAGAATTGGAACATACATACATTTTGGGCTAAATAGCAACAAATTAGAAATGGGAATACTGAAATTTGAAGCAGTAAAATTATATTTCAGGTGATTTTTATTTCTTTAAATAATGCCATACCATATCAATTTTTGAAAGTACATCAAAGCGTGGACTTTTTTTGAAAGGGAAAGAAGTTGCTCAGAATAGTGGATAAGCACAATTATTCAGTATTTCAATGGACAGGGCCACAAATATGGTAAAGAAAACTGGAACTAAATCTGAATTAAACAAGTATTAATTTTAATTGTAAATTAGGAAAGTCAGCAATATGACTGCTTCTGCCCCAAGTGGACCTGTTCAAACTGTGATGGACTTTATCAATGTTCATAGCCGAGGTGTGAATTTGGATGTTAAACATTGTTACAGTGAATTCTTGTCTGAAAGTATTGTCATGTATGCCTTTTTGCGTAGAAATATTTGTTGTGAAATAAACATTGTTAAGACTTTGGACACTGAATTTTTGTTTGTGATGTTGTGAATCTGTAGAGAAATTTCTATTTTAGAAGTGGGGGATGGGCCAGGTTTAGTCAGACATTTGATCACACTGGTTTCCGGGAAGCTGGCATGCCATTTCAATTAATGTTTATCACCCAGACTCACAAAGCAAGATTTTGTACCACTTTTTGGAGGATAACACTTAGAGCTTTCACAGTACTGAATCTTCACATGAGTTCAAAGTGCTTGTCAGCATTAGACCAATTTTTGCATTGCTTTGCTGTATATGGTTAATATATATGAGAAATCCCTTGCATGAAAACACTAATGCATTACAGAAGACCTACTGTACTTGTTTTGCTTCTCTAACACAACATAAAGCATCAAGCTGCGAGTTGTTCATGATTGTAACTATTCACAGCTGCATTCAGAAAATCAGGAAAGAACAAAACAGGTCTAGTTTAAAAGCTTTATTCTTTATTCAAGGTATGATCCCTGTCAAATAACAGTGTAAACAGGCAAGAAGTACACCATACTATGGCTCAAAAAGTTTCACTGTGTACATGAGGGAAATACTGACAACACTCACACAAGACACTTTCTGAGTAAACAAGAAACTCTTCCAACTACACAAGTTTTAGTGACTAACACTGCAGGGTAAACAAGACACCTGCCACTAGAACCACATTACTGAAAAAATAAAATATAACAGCATCATTTACAGTGCACTTCACTTGGGCCATTATACTAACATTTTCTGTAAATTTATTTGATCATTAAACAGCATCACAATTTTCTATTTTCTGATGCCAACTATTATAGAATCTACCAATTTGACCACCTTTAAACAGCATTTCACTGTCCATGAGACAGCAATTTTGCAGACATCCACAAGAAATAGGCCTTTGTACTTAATTCTAACACAGTTACTCTCTCATTTAAGTAGGATAGTTTTCCCGCTTCCATGCACTTCTACATCTACTGTAGTATTATAATCATCTAATATTTGTGACGTATTGTCTAGCCTACTTCTTATCAAACTTGCAGTACAATTCAAATTTTCCATTTTTACACGCCATGTTTTTAATAGATCAACAAAACACTAATAGTCAAATTTTGAAGTGTTCTGTGAAATGTAGGACTCGCAATCTGGCAACATCAGACTGGCTGTTTGGTCAAAGTTAATTTTCAAGTGCAGTGAGTAGAAAAGCTGCAGCCAGAAGCAATAAAACTGCAAAGCAACAAAGGGACCAGGCTGAATTTCATTATCTCATTACTCAATCAGCCAACAATGACATGGAAGAACTAGTCCAAGTAGCAGTATTGAGATGGTGTTCATTCATTATTTGGCAATACTTATAGTCCCCTAGTGCAGTTGTCCCAATTTGGAGACTTTCAAACAACTCAAATATAATTTCTTCACTGAGTTTTTCAGAGGCAGCGACTGTCCATTTCTGCTTACACTTACAGATCACTGACTTCCGGTAGACCTCAAACTGTCATCCCCAGTGATTTCCGTACAGAAACTTACAGTTGACCTGTAAAACTTCTTGGTGTGAAACATTTGCTCCCATATTGGAGAAAGACAAAAGAAGCCCAAAAAACACTGGTCTTTCCTCTCAGCTCGTCTTTTAATCCTTTTTAACTTTTGCGCTCTCCCTTGCCTGGGAAAATGAGTTTGGTAGCAAGGTATTCTCGTAAAAGGATGGGAAGGTCACAGAGGAAGGAGGATGCAAGATGAAAATTTCTAATCATAGATTAGCTTCAATGGTTGCAAGTTAGGGCAATTCCTGAGACACTAAAAGTAGTTGCAATGGCAAACAATTAAATAGGCATTTGGTTTGAAACATTTCAGTGGCAGTGTTTTTGTGGTTCATATTGAAAGCATGTGCCTCCAGGGAAGCCTCTATGTTTACTATCTCATCCTACCAAGTGGTACAATAGAATAAAAGTTAACTGGAGTCAAACAGTAGAACAATACTGTGGTACAGTGTAAGTCAGTTAAACGAAAACCAGTAAAACCCCAAAACCGCTTTATCCAAAATATTTCCCAAGTCCTCTTGAAAGTCTTTGTATGCTCACTGCTCAAATACATGTACCTTGTAACTGAGGATTATTCAGTTATTTCTGATATTTTACTGTGCTTGACTTGAACAAAGATCATTCTGTCTTTGGAATTCACCACTCAAGACAACTGGCAACAGTCAATATCGAAACTGGAGAGAAGAATCAGCCCTTGTGTGCAAGTTAAAAAACCTTTTCAACATCCATCCACCTACCTTCTCTTCTCTACTGCATCGATGCACTACGAGATAGAGGTACAGGGGAGAAGACCCCTATGTTTTCCCACAATGCTAGTGGCCATGTGAAGTTGGGGTGGGTTGGTGAGGACTGAGGTTTCTACTTGCCTACCTGCGCTTCTTGATTATTTTCTGACAGCCAGTTGTGTCCAGTGGCAAGAATTTTGCAGAAACGAGATTAGAGGTCTCTGCTGAAATAACAGCACTGCTGCAGGCAATGTCCAACTACATTGAAAAACAGATGTTGCTATCCAGTTTCTTTGATAATCCGTTGCAAGGCAAGGATGCATTGTTGTTTTTTTTCTACTGTATTTCTGTTGGAACTTTTAATCCGAAGCAATTTGCATGGTTCCTACGATTTTGGTTTAACTAATTTCCACTATATATATAATATACATAATATACCTGTTTAGCACTGAAATATTGGATCATTGTACTGTACAGTAAGTGTATACACATTAGATTTCTAGCCTTCTAATACCAAACATCCCATGATAAAGTTGATCTAGCCTCCTATCACTATCAGTGTTGTACTGTAGAATCTTGACGAAAAACTGGGAGACATGCAAATGCATTTTTCTATAGGGTGCAACATATGACAATTTTCACAAATAGTGCCCCCCAAATAAATTGCAATCTCCATAGTTTGCTAATATGAGATAACAATGAAACACTGATTGATCAATACACTTGTGCAATATGAATAAGTACATGAATCTTCACTATTTTTCACTTCAAATTTTCTGCATTAATGATATGATCTGGCACTGATCTCACTTGACAAAGATTTTGCACCTTTACTTCTTATCTTGCCACATTAAAGAAACTAGGAAAACATGGTGTGGGAGTACAGTAAAACTCACTCAAAGTGGTGATACAATGTCTTTCCAGTAGAATGTAATATCAGTGAAGGCAAATATTCTTGCCATCCAAACTTTACCAAGGACAATCAAGTGCGTGTAAATGGCTAAATGACTATGTCTGCTAGAATAAACCTGTCTACAGCGTCACAATTAGCCACCAGAAACCTTTTCATAGAAGCTGCCACAAGCTCTTCCATTTACGATTTCAACTCTACATCACTAGTAACAGAGTACTGCAATCTTCAATGAATTTGAATAGAACTTTATAATTTATATACAGATACCAAAATGGATTGAGACCTGCCTCTACCACTGGAAAAAAAAACAACAAACTTTTAAGGAAGAACAAACACTGATAATGCTAATCCACAATGCTTCTGATAAAGAAAAACCACTCCCCTGCAAAATCAATCAATGAACTTGACTGCTCATCACCTAAGATGAAGGCACATGTTGTGCATTACAAAGTTTCCAAATTACAAAATGCAAAACGGGCATGTGTGCATAAGAAAAACATTCAGGTCAACCCCCAACCTCTCCTATATAATGTCACATTCTTTTTTGCCACATCATATTTCTGTGCATCAGGACCAGCATTTCAAAGAAATTTTTCTAATGCTGTGCATTTGTCATGCCAGTCCCTTGCTCTAGAGCAGTATTCATTGACAACTGTCACTTTAAAGTTGTGGTTTATGAGCCCATATCTGTTCGCTCAAAGATGCCACAGCATATGTGCTTTTTCACTGTTCTATTTTTGCTCACACAATAGTTTCCCATGAGCCAAAATCATATCACAGGAAGATACAAATGGTAGAGCAGATAGAAAATTTTCCATTCTTTTTTCTCAAAAATAAATTACAGTTAGGGATAAGGAGTATAACCAGAAGTTGGCAAGAAAGAAATTTTACTTTCAGGTATCACCACCTGCCACAAAATGACAGCACTTGATCTCATCTGCATAGATATAATACATACGGCCACTACCTGCTTTTGAATGAATGCACAATGAGTATTATAGAAGCTTATCAAAGACACGAACAGAATCAAGAAATAAACCAAAATCATAACACCACTTACTGTGCCACATGAAAAACAAACGTCCCCTTAGATCCCCAGACAACCATGCCTATAGTACGTAAGCCCGCCTTTTACCCCCTAGTTTCAAAATTTTTTTACATGTTGGTATTGATTACATTTTCACATCAGCTCCATGAAGCACACAAGTAATATATATGCAGTTATACAGGTTCTTGTGAAAGGTGATACAGAGTGTCACAAAAAAAAAATGAATCTTCCAATTTGGCATTACTTTTACAGATTTGGTTGAAAATGAGAAAATTCACACAAACCAACCTCATCTAATGCAACAAAAGCATTGAAATTCTGGTGTTTATTAAGTTTATAGCCTGAGGACAAAAAAAAAATGCTATGATAACGTAAAAACAGCAGGTCTAAATTGAAATTGCCCAAGTTTGCATTAAGATTTGGCGTAAAAAATATAAAATGTGCTGAGTGCAAAGCAAATTGGGTGTTTATTCAGTTACAACATTACTGGTTAAAATTAATTAACTGACAGACTGAACTTGGTGAATTTGAGTTTCACCTCATAGACACAGGTTACAGAGAGATATAACATTCAGAGAATGTGCTTTAACTGATACTCCTCTTCATACTCATGCAGAAACAGTGTTTGAAATTGTCAATTTGCCTCCATAAATCTGACCTTATGACTATGGCAACAAAGCTGTCTCTCATGTCCTCGACTGTTTGTGGAACTGCTATTTGGACACTGATAAATTCCAAAGGGTTCAAGCTGGATGAATGTAGATCCACCCAAAATCCAGTTGATGGTTTAGAAATGTCCCCAAAACCTGCCACTCAGCCAATAGGTTTCTATGATAAAAGTTTCTCACAGGATCTCAAGTGAGGCAAATATGTCTGATAAAACAAAGGGCAACTAACTTTAAATTTTTGCTTGAATACTGCATCAACGTCCATTTACAGTGAATGCATTAAAGTTAAAGGTCATGGAAATGCAAACTTGTTCAATGCAAACTTCTGAAAGACTAAAGTTATTTCAAATGCGGTGTGAAGGTGTAAATGTGACTAAAACTAAAAGTCAGTTAGCTTTTACCATCTATGCTGCCTTCAAGTTCAACAGGTCTTTTGTCAATAAATTTCAGATATATCTTGGCAAGAATATTGCAAAAATGGAGGCTTGTTCTTTTTTTCTTTTGTGATACTCTGTGTATTGTTCTTTCAGTAGTATACATTAATCATCTAGATAAGTAGATCTCATGCTGCCTGGCAGAGAATTATACTGTACTTGTCTATAATAATGATCACCTCTGATATTAGATTTCTCCTTGACCTGCATTAATACAGCCAGTAGGTGTCCATGTCAATAGCGCAGGCAGCAACTATGCAGTACAAGCAATATTCATTGTGATACTGCAAAATTGAATAAGAGAAATTTGAATTTCATGAAGGGTGTAAAATTACAGGAAAAAGATAACTGTATGAATTACAGCAAGACTTTCTTTCCAATGAGGATAGAAAATATGAGAATGTTACCAAATGTGGAGGTGGAATGAAATTTTACAGAACACATTTGCTCGAAAGCTAGACAGTGTCTGTGTGAAATTAAGGCAAGGATAAACTCTTTCCTTTAGGCAAACATGAATTTACTGGGCATCAAAGAGATCTAATAAACTATTTGATGTCTGGATCCCGTTCACTAAACCTTACAAATGTACTCACAGAAATGTAATTATGTAAACATTCATCTTGGGGCTTTCTGACTGATTAAACCAAATAAAACTTGATACAATTGTCGAGCTATGGACAGTATATGTACTTATTGAGCTCTGGACAGTACAGATTGTATTACATGTCATACACCTTAACAACTGGGATCCCACCTTGAAAAGCATACTTCACATAGCTTGATATTAATAAATGCATACCACAAGCTTTTGATGCTCACTAGAGCAATTTGGTCATGCCAAGCCATGAACTTTCATTGGAAATTTCACCTAAGCTTATCAATATCCAGGAAAACCAAAATCTGGCAAAATGCACATCTCACTCAAGCACTCTCACAATACATAACAAAGCATACACCATATAAATCAAGAGCACCTATATCTTTGACAAATGGTCTCTAAAACCAAGCGCAAACTCTGACAACTGTCAAATTTCTTACCCAAAAGTTAAAAGATAAACTTATTTTTAAGAACAAAATCCTGTGAGGAAACTGACATCTTTAAGTGGAATAAGTCATCTGAGAAAAATACAGATAATGTATGAAGTGATATGAATCACTTGTGAAAGAGTCACACTTGAGTTCACTGTATCTCAGTTGAAAGTATGAAACATAATTTTGCATTGTACATTCAAATATGCTTACTATGAAAATAATGGGACTGAATAACAGATGAATCTGCTTTATTTGATATCCCTGGAAACACTAAAATTTACCAAATTCGAGTAATGACTTTAAGAATGGAAGTTCATGTAATGGTATAGCTGTGTTATATTTATTCAAAGCATTCTCCATGACAGATTGAAATTTGCATAAAATTGTCTATTTTTAACCATGCTGTATCAACCAGCATTCTTTTGATTTTGTGAGCCCTGAAAAAGGCTGTTTTGGGGGGACAAGATTGAGTTTGCTAAGCAGTAGCCTTTAAAAGGACCGCTTGAGATAAAAATATCACCCCATCATTTCCAGCTTGGAATAAACCCTAACCCCCTCCCCTATCTCTCTCCCAAGTGCCGCCGGGCTACAACAGTGTTCACCTTGCTAAATGCTAACGAGGGAGTTTGTATGAAATGGAAGAAACAAACTGTTTGAGTAAAGAGTGTGCATAGGTGACTAACTGGACTTCTTCATTTCCTCAGTCCTATTTTCGACACATCATTTCATTTGTGCACTGTTATCTTGGCAGCAGTTTAGTCCTCCTCAAAAATGTTCTTGTTTTGATTTCTTTTTTTTTCCACTTGTAAGCTTAGAAATGTATTGCTTGTACAATCTCCATGCAGTCTAATAAAAACACACATGATACATGATTTTCCAAGGTTTATTTCAAGAGAAGTATAATTGGCACTTTCAGTAGCCCACACATACTGTGTCACTGAGTGTGTGTTTATCAATCGATTGTTTGACCATGCATTCTCATGCGCCATCCTCTTCCCTTCCCTGTCTTTTCAGTCATACTGTGATACAATAATAACACATATGGCCCTTCTAAGCCTTAACCCTGCTCACTGCTTGATCAAACACTTCATTGCTTCATGCAATTAGGGTTTGGCATCATTTAAGAGAACATCAAAGGCCATATTCCTTGTCTTTGCTAATCTGTTCAAATTAAAGAAAACCATGATGCACAACCTTGAATAATGGAGATATTTTAACTGCAGTATGCGGAAAGAAGAAAAACCTTTTTCCGTTGTATTAAGACACAACAGAATAATTCAAGATTGAATATGGTGGACTCAATGGTCTTCTGTATTTTTCATAAAAGCTGTAATGGTAGCACTTTGTCCCATGTCTGTGGTGCAGGGGGAAATCTTGAGGAACGTCAGAGATTGGGGTTATTTGTGCTGGGATTGATACATTACAAATGATGCAGACTACATCTTAATCTGAAAAATGAGACAGTAGGGACCTCAGAAATGCTTTGCAAATAGAAGTGTTTCACAGATTAACACCAGGAGCATGAAAGACATGACAAATGATATTACCAGTTTCGTTAATTAAGATTTTGTAGAACAAACATGTTCTCTTCTTTTTATCTTTTATCCAGGGAAGGCCCACTTTTCATATTCTTTAATGCAATTGTTAAGTTCAAAACTTTGTTACAGGAAAACAAAAAACCTCACTATGATGACTTTGTGTTAATCACTCCCGAATTCATTTCCAGGTTTCCCTTGTTTAGCCTGGATTATTGTATGGGAAGCTTGACTTGGTTTTCAGATGATAAAAGGATGACCAGCACTGAAGCCATTTCAACGGTCAGTAGGAGGGAATTTGAGAAACCTCTGTAATAAAACTGTTACATCATGAAGATTCTCTTTATATTGTAACGATTTAGACCACACATGGTAGAAACGCACCAAACCAAGCTTCCACAAAATGTTTCAAAGAACTGTACTCTATTACTGCAGGCACTTCTTGTAATTCCTTTGGTGTCTCCAGCTACAACATACCTGCCTTACTTTATGCTTCCCGTAACTTCCTGTATGATGCATCAATATATGTGCAGCATACGCTCTACGTGCCCCAGCCAGCTACCACATAATAGATTCAGGAAATGTATTCCTGATCTTCTCTCCCTCCTGTGAGTTATGTTACATCAAAAAGATGGAGGTGAGCATTTCCTTGGCACAATATTTCTAAATAACTTTAATGAAAATTTGATACGAAAAATCTGAACACCTTGTTGAACATTATATTTGCTGTCTTTTGTACACTACACAGGGAAAAAGCAAACAGATTTTATACTAATATATGCATACAGCACCTTAGACAGAGCAAAAGCCCCAAATTTTGCATCCACTTGCTGTGCCAGTCTCAATATGAAAGAGATAAATATTTTAATGCCACATATTGCACACAACATGACACCCCAACACAATTTCTCACATTCTATAATTTTCACTAAGACTTCCCTCCCAAAGTAGCAAGTGCATAGATCCTTTATTCCTTTGAGTCAAAAATGAAGAGCAGCCACAGCCAAATAATTTTTCCTTAGAAAAGACTGAAAGTAAAATGAGATTTCTGACCATAAAAATGTTCAAATAGGGTTAAAACATGTGGATGAGAATAAAGTCAAATGAGTTGGGGGT
>JAWQUT010000090.1:1042105-1062429 GCA_033807755.1 Ellobium chinense | reverse complement strand
TTTACGATAACTCTTAATCTATGATTAAACATTTTATCTGTGTGTCAGAATATTGGCATTTACAAGCTTCAGTGATTTTGAAAAGTACGGTGTGTAACGATTTATTTTTTTCTAGGATTAGGCATTTCACAAGAGTTTACGATAACTCTTAATCTATGATTAAACATTTTATCTGTGTCATAATGTTGTCATTTCCAACTTTCACGGCTTTAATGAAGTACGATGTGTCATGATTAAAATTTTTTTCCTGGGATTAGGCATTTCAAGAGTTTACGATAACTCTTAATCTGTGATTTTAAACATTTTATGGTGTGTCAGAATGTTTACTGGGTGTTCCTCCCAACACAACAGACACGCCGTAACCGTTATTTACGATTTGATTCACATTGAATAAGAGAAAAAAAGTGTCTTTGTGGAAAGGGTTATAATAAAGTTCTATATTTTCCATATTTCTTCATGCGTCTGTGTCCATTGTGCCTCCACCATTCCCCCTTCCCACACCAAAAAAAAAAAAAGCACATGCATCAAATGACCATTTGTGCTAGACTAGGCGTAGACTTAGTCTAGTATCGCAGAATACACCCTTTTTGGCCTTCGATACAATTTTACTTTTCAAATTTCTCACGTTTAGTAAATATCTTTACAGATCTGCACTCTGCACAGGACGTTGGACCTAATTTTGATGTATAATGTGAGTAAGTTTATGCATCGAGCTGTAGGCCTACAGTATTTTACGTATTGGAATGTACTGTTACTGATATGAAACCAAGTGGAAACGACTGAGCTTGCAATTGATTCTAAAAGTTATGTGAATAGGCCGAGCGGTCAATAAGTTAATGGCGTGTAAAATTGCATAAACAGGTCCGTATGTCACGTTCACCAGTCTGTCTATGTGCTGGGTACCCATTCTGCAACACGCTTTCCTCACATTGTGTACAACTCGGGGTACTGTCGAGTTCGTACTCGAAAGGGGACATAACTCCTTTAAGTGTTAACTTTCAGGAGTTACCTCCCGCAATCGGATTTCCGGAAAACGTCTATTGAAAAATAGAGAGCTTAATCTGATTTTCAGTAAAGTTATAGGACATCTGTCTTGTAACATTTCTCAAGGATATGACTTTCTTTGAGGAGGAAAAATTAAAGGTCTAACATCGCTAAAGCAGCGGGCTGCATGTCTGTGTTGCCACTCTGGCCATGTGCTTTTCCCCAATAGCGCGATGTTATTTTTATCCCATTTCCCTACTCACGGTATGAATTCAAAAAAATATCTATCAGTTTACAACTAAACAGAATAAAGCCAAGCATTTTATGCATCGATCCGAAATTTCATAGTAATCATAGTTTATTTTCCAATAATTTACGAGCGATTTCTTCCTAAGAAAAGTGGCTTTTCATGAAGCCATTTTACCCTGTCTTACAGGAAAAATCTGTACCGGTGGCAACATCGTTGTGCATATTGATCATGACGCCGATGGTAGTGAAATATCGACAGAGACAACAAATGATAACTATTTCAAGGCAATGGTCGACTTCTGCCACTCAGAACAAAGCTGAACTGACGTGAAAATGGTCTTTGCTTAAAATCTGAAAGTCTGGAAAGATTCTGTAAGCAAATCTAATCGGGAAATCGCAGTAAATAATAAGACAGCGGTTACCAGCAATTCGAGAATAAGTCGTATTCCTAGATTATTCTGTTACATGAATGCACGTGCTGAAGAAATTTCTAAATCTACCATACAAACAATGCTGTTGTAGCCCAAAAAAGACAAACATATTAGTGCAAGCTGAGGAAACTGATCACTGTGTCTAATAAGGAAAAGACTTGAATTCTTTCCCTTTAAATGAGGTGAAGAAACAAAAATATGAAGTGGGGGTTGGTTGGTTCAGTAGGACCTTGCTAAGACCAAATCACCCAAAAATTCAATGAAAAAGAAACAATGAAAGACCTTTTTTTATGTTTCCAAGAGGAAAATTGTGCAGAAAAGGTAGTGTCAATGAATCAGTGTTCGCGAATTTTACGGCTTTCCGAGGCCGAAGCTAGTGATGAATACTGAGTTTAGCCTGGCCTGAAACGGCATAATAGTAGGCCTGGACCCTCTAGCCTCTAGCTAGACTAGTAGCCAATGGCAGGGGCTAAGAGATGAAACGAACAAAACAGGCAAGATATGGAATACGGTGGTATGGCCTGATTCTAAGTATATGTAGTTTGTAGTCGGTTATCAGATTTGTCATTCTGTTGACTAGAGCACGTATGATACTTACAGAGCACGAAAACAAACTTAAGGTGCAGCTGAGTGCGCTGAAGATTGCGGAAACAACAATGGCGACATGTCTTGTAGAGTAGCAGCAACAATGATTCTCACAGCTGATTGGTTTAAAATACAATGGCAATAGAAAGCAAGAATTGGCTGATAGGATCAAGGAAGCCGAATATTCATCAGTTGCTAAAATATTATTTTTTTTGTAAATGATGTGAAACATGTTTTCTCAAGTTAACTTACGTGTTAGTAGATCTATATGCTTCCACTTTGTAAAGTACTACTGTATTACCATAGAGAAGGTCAGTAATCACCACCTCAATACCAGAAAGCTATCACTGCCACCAATAGCAATTATGGAGCCACTGAACATACATGTAAAGTAAGAATGTTTTAGTTGAACTATTGTTCGAATCATCAAGTAGACTAACTGATTGGGATTATTTCTGATTCAACCAAATTATAAAGGAGTTGATCCGTGGAGTGTGTGCCCTAGAAGGAAAGTCAGCCATCACACTGGCATGGANTATATATATATATATATATATATATATATATATATATATATATATATATATATATATATAAAATGTATGCATTTTTATTTTAAAAAAATATGTTTGGTTGTAAGCAGAATGGTTGTGATGAAAAAGAAACAAATGCAGTTGTGTGCTTATCTAGGCCCATGTGATTTATTGGTAATATTTCAGAACGAAGTCACTCTTGGAACAAGCCTCACAGATCTGTGTCCATCTTATCTACCCATAGTAAAAATCCTGGTTTTGGTCACTGTATTTTGTTTGGTATCCTAGTCTTCTTTCTGTCTGGCTTTTAAAATCATCTCGCGTGAAGTTAAATTTGCTCTATGCTTTGAAAACATTCTTTCACGCAGATATGACACACTCTTCAAAAAACATTCTAAGTGGATAATGGTCTTTGACAAATGAAGGGACACAGAACTGTATACATTTAAGACAAAGATTTGTGAATACTGTAGGCCTACATAATAATTATAGTTTGTAACCGTTGCTTCTTCAGTATGGCCACTTCAGAATAAGCTTAACAATATTTGACCGTTTAATCAAAAGAAACCTGGCATTGGAGTTTCGTTTTCACTAAATCTATAGGCACGGTTGCCGGGTCAACAGTCCTAAATTATATCAACATTAGACGCACAGTACATTGTCCGAAATGGCTTAGTAAGCCTACTGTGCACGCAAAACTACCAAACATCTTTAAGAACGACTTTGACTGTGCATTATTAAATGTGTGGCAGCACTGGCAGCTCCTACATCACTCTGAACCTATCTCCTCAATGTTCTTCCTATAGTTAATGCGTCCTGCTCGACAAAATGAGGCACATTTCGCATTTTGATGTTGAAATCACCGAACAGGTGGGTCTAAGCCCTTTCTTTTGATGGAAACAAATTACTCTAATTTAGTAGTAGAAATAATATTTTTTATTGTCTTTCAAAGATAGGAAGTGACACAACCACAGTTTTGAGAAAAAAACGGCTTAGATATAAGCCAAAACTGCCTGGCAACCAAAGTTCAAGGTAATATTTGATGAAGTTTGATGTTATACCTTTTTTCAGATAGGCTGGTCATATCTTCCTCAGAAAGTCCATATGAAAAGTTTAAACTGAAGTGCAGTGAATTCATAGGAAATGCTAAGATCAAGCTCGTGAAAATCGCTCGTATGACATGAGCGGGTATAGGCTCAATTCGCGTCAAAATTGTCCGTGGTGATTCGATTCATAGTCAAGTTAAGACCTTTTCTCATCTTGTACTGCATTTTGAGTTTGAAATAGGAACTTTTCAATTCTATTAAAAACTCAGATTCGATAAATGTCGACCCGATGATGCCGTTTGATGAGTTTGATCGATTTCGATAGAGCCGAACAGCGTCTCATTTTGTAAGGCGGCTATAGGAATATATATTTTTGAGTTGTTCTAAGGTACTATATCTGCCAAACAACCCACCAACAACTACAGACCAAAAATTCCATTGATTACATGCATTTGAACAAGTTTCCTTGATAAACTAGGAAGTAGAGACGTGATATAGGAATTCATTGAACAGTGTTTAAAATAGTTAAATATCTGTCATAAAAAAATAAATCGAATTCCTTTAGAAAAGATGGGAAAGGTCTGTTTCATATGTATATGACAAGAGTTTGATGTTGATTTGACGGCAGTGGTAGCCATTTCAAATTGGAGAAAATCTGAAAAGTCTATTGAAATTCACAGAATCTGTTACGATCTAAGACCTAGAGTTGTGTTCTTTTTCTCAGGCTCCTCGGCTGAGACAGCTGATGTAGCTTACTTTGCCCTGTATCTTGAAGTCTGAAATTCAGTGGCAGTATAAACTTAGGCTATGTCTTTTCTCAGCTAGTTTTACAGATACCATAATTAGTGTGGTAAGGCACATTTATTATAGCCTGTATTGATGCATTTCGCAGTGTTCTTCATAGATTAAGTGTGCACAAAAAGAAAAACACTGGATTCTCGTACAAAATTTTTGCCAGCATGATCAGGTGTTATTTCCTATAAAATGCATTAAAACCTTAAACCCTTATGTAGCTTGGGTGGCAAGGCATATAGTATTCTCTTGTCAATAAAGGGGTGGAATGTGAGCCGGGTCTGATAATTATTTTTTATGCTGTTACACATTATCTAAAGAAGTGTGTCACTAGGGATTTTACCAAATTACTGTGAAGGTTCAATTTTGAGAAGATGGGCCGGATAAAGCTACACCAGAAAATTTCCTGTCCCTACCAGGAATCGAACCCAGGGTTTCTCAGTTTGCAAGCCTGAAGGTGCTACCACTAGGCTACAGGGACGCTAACTTCACAGCAATTCAGTTCTTACATACCTACTGCTTGAATTGGTCCCTAGCTTTCATGTGTGTGCCTAGTGGTCACCAGTAACTGTAACACATTTCCTAACTGCTGACACTTCAATCTTACTATTACTGTTCTCATGCACTAGAGTTGGACACTCTTCTCATTTGCTTCTCAGAAGAGTTGAGTCATAATACATATATTATAATACAGAAAGGATCTGATAGTACCCTTTTCCTTTCCGGGGTTATGCCCTCATGTCTTTCCATAAGTAGGTGGATTGGGGGTAACCATGTGTATAACAGTGACTTACTCAAGCTCTGTGAGTGGCCTAGCCCGCCCACGCCTAGGTCTGACTGACTGCCTGCCTGGAGAACTGCCATCAGTGCCAGACTGAAATACTCACAAACGGATACCAAAATATATGAAATACCTTTTGGATCCAGACATGGCTAACAAACATTTTGGAAAAAATGTATCACTTTTAATGCAATTAATGCCTCTGTGCAAAAATCGAGACAACGGAGCTTTCGAAAGAAAGAAAATGTTTGACCAAAAGCAATGACGGGAACTACAATTCGTTGAAGTGATGCAACTGTCCTTTAAAGTATATCTGATTTATTTATTATTTTCAGAATTGTGAACGAGGAGTAAAATTGTGATCAAAACCAGCCTAATGAAGAATTGGGGACCAAATTAGAATAAGAGGTGACCTTTTCTGAAAGAGATTTGTGAAAATTTTGGGCGTTGACCTCCCACTCTCACCCCCCCCCCCCCCNCCCCCCACACCTTTTTTTTTCTTCCCCTCAAAAGATCAGGCAAAACAAGTACTTTAACCTCCATCGGAGAAATATCCCGAAATCACAGTGGTATTTGTAGAATAGCACAAAATGTTAATAGAACCGGAAGAGGAAAAAACAATGGTGCCAGTATCCTCGAATGTGACAGTCCAGGGGAAGTAAATCTTTTATTTCTTTCCCGCCATTAAATTTTTAGCTGTCTCCCTTGGACAACCTGCAACATTCAGGTCTTTGACACCTATTGTTTTTTCTTCTTTTGGCCCTATTAACGTTTTGCGTTATTCTGATTATACCACTGTGATTTGGGGAAATTTCTTCCATGGAGGTTAAAGCACTTCTTTTGCCCGATCTTTTAACTGGAAGAAAAAGAGGGGTCAACGCCCAAAATATTTCACAAATGTCTTTTGAAAAAGATCACCTCAAATTCTGATTTGGTCCCCAATTTTTCATTTGGCTGGTTTTGATCGCGTGCGAATACGTAGGTCTACACATTTTATTTTTTTATCTAGAAGGCTCAAATTGTACCTGAAACTTTAAAATTGGATGCTCTATATAGATCACAGGTCATTTTACACATTTCTACACCCTAACACTGGCTGGCAGGGCCCCCCAAAAAGAGGGATTTTATAATATATTAGCGGATTAATTGGTTGTACACAATCAGTGATTTGCCCTTCTAATAGGTGTCACAAACTTTCACCCCTCCCCACACTTAATTATTTCCTACATATGTTTTGGGTAGTCAGTGGTAATGCATTCTCTACTGTTGAATTGTCTCTTTTTCATGCTTCTATAATGACAGAGTACGATATTCCTGTGGTGAGGTATAGTTGCAGAGGGACACAGAAAACGTTCAATAGTCTTGACTCACTGAGATGAATTGGATGAGGTGTTGATAGCCTTTGTTAGTTCCCTGGAGAAATAACCAACTGTCAGCTGTCAAGCACATTCATTTCCCTACAAAATGGTGCCAATGTTGCTGAAATATCTGTCTTAGATAATTCTTATGACCCAATGTAGAGTTTGATACCTCTCAAAATAGCCAATTCTTTTGATGACATACACTAGGCTACTTTGAAAGCTCCCATGAACCTACAGTTCAACCTTAAAATTTTGTCATGGTAGCCTGTTTGGAGGGAAACTAGTAGGGAATGGTCAGAGGGAAGAGACCTGGGAGTGATTGGGAGGGAAGGGGAAAACACCTGGGCGTGAACAGATGGTTTTTAGTTGAACATACAGTGGAACCCGCTTAAGCGGGGCGGCTCCGTTCCCGACAAATTGTCCCTCTTAAGAGGGCGTCCCGCATTATAAAGTGAGGGATATCATTACTTGTTGCTAGTGAGGTGTGACAACAGAGTCAGATTTAAATTGTATCTGTACTGTTTAAAAAATACTTATTGCAGCCTAACTGCATTTTCAGTAGACTTGCAGAGCATATTTATAATTAGTCATTCTTTGCGAGGAGAGGAATTTTTGGTTGGTTTCAAAGAAGCACCTAAGCCTTCTCAGCACTCTTCTTTGAAAATTCAAAAACAATTTCTTTTAAAGACCGAGACATGTCTACATCGGAGGGAGAGAAATAATACATGTTAAAATAAAACTGGAGAGAATATGAAAGGTCTAACATCTCTGAAGTCGAGATGTTCGCCGGCCCCCATTCAAGTGATCAAAAATAATTTGGGATCAAATTTACATGATCGTAAACACCGGCAAAGATAAGCGTCACACTTCTCGCTCCACATCTGGCCAGAGCGCAACGCGAGCGGCGTGTGTTATAAAGCTTTTACGCAACACGGTCATGCCTATGTGAACGACACCCTGGCTGAGTGTTGTGCAATAGCGCAGGTAAGGCTCGTAAGTGTCAATCACTGCCTAAGCTGAAGAAAGGATCAAGTGTGGCTGACAGGGGGCGGGGCTTACTTAATCTTGATCTGTTGATGTTTGCGCGGATTACATGACCAGCGGCTAGGATGTCCGCTCTGATTCGTCTATGCGTGCGCCGAAGGGTCAACTGCCTGACAGAAGGCTATGGGGAGGTAGTATCAATCACTTCTCACGTAACGTAAGGGGGGCAATCAGGGCCGTCGGTACAAGCTTCTTTGTAGCTCTCAGGTTTTCAGCTGATTGGCACAGGTAAACAAGCACTGAGACATAGTGCGATAGTGACAATTAGCAGCATTCCTGTCAAAAACAGCGTGTATATTACAGAGATCTGGCTCCAAGTCGTCTCGCTTAAGCGGGTTGCCATCCCGCTCACATGTATAGATTTAAATGGCAAAAATTCTGTTCCCCAGGCATTCGTCTCACTTAAGCGGGCGTCCCGCTCACGCGTGTCTCGCTTAAGCGGGTTCCACTGTATTTGCAACCCTTAATGGTCAAATCTACTTGTAACCACACATTTAAAACCTAAAAGTGATTATATTGGCATTTTTTAAAGAGCCATTCTGTTATTGATTGGGGAAGAGACCCTGGAGAAACAAAAGTTTGGTGCATCTGTCCAAAAGAAGTTAAAGAAACTGTAGCTTCCTTTGACAATATCATGTGAGCCAATAGGGTGGGCTGAGAAGGGGTGAGGTGGTGGTTTTTCTTAAGGGTGGGAATGTGGTGGGATGTGTGAGGGTAGGGGTTGCTGGTGAGNGGGGAGAGGAAGTTTATACTGTCCAGATGGCCTAGATGATTCCCCTTGACCGCCATGATGTAAACATTGTTTCTAAGTGGTGATGCCAGACACTAGCTGGTGGTTAAGGTCTTTGGAATCTATTGCTTTTTCTTCTTTTGGCCCTATTAACACTTTGTGTTATTCCACAAAGATCACTGTGATTTCGGGAAAATTTCTGCATGGAGGTTAAAGTACTTATTTTGCCCGATCTTTTAACGGTAAGGAAAAGAGGGGTCGTGCCCAAAATTTTTCACAAATCTCTTTCGAAAGAGGTCACCTCGAATTCTGATTTGGTCTTCAATTTTCATTAGGCCGGTTTTGACCGCGTGCTAATACACAGGCCTACACACTTTTTTTTTTTAATTTAGAAGGCTCAAATTGTATCTGAAGCTTTGAAATTGAATGCTTTATTTAGCCCACAGGTCATTTTACACATTTCTACACCCAGACACTGGCTGGCAGCCCCCTCCCACCCCCACCCCAAAGGGAGATTTCATATATTAGCGGACTAATTGGCTTGTACACAGTGAGTGATTTGCCCCTCTCTATAGGTGCTAAAAGGATTTTGGAATCTATCGTTTTTTTCTTCTTTTGGCCCCATTAACATTTTATGTTATTCTATAAATACCACAGTGATTTTGGGATATTTCTCCGATGGAGGTTAAAGTACCTCTTTTGCCCGATCTTTTGAGGGGAAGAAAAAAAAAGGNGGGGGGGGGGGTTAACGAAATCTCTTTTTAAAAAAGTCACCTCGAATTCTGATTTGGTCCCCAACTTTTCATTGGGCTGGTTTTTGCCCGCGTGCTACAGCATAGGCCTACACACTTTATTCTTTTTAATATAGAAGGCTCACATTGTACCTGAAACTTAAAACTTGGATGCTTTCTTTAGGTCACAGGTCACTTGACAAATTTCTACACCCTGACACTGGCTGGCAGGGCCCCCAAAATGGGGATTTTATGTACTAGCGGTTTAATTGGGCTGTACCTGACAAAATGAGTGGTTTGGGCCTTCTAATGGGTGCAAAGAACCTTAACCCCTCCCCAGTCCCCACGTCTAATTACTTCCTACATATATTTTGAATAGTCAGTAATGATGAAGTGTCTCTCTCTTGCTTCTTTAATGACAGAGGATGATACTCCTGTGGTATGGTACATTTGCAGAGAGACACAGAAAATTGTCAATGGTCTGACTCACTGAGAGGAAGTGGATGGGGTGTTGATAGCCTTTGTTAGTTCCCTGGAGAAATATGCAACTGTCAGCTGTCAAGCACATTTATTGCCCTACAAAATGGTGCTACTGTTGCTGGAACATATTCTGTCTTAGATCATTCTTATGGCCCAATTTAGATAGCCAATCTCTTGATGACATACCCTACGCTACTTTGAAAGTTCCCATGAACCTATAGTTCAACCATAAAAGTTTGCCTGTTTGGAAGGGAACTAGTAGGGAATGGGGAGAGGGAAGTGGCTTGGGAGTGATTGGGAGGGAAGGGGGAAAGTGACCCCCCCCCCTCTTTGTTGGTCATTGTGTCCATGTAAACATCTTAGCTTGAGCAGATGACATACATGTTTGCACGCCGTCATGGTCAAATCCACTTGTAACCACACCTTTAAGACCTAAAAGTGATCATATTGGCATTTTGCAAAGGGGTATTCTGTTATTGACTGAGGAAGAAGCCCCGGAGAAACAAAAGTTTGGTGCATCTGCTTTGACAGCACCATGTAAGCATATGGGGTGGGCTGAGAAGGGGTCGGGTGGAGATTTTTCTTAAGGGTGGGAGTGGATGGGATGGGTGGNATGGGTGGGGTGGGTTGGGGTAGGGGTTGTGGTGAGGTTGGGGGTGGAAGTAGGGTAGGGAGAAGGAAGGAATCAAATCTGAAATTTAACAAAAATGGTGATATTTGGTGCATTTCTTGCCACACTGAGTGTGTGTGTCAAAGGGTAGTGGGAAGGGGTGGGAGGAAAACATGAGAGATAAGGAGAAGACAGAACGAGAAAACAATGAAAAAAAAAATGCGTGTGTCATGTAAACGACTCTGCAGCACATAGATCTACATCTAAATTCCACACAGGCTGGATTGGGGGGGAGTGGAGAGTGGGGAGGTAGGGAGGCCACAGGGGGAGAGGAAGTGTAAAAGACTATCCGGAAAGTCTAGATAACTCCTTTCGACCGCCATAATATAAACTGTGTTTCCAATGGATACATGCCAAATACCAGCTGCTAGTTAAGTTTATTGGAACCTTTTGTTTTTTTTTTCTTCTTTCGGCCCTATGAACATTTTGTGATTTCGGGATATTTTCCCGATGGAGGTTAAAGTATTTCTTTAACCCGATCTTTTGAGGGGAAGAAAAAGGGGGGTCAACACCCAAAATTTTTCACAAATCTCTTTCAAAAAAGGCCACCTCTTATTCTGATTTGGTCACCAATTCTTCACTGAGCTGGTTTTGACTACGTGCTAATACATGGGTTTAACACACTTTATTTTTATATCTAGAAGGCTCAAATTGTACCTGAAAGTTTAGAAAATGAATGCTTTATTTAGATCGCAGGTCATTTTATATATTTCTACACCCTCACACTGGCTGACAGGGCTCCAAAAATGGGGATTTATATACTGACGGATTAATTGGGCTGTACCTGACAAAATGAGTGGTTTGGCCTTCTAATAGGTGCATGACACCTGAATTCCCGAATATAATCGGCTCCCTGTGGAACCTTGATAACATCCCCCTCCCCCACCCCCTTTTGTGCCTTTAACCAAGCTCTAAACAGTATACAGGAGTTTGGGACTGGTGTGTTAACCAAGGCGCTATTTATTAGGAACAGAGCCGCTGGGACATTTGAATGGAAGTGTCCTAAGGAAGAAAGGGTGTTAAGCCACAACTGTGTAAACAGGATTTCTCTGAATCCTGATGGGCCTATTTTGCATTCAATGCAGAAGAGGGAAAAATGCCTACTATATATATATATATATATATTTATATATATATATGTATATATACACATCAGGGCTGCCATTGGCACTCCCGCAGTTCCCGCAATGCACAGCCGGAGGAGGGCGAGGGTGAGGAGGCCCCAAAGAAAGGAGGAGAAAAAAAAAAGAGAAAGAGAAAAGAAAAGCAGAGAAGAGCAGGGAGATGAGGAGGGAGAAAGAGAGAGAGAGAGAGAAAGAGAGAGAGAGATAGAGAGAGAGAAAGAGAGAAAGAGAGAGAGAGAGAGAGAGAGAGAGAGAGCATAATAAAAATTTCCACCTCTTTTTCGGCTACAAATGGCCACCAAATGTTCATCCCCTCTCCTCCTGTTTTTTTATGAACATTTCCGGGCGAATCGCGCCCTCGGAACGCCGTTGATTATTTAACAAGACCCAGAATATCAGTTTTTCCTAATTTAAAAAGAGCAAAATCAATTAAAGAAACAGACAAATCTTGTTAAAAACTTTCGCCAAATTTCCCAGTGCTCCTTTTGCTTCCTTTAAAAAAAAAAAAATATTCAGAGGAATGTTCCCCGGACACTCTAGATTACGCTTCGCCCTCGGGGGTCGCCCGGGCGCCCTTGGAGCGTATTTAACACCCTGTCGTATCACCCTCCTTTTAAATTATTTACAATTTCTCATTATGAATGTATCAGATTATTTTATAGTATCTTCATATCAGGGGCTTAGCGAGGGTGATTTTTTTTTTGCTTTGGTAATTAGCACTGACATTCAGTTAAGTGTCTGAAACCGTCAATGTCCCACTTGGATTAAAATTTCGCATAAGACAAGACATTTACTACGAACTGCATTGGTACTGGATATACATGTGTATTATAATTGTTATTAACCTATCTGCAAACATTAGAGCTTAAGGAACGACTGTTAAATGGATGCAGTTTTGGGATCGTTCTTTAATAGGTATTAATTGTCACGACACAAGCCCTGTCACTTGAAATGCCATACGGTTTCAGAGATGTATAAATACTTTTCACATAGAAAATCAGTCAGTTTTGATCTAAAGTCAGCTGGAGCCAAATAAAAAGAGCCAAAGAGCCTGTCCGTTATTTTGAAGATGGCTTTTAAAAAGGGCCAAAAATCGGGTATATGGCTTGTGACACAGCCTTAGATACAACACACTACTGTGCACACGGGTGCGCTGAATTTGTGAAACAGTGAATGGGCCTTCAGATTATCAGCGCGTAAAAGTAGCTTGGTTAATGGTAAGGGTTGGGTTAAGGGTTAAGGGAGAAGGTGCAGACTTGGGACAGTCCCTATACATCACCATTGTCTAGGAACTTTCTCGTGTGTACTTTTTCTTTCTATTTCCGTCTTTAACCCTAAACTAAGCTCTAGGCGGGAGTGTCCTATTAATATTGTGGATGAAGATAGACAGACACTCATATGTACGCTGTACCAGTGTCAAACAGCCTAAGTATAATACGCCTTAAGTTAGCGTTTAGGTTTATGCATGATTTAAGGATATTGGTCAAGGAACTCTCCCATGGGTCTATGTAGATGGTTAGGGGCGGGGTCAATTCCCGGAAGTCTGGCAAATTTCGTAAACAAAATCGAGAAAGTGACACATTCCTGAATGCAGGCTCTGATTGAAGGGATAGCATGCTGAATGCATAATAAATCCACGCCTCTAAAGCAGAAGGCCTGCTTCATGAATTGATTTATATACATACAACAGTCATCTATTGAGGACGCGACTAAGCTCTATCTTTTATGGAAGTGCGGTAGAGGTGATAATTTCCTAAGAAAAGTCTTTGCAAAACAACGACGAATAAGCGAGCAGCTTGCAAGCCCGTTTTCATAACAAATCGTGACCATTGATAATTCGAAATGCTTCTCCACTTATGATACAACAGGTCTATTATTAAATTTACAAATATGCTCACATTTAATACGGCTATTCATAAACTGCTTTGACATTTTTACCTTTGGGCATTACTAACCACGAGACTGTCAATGTTCTACGTCTCTGATGTCGAAAATAAGTTAAAAATTTTAATGTTAATACCCTCAATATAAATAGGAAAAACCCATTGACATTTTTAACACTCCTATAAATTTACTGGGGCGAAACTCTGTAGGATATGTTATCAGCAAGTCGACTTCGCCTACTTGCAGCCCGGTTAATCTCATTCCTCCACTGATAGCAGCATCTGTGAGAAAGTATTATATTATTATAGAACGTATAAATGCAGCGCAGCATTACTGCGCGTCCACTTCATTGCAACATTATCCAGTTGCTGTGGGTTGTGGACCCGGAGACTTGACCGAGTTAGCTTTCTGCAGAAAGAGGAGGAGGACTCTCTGCCATTTGGGTACACTGGATAGGCTGTACCGTCTCGCTCTGGTAGGTACCGTCCAATTTTTTGTCATATCTTTGAGCAAGCCAATAGTTGTTGTTAAATAAGAGTAAAAGAAACCAAAGAAATGACGGCACAACATGTCTGTATCAGAAGTGTGCAGGAGAACTGACCTGCTGACCCACAAGGCGTCGGGGAATATGAGATATAGCAGGGCCTTAGAAACCATCCATCAGCCCTAGGAGTTCGGAAGGGAGAGGTGGGAGGAAGGTGATGGGGGAATTGGGACGTGAAGGGATCTGAGCTAGAAGTTAGGGGAAAGAGAGAGGTGGCCATCAGTGTTAGTAGTTTCAATGAATTAATTGTACAATGGTGACATCGGGAGAGTAAGGAAGGGGTTAAGACATTAGAACGTGCAACATTAAAAATTTGCGGAGAGGGGCCTAGATAAAGTAGAGACAACAGTTCAGGGTTTGGGGACGGGTGATGGTTGGATCTGGTGAATGGTGATGGTTGAGATTGGGGAGGGGTGATGGTTGGAACTGGAGAGGGGTGATGGTTGGGGTTAGGGAAGGATGATGATTCGTGGTTCACTGCTTGGCGTTCAAGAATCAAAATAATTTGTTTCGTTAGGCTGGTCACCGTGTCACCATTTGGCCATAGACCTTTCTCATGGAATATTCATGAGCAGGCACGGTGTCAGATTCACTTCCGGTGACCAGTACACATGGCTAGAAACTGTTGTGCTTCGCGATGCGAGGCTAGCTCTGATCGATGCAATGACCTTACGTTACACAATATTGCTTACGATGAGGCTTTCAAGTGTCTGTAAAGTGCCAATATGAGTAGGGACCCCAGAAAACTGTTTCAGGTGAATTGATATGAAACAGGGCAAACTGGCAACATTGGAATTGTAGCCACTTGGTGCAAATGAATTTCTTGCCAGATAGTTTTTACCGAGTGGAGATAAACTTATTAAAATCAATTTATGAGTGTTTCAGGACATAGGGCATGGCAATAGAGCAATTCTTTGATAATATTTCTCTTCCCTGAACTTGTGTTGCGCAATTTCACTATAAAATCATATATGAAAATGTCTGTCTCATCGCCAGATGAAGATTTCTCTCTTCCATTATATTGAAACAAGGTAAACCGGAAGTTACCAATATCTCCTCCCCAAAAATAGCTCGAGAATCACGTGATGACCCTAGCTCATTAAGAAAGGTCTATGGATAATAGTTTTGGCAGTGGGGCTGCAAATGCGGCGTAAGTATGGATTTCGGACAGCGTAAATATTTAGAAGTAGAATCAAACCTGTCTGATAAGGCACAAAAAGGACAGGGTTGCGTGTGACCTTTAAAGATAGATAGGCATAATAAGCATTGTGTGGTAAAAAGAGTCTCAGACTGGTTCTTATATCTCGAAAATGGTAATGCATGTATGATTACAATGCTAGGCCATGCTCGACTTGCGTAGCGGTGTGTTCCATGTTCCATGTACTAGATCTAGTTAAAGAAACGCGTGTTGCAGTCGGTGATTAGATTGTATCATTTGCCTGTTTGTTAACCAACCTCAGTATGCTCTCAGGGCTCAAAGCATTATTTCTACTGTCACTGTTACTTTGGAACATGCTGATGTACGAATTTTAATAGAGGCAAAGTTGTTTTAACGTCTGAAAGGAGATATTAAACAGTCAAAATTTTAGCATTTAATGTAGCCGAAACGCTACGCAATACACAAGATGCAGCTACCACTTTTCTTTGTGTGAGTTTAGTGCACTGATTGTATGGTGGATGGGGGAATACAAATTTTACAGTTTCCTACTCTTTCCTTGTTTCCTTGTTGGAATCACATAAAATGAATTATAAATTCCATGTCAATTTTTACTGAGTCGAAAGGTGTCGATACAAAATACATTGACTAGTAAGCTCCCTCCAACGTGATAACGTACGGTCAGGGCTTCTTCCTCATTATGCAACTATCTACTTCTGGTTGGATTCTTAGATCACAAAAATCAATTAATAAATTGGCAATTTTTTAAACAACCTATGACATCGGGCGCAGGATTTTTGCATCTTTCTCGGGAGAAAAAAAAATGGTTTAATTACTGACTGAGCGATTGTATTACTGCTATGCACACACACAAAAAAAAGGCCCCAAAAATAACCCAAACTCTCAGGGATGTGCAAAGATGTTGTTGTCTCCCGTATTTGCATAATTTGGGTAATCGTAACTTCAAATTACTAGTCGAAAGTGACCATAGTGTGTTCTTAGAGACTGGCCCAGTGTCTTCAAATCCCATGAATCGGGTGTAGTTTATATTTAGCTGGCATAACAAAACAACCCATCTCTTTTTTCAGATCCTTTCATGACCCTTGCGCTTAACTGAAGTTTCTTTTCCGAATCAGACTGATAAATCCATGTTTCATTACCATCTGACAATACTGTGAATGTATTTTGAGATAGCAGAGTTGAGTATATCGAGCATTTCTTAGCAAACTTCTATCCTATGTCCCAGCTGGTGGAGGTCAAATGAAAAGGGAGGCGGCGACATCTAGAAAGTGTCTTGTGCTGAAGATTGGAACTGAAAACAACTACGTAAATCGTGGTGAATCAAATCCTAAAAGACTATTCAATTTATGTTTATGCATTTCGACTTTCGTTTTTCACAGACAAATGTGTCACTAACCTCTTGGCTATCGAGGTAGAAGTTCCTCAGGATTTCTGCATTTCATCCCTTATAGAAATTATTCACACCATTTAAAACATGAACTATGGATAGATTATCTACTCAAAACTTCTGCCAAATGTATTTACGTGAGAGAGCGTTGGCAATAAACCGCCCTGAAATAATGAATACAGAAAAACTCAGTTTTTAATCTGCATTCTGAAAACATTTGCCTGCCTGCTGTGCTCTAATTCATATCTTCAAGTCACGTAATCAGTAATAATATATGCTTGACAAATAGACTACATCTGGAATTGTCCTTTGAGACATCTATTCGCTAAGTCTCGAAAACACTTTAATTCTTTCGGCAGCAATTTTAAATGGATCAAAATCCAAGACAGGAAACGGCCTTCCTGATCCCAACATCCAACTCATCGGTCTCTATACATGAGAGAGCACGGGTGGATATATAATATATTCTTCTTTTCTTTTTGTTTTTCCTTCTTTACACCATCTTTGCCACTCTACAGCGATAATTTCTGTATTCCATAACTAGCTCCTTTTATCTTTCTCTTACCTCAGGCTGTTTCCCACCTCCTCAAAACCTGGGTGACGCCTTTGTTCCTATTCTATCTGAACTCCCCTCACCTCTCTCTCTCTCTCTCTCTCTCTTTGTTTTCTTTAGTGAACTCTGATCGTACTCTTTGAAATTAGCACCCTTGTAAAGCCTTAGATCTCCTCATATATCTTCTTCTTCCTTATCATTATTATTATTAATATTATTCCTGATGAAGGAATTTTTAATTCCGAAAATTTGACTTTTCATTATTGTGTACTTATTTTTATAATTTAAATTAAATTACATTTCACTACACTGGTGGACGACTTTTGAATTTTTTTTTTTGTGTGAAACAAATGATGATGATGATGATGATGATGATGATGATGATGATGATGATGATGATTAAAAAAATAAAAAGTTATGTCCAAACCAGCGAAGGATTAAGAAATATACTTTGATATCTAAAATTTTAAATTTTCGAATAAAACATATCAGGTTAAATACAACATGAAAAATCATGATGATGATGACGATGATGATGATGATGACTATGATCAAGTTCGATTCATGATCAGGCGGCTGTATTTTAGACATGTTTTCCGTACTATCTTTATCCTTCATATCTCCATGTACTATTTGTTGTATCTTTATATGCATCTAGTCTCACTTTTTCTTCTCATGCATTCTATATTTTCCTATTTAATGGACAGACTTTTTACTCACCAAGACTGTTTCAAAAGTTGCAGTTTTTTACCCGTTTGTCCTTCCTAAAACATGTTTTTTGAGGACAATGTGCCAGCTAATTTGAAAAATCCTTTAGCAACATTAAGTTACATCTGAAAACAGTAAGTATCTACATTTAAATTAAAATAAATGAAAGCATCATTATGATGAACTTTCATTAAAACTTATTTTGTGTAAAAACATGTCGCTTTTTTATTGCCGCTGGGTGTAAATGATAAAGAGGGAACAAAGAATGTCATTGTAAAACTCGAAACCTATTCAGTGTCACGGCATGTTCTTTGTTTTTTTTTTTCTTTTCCTTAATCATGTGGACCCGTGGGCTAATTTGTTTTCTGAAAATACGAATATGTAGATGTAATCAGTCACATTTATTATTCGCATAAGAAAAAAAACTTATGCAATGGAGACTTTGCAATTGTAAACGAAGATTTGTATAGGCCTAGACTAGCTTTGTGATATTACATATCGTTAATGAATGTTACTTTTATTGCTAGTCTAGCTCTTCTCTAATTCCCCTACCCATCTTCGATCAATTCAGAACGTTGAGGTCAAAGTTATAGGTAGTTTTGATAAAATCTTTATTTCCCAGCATTGATAAAACACCAGTAAACAAAATAACAGCATAAACAGAAACAAGACCAAGAAAGGGGTTTCCACCTTTCGGAGCCCCCAGCGGAAAATTGGTTAATGCGACAAGTGACTCATTTTGATTGGTGGGGGTCACATGTGAGCAGGACGTAATACAAAGCAGTCTTTCTTTACTTCGGTCTGTCGTAGAAGAATCAGATTTTTAGACCGATATAAATGAAAGTTCCTGTTAATGTTTTAGTCTATAAAATTGGAAACCTATGTTTTCCTTCATTTCTTTCAAATTTAATTGGGCAAGAGATAATTCCGATCGCCGTCACCCATCACTTTTGTCGCCCATCAACTTTTTGATGCATTTTCATGGCGTCTGCGGTGCTTTTTGAGGCGCTAAGTATCGCCTTGACTGGTCGTCCGGTCACCACGGGAATGAGGCATGACATGAGAAAGCGAGAGGGGCAAGCTAGTAACTAGTAGTCGTTATGCACTGAGAACTATCCACATGCAGTAACTTTCCTTGGCTCTAAATTTATGCCTCCTTTTTTTTTTTCATTTATTGTCGAGAAAAGTATTTTGTTAAACTTTGTGAACAACTGCCCGACTCTGAATGCAGTGCAGTAACCTTAGAAAAGGGAGGATAAAATAATATTTGAGAAAAAGAAACATCTGTCTGACCACTGTTTGAATCGCTTTATTAATGGTTGCACTGCCTTTGTATTGTTGTCTGCTGTGTGATTTAGTGAGCTCTCTCTGGCCTAAGATTCTGACGATATAAAATTATCATTTGCTTGAGGAGCACTTTCAGATAATTTAGACGCCGCCACAGTCAAATTTTCTGTGCTTAGGAGCGGCGCTAGTTATGCTGCTAGTCATAAATCAATCAAAAGACTTTCGAGAGCAGATAAAAATGGGGGCATATGAATATGAAAATGTTTTTAACTTTCTCATTTTGGTCAGAGATGACCACGGGAGCATTTTATAGAATACCCATGCAAACCTTTGTAGTTTTGAAAAAAGGAATGGATCTTCATTATCAGTGAGAGGAATGATCCTAGTATGGGTTGGGTGGGCACAATTCCAGGGGTAAAGAGAGAGAGAGAGAGGGATACGGCAAGGAGTAATAGGGTGGTAGAATAAGAAGCTAGGAGAAGATAGGTGGTACAAAAAAACTAGACGCTAGTACAGAGAGAGAGAGAGAGAGAAAGAGAGAGAGACAGACAGACAGGCAGGCAGACAGACAGACCGACAGACAGACAGACAGACAGAGCAGTCAAGATGCTTTTGTCCCCTGAGTTATGTTCATTACCTGCAATCTCCCTTTTTTTCATTAGCAACTCATGCTCTCACTTTCTCTTATTGCTTCTTCTCTCTCTCTCTCTCTCTCTCTCTCTCTCTCTCTCTCTCTCTTTCTCTCTCTCTCTCTCTTTCTCTGTCTCTCTCTCTCTGTTAATAAGGTTATTTCTTCATCAGTTTTCTCTCAAGGGCGAACCAGTCATCCATTCATAACTAATTATAAAGATCATACAATTCTCATAATTATAATACTGTATGTAATAAATATTTTCGGTGCTCCTGGGAAGAGGGAATGTGCAGTATAGAAAATAAACTTGAGAGCAAAAATGCCCTACTGATATGCTATTAGTTATATAATCATAGCACATTTTGCTGCTTGTAAACATTTCAGCGTGGAACGGTTTCACTTAAACACATGCAGGGAATTTTCCATACTTCGGGCTATCCCCACTGCTGGTGTGACCTTATTTCCTTGCACATCAGAACAAGTGAATCAACCATGCATGCATACAGGATCGAGGATCGAAAATAGCCTAGATAGGGGCAACAACTCCGTTCCCTTTCGTCACACCACTCCTCCCGCTGAAGTTATTCAGAATCACAATCGCCCCCCCCTCCC
>JAWQUT010000090.1:1016579-1033060 GCA_033807755.1 Ellobium chinense | reverse complement strand
CCCCCAATGAAAGCACACACATATCATTTTCATGTCAATCAATAACTTCATTCAGCCAAAAGCGACCCAAGTCTCTTTTTATTGGATGACTTTTTCACTTCCGCTGCCGTCCCTGGATGGGCTTGGTGTAATTTGACAACATGATGAAATACGGTGACATTTTGATAACAAAACGAACCCTCGGACCAAACTTATAATGTTGTACTATCAGAAAGATGTTATGATCCAGAGTGATTTGTATAATGAAATAAAAGCAGCTGCAATTTTTGATGAAAGAGTTTTGAGGAGGGGATGCCATTGATGTGTTCCACCGTATGTAAGTGCAGAAGAATGAATGAGATATTGAAATGAATTCAGATGCCCTAAGATTGCAATATTGCTATTCATGAACATGAGTACCACCAAAGCTTTTTTGTCACGGGATAGAATAAGGGGTATTTCTTAAATCCTCTTTAGTTGCCGGTCGATAAGCAGTCAGATTTGCTGCTGATTTAGCAAGGATCACTTTATCCTTGATTAAAGTCACATGAGAAAAGCAAGATGCAATTTCGATGCGTTTGTAGTTGTTCTTATCATTGTTGTATAGATTTCGGGTGATATGATCCGACGTGATCATTTATTGAATAGCATATTATATTATGTCAATCACATCATGATATATTTCGATACCTGCATCTTTTTAACAGAAATAGAATTGCACTTCTTGCGTCTTGTGATATTGGAACTTCCTGATCTATATGTGATATGTGAAAGACATTTATATTATTAGCTGTTCGAAGAGCAGGTTAAAAGTTAGTCTTTTAGGTTAAATCACAGTGGTCGTTAGCTTTACGATCTTTTCAGATTTACTTTGAGCGGTTAGCATTGGTTCCTATCTGGTCTGTGACATTGACAGTGGTCTGTGTTCTCCAGGAACTGATCCCTCCTTTCCCCGGGGGAGGGGGGCGAGNAGGGGGGGGGGGTATTCTTTATCTTCTGCTAATCCGGATTTCTTGTACATCTGGGGAATCCTAGGTCAGATTTCTTACTTACGGAAATTGTCTCGGCGAAAATATTTTTGGTTAAATAACCGCACTACATCAGAAGACTGTTAGCGAGACTTTGAGAAAGAACTTCATCCACATTTTCCTCAATCCACCCCTCTATAAAATGGGTACCTGGCCATAGGCAGTGAAAGATATTGTCAGAATGCTAGTGACCAGCGCCTCTAAATGGCAACGGCACTATTCTACCCAGAAAGTTGAGAAAATCCTAGAAGGTTCTGGTCTGCTGATGTAATAATATATAGTGTGAAGTCGCCTGAGCAGGCATTAGCCTGGACACGAGACTTAAAAATAGCATTATTATTAGTATTATCATATTATTATTATTCATGTCACTAATCGATTGATAATTTCTGATAAACTGCAATGAAATGAATCCTTAGATTTCCTAACGGATAAAAACAACAAAAAAGGCGCCGATTCTGCAACATGACGAAAGGACATCAGGCAGACACGGACAAGAGCAAGAAGCTGCTGAACAGCGCTCATGGAGCCGAAAATGGGAAAAGTCCCGAGTTCATCGAAGGTGTTCGTAGCAAGTTATTCTCCGAAGAGCAAGGATCTGAATCAGAATCGTATGACTCTGAAACTGGGACACGTGTCACGTGGTCCAGGAAGGTCGAGTACATCCTGACTATGATGGGTTACTGTGTGGGATTGGGCAATGTCTGGAGGTTTCCATATGTGTGCATACGGAATGGTGGAGGTGAGTTAGATGACACATTCTTTGAAGTCCTTTACGCTCTTTATCTGTTGCCCTTTTTGTTTCTGCCTCCACGTTTACTTCCTCCTCGCGATCACAAGAAGCTGATCATTTGGCAGGTTTCTTCCTTGCAGGCAACCTTGTTCTGCAGTACTGACAAAACTTGAATTAGGCTGATGGAGAGACTAAAATTTAAATTAATCTTTTAATGATAGGGATTTAGTGTTGAATTTTGTAAGGGCAGCAGCCATTCCTGACCTATACAGATGTATTACAGATGTATACATAAATTAATCTCTAGGAGTCCATATTACCCCTACCTTGAAAACTTCATTTCATATAAATTATTTAAAGGATAATATAGACAGGAAAATAGGTGCAATGACAAACATTCTCGCCAGAAACAGTAACATTAACAGAATAGAATTCTGAACAACCCTCTGGAACCAGGTCATTAAGCCCTTAATCCTTCAAGCAGGCAGTGTTTTCGGACATATAAGTAAAACGTGAATGAACTTTCTGAAGTCTCTACAATACAAATGTGCTTAAGCTATTTTTAAGTGTACACTACATATCAGTAGAGCAGTTCTATGAGATAGAATGGGAAGATATATCAATTTCCTTTGCAAAAGAAACAATACAATACTATGAAAGACTCCAGCGTTTGCCCATCTCCCGCATGTGTAAATTATTTAGACATCTGTGCAATGACGATAATGTCACATATTTTATATCCAACCTCCAAAGCTATCTTAAGAACTATGGCCTTGATTTCTTATTAAATTCATATGAAGACTGTGATAAAATCTATAAAACCTTTTACAGAATTCTTAAAGACTCAAAGATTGACATTAAAACTACATCCTCAATATACAAAGTTTTAAAGAAAGCAGTAAAATATATATAGGTTTGATCATTTTAATTTCTTAGGGGTGCAGCTGAAATTCTTAGCTAGAACAAAATGTTTGGATTGAATGCGGATCCTGAGAGAAAGAATCTGTGTGAATCAGATGTGTGTGAGATGTGTGGCTGGGGAACGAAAGAAAATATAGGCCACTTTATGTTTAAATGTCCTTCTTATATTATTCCCAGGCAATTGTTTTATGAGGAATTTTATGTTGTATGCAAGGAATTCCAAGTTCATAACGTATTTTCAGATTTTTACAAACGTCCAGTTTTGCAAAAGCTTTAATGATTTTAGACTATGATGCAGTAGATGAGTTTGGTGAGAGAGTTGACTGTTTATGTAAAAAGTTGTTAAAATTATGTTTTACTAAAATATTTCCTAACCGTTTTAATGTTAAAACTATTTAATATTTTGAATGCTTGTGATATTTTTATGTAAATAATCATGTAGAGCGCGGTCGGCCAGCCCCGATCGACCGCGCCCCCGTTATAAAGGGGTAGAGTCCAATAAAATTAAATTAAATTGAATTATGCATGCAGCCTGCCATGAGAGATGCCATATCTATCATTTCCAAGGACAATCAAGACGACCTCATCTTCTTAGAAGCTGAATTAATCTGTGAGAGTTCAGAGAGAAGGCCAACTATATTAGCGCAGGGAACTTTGATCCTCATACCTTTGACATTAAAGGCTAGCGCCATAATCCTTGTGTCACAGAGCCTCGGGTCCAGCAGTTTCCAATGAAAGTGTCATTTCTTGCCTGCTTTGAGAGATGTAGTGCTTTGCTTTACTGAAGCTACCCTATCGAGGCTGGCGCATTGTACAGTAGTGCTAGAGAATAAAAAGGTCAGCTTGTAGTGCTTGTTGTCCTAGGTCTGCTATGGTAAAGAAAACAAAGAGTAAATTGCTTAAATGAGTTCTGTACGCCTTCAAGCCTCCTCAAGTTAAAACTCGCTGCAGCTGATTTCAAATACTAGAACTGCTTCCGATTAATCTTTATCACATATCATTCAAAGCTAGAGATGAAAACATAGCATATTGTGGGTCTGATGTTGACTATAATTGGTGACAGAGAATCAGAGGAAGAAATAGAGGGAGAAATAAAGATCAGGAATAAAAAATGATATGGCACTGATAATTTGAATTTTCAGGTGCGTTTCTCATTCCCTTTTTCATCTGTCTGGTCGCGTGTGGAATGCCCCTGTTCTTTCTCGAGGTGACCTTGGGCCAGTTCCTTTCCAAAGGAGCTCTCCACATTTGGAGCATCTGCCCACTTTTCAAAGGTGAGTTTACGGTTGGAATAAATCAAGATCTTTCGCGTTTCACAGAATTAAATCCGTGTTCCCATCACTGACATTTCTCTTACATGAAAGGTGTGATCACCAATCAGTCATCACATTCATTAAGTTTTATCACAAAACTGGTGTAACTGTAAGGTTAAGTGAAATGGTTAGGTGAAATGTTTGTCGTTGGAGTAGATTATTATAAGACTTCTTCGTACCATCCAGCTCTCAGCTCTCTGTCTCCGTACCGCTACGTGTAACAAAAAGTATACTGCTTCTTATATTCATTATATAAACCAGGTGTAGGCATTTCCATGAACGTTCTGAGTCTGGTGTGTTCCTGGTACTACAGCATGATTCTGGGCTGGACGCTCATTTATGCGGCCAACTCCTTCAGTTCTCCCTTGCCCTGGACGCTGTGTGGACAAGACTGGAACACCGAATCCTGTATGCGGCCCGGCGGGAAAGATATGCCCGGAAACGACAGCACGATGGATGACTTCAACATCACCTTGGTAAATCTCGGTCAGAATTCAACGCCCGCGAGCATGGGCTATGGATGGGATAATTCCACTGAGAGTGGTTCAAAGGGTTCACATTCAGCTAGTGAGGAATTTTGGATGTGAGTATGTCTGCAGAACGGACGTGTTTTCGTTGTGTCTCTCTCTCATCTACGCTTCTCCTCACGCTCCTTCCTGTTCTCAAAGCGACGGATGAATTTTCCCCAAAAATAACAGTTTTATAAATTATTATAGGCACAATGTTCTTGAACTGTCCTCGGGACTGGAACACTTGGATGGTCTTCCCTGGAAAAACGTAGTGGCGATGCTTGTTGCGTCAACGATCGTTGCACTTTGCATTATCAAGGGTGTACAAACCGTTGGGAAGGTAAGGTTATCTGCAGGTTACCACTAAAAATAAAAACGGAGTACCTCGGAAGTTAACACTGTATTATAGCATTGTTTTAGAAGTTTATGATATATTGTATAGGGGCGAAGACTTGCCTATTGACACATTAATCAAAGTCGGAGATGTATAACGTAGAAGGTGTTTGGGAGATTTATTTTGAAAAAAAAATTAGCCACGTCTAGCTACAAAATGACCAACCTGGCAACTGGACGCAATTCTTCTTCTGCTTGCATGATTTATCAGCTTTTTGTGATTTCGATTTTATAACACATCAAAACAACGTAAATCTCACACAAAGTAGTTTGCCCCAGAGCCCGTCTTACATTAACATTAACATTATCATTATTACATGTTTAATACAAGATGTAAAGCCCACCTGTCTTATAATCAAAATAATGGCCTGGTTACGAAGTACCTGTTGACCCGTCGATGAATATTCGCTGTCTTTCAGTTCTAATGTGGGTTTTTCCATTCTATGCTGTATAGGCGTTCAAAATCTTCTCTAACCCTTGTAATCAGGACATTACTTAATTAAAATGGCTGTTGGATTTGGGGCAAAGTGAGAATAACAATGTACAAACTATTACGATTCAGAAATGGCCTTAGTATCCTATTATGAGAGTAATGTTTCTACTTAGAACATTTCAAATGGTGATCAGTGATTATTTGATTATTTAGACCCTTGGTAACTAATATTATAATGCCTTTTCAGAATTTTTAAAGCCTATTACAGTTGTGGTTAAATGGATACTGTAGGGCATTTCGAAGAGTTTTTATTCTCAGTGTAATAGCAGTTTAGGTTTGGTTCTTTTAACTCATCCCAGTCTACATTTAGAGTATTTCCCCAATTCTTTACCTCACGAAATGCATGGTGGTCAAAGGTGCACATGTTGAAATTATCTATCCCAAATTTCGCATATTTCAGTATAGAAGCTTCGAAGCTTCATCATGCTGGATAACATACACAGTAAACGAAAGGTTTGAATATGAGAACGTCTTTCTCACTGGGTGGAATATTGAATTTTTAAATTTTGTAAAGTTTCGAACCTTTTTGAAACATCATGTGGGCGAGTTTGAGTTAAGAATGCCTAAATAAAAGGTCATTCTGCTCTGAAGGGCTTTCAGGTTTGTGACACCAGAAGGGCAAATCACTCATTGTGTACAAGCCAATTAACCCGCTAATATATAAAATCCCCCTTTTTGCGACCTGCCAGCCAGTGTTAGGGTGTAGAAATGTGTAAAATGACCTGTGATCTAAATAAAGCATCCAATTTTAAAGTTTCAGGTACAATTTGAGCCTTCTAGATAAAAAAATAAAATGTGTAGACCTATGTATTCGCACGCGGTCAAAACCAGCCAAATGGAAATTTGGGGACCAAATCAGAATTTGAGGTGATCTTTTTCAAAAGACATTTGTGAAAAATTTTGGGCGTTGACCCCCCTTTTTCTTCCCGTTAAAAGATCGGGCAAAAGAAATACTTTAACCTCCATGGAAGAAATTTCCCCAAATCACAGTGGTATATTTTTATGTAGAATAACACAAAATGTTAATAGGGCCAACTGAACAAAAAACAATAGGTGTCAAAGACCTTTAATGAATAATCACAGGGGAGGTAAATGTTTATTCAAGTTTGGTAATTACTTGTGAATGATAAGGGAATAAAATAGATAGGCACAGCGGTTAGCTGGAAGATGAGTGATAGATAATATTGTGCCCTCAGATGGGACTGCTGCATTGCCTTATACAGTGGAGCACGGATACAGGGTACACCCTGGGACCGATTAAAAGTGCACCTACAAACAGAAATTACATATTAACCGTGCACGTACCCCTAGAGAAGAATAATCGGATCCAAAAATAGTGTACTCATAATCCGTGTTTACGTACCAAGCGCGTCCGTATTAAGTGTGCTCCATTGTATTTTGAAAGGTTGTGTATGTGACGGCTATCCTACCTTACATCCTCTTGACTGTTCTCCTAGTGAAGGGAGCCACACTGGATGGCGCTGTTGATGGAGTTGCATTCTATCTCAGACCAGATTTTAGGTGAGACCATACAGAACTTTATGCATCATCTTTTTCATTCTCTTCCTCCGCTATCCCCTCTGTCTTTCTTTCTATATGTCTGGCTCTCTTCTAACCTTTGTTTCTCTGTTGTTCTCTGTCTCTTTGTTTTTTATGCAAGGTTAGAAAGCAAGACAAAACATTGCATTTTTGATAATAAGTGTTTCAGACCATACATTAGATCATGATATTTCCTCCTCCTACGCAAGTCTGTCTGTCTGTCTGTCTGTCTGTCTGTCTGTCTGTCTGTCTGTCTGTCTGTCTGTCTGTCTGTCTGTCTGTCTGTCTGTCTGTCTGTCTGTCTGTCCTTTTCCTTTGTTGCAAGAGTGCAAGACTAAACTACAGACCTCGTTAACTTGAATTCCAGAGAACCAACCCCACGTTAGTGAGGTGTTCGAGATTGTGAGTAAAATGTGACGTATAATGTAAATGCCTGGTGCTTGGTCGAACTTGTCGCCCCTCCCTNAGAATCCTCACATTCACACTTGCTTACACCCACTTTAAGAACGGTGCAAATAATTATTAGACACATCAGAGTTAGCTATCGGCAAGAAAAGGTCACTGTTACTTGATTATTAACAGCAGGAGTTCTCAACGTCAAGAGTTGTAGAATCATGCCCGTCAGTGAGTAAATAAGAAGACAAGTACGAAAATTTGAGTTTTGTTGGCGTTAATTTGTTCCATAAATGCGTTGTTTTTGAAGTGGAGTATGATATAGGCTAATGTATTCACCGACCACGTATATAATATATAAATCCACTGTATGTGGTCTTGTCGATTTATGCTCATGACGTTGTTTTTTTCTTTTAATGACCGCGAAATTTTATTTGATTTTCTTTTTCACATCTGACTCGTTTTCTGTTAACCTAATCTTGGAATTCATTGATAAAATTAACGATTTCTGTTTCCATCAATTAAAGAAAACCGGAGATTTCATAACCTACCGTAAATTATGTTTGGCAAAGTATTTGTTTTTTGGTTTTCTTTTTAAATTTTAAGATTACGCCTGTTTTTGGCAATTTACGTAAATTCTGGTTGGACCGCTATTAACTTTTTATCAATGTGCCAGAATGGTGTCACTTCCAAGTTTCAGAGATTTTGTAAAGTACGGTAGGTCATGATTTTTTTTTTTTTTTAAATCGAGGATTACGAAATTCACCAGTTTACGAAAACTCTGGCTGCACTGTGATGATACATTTGATCGGTGTGTCAGAATGTTGCCACTTCCAGTTTTCGGAGATTTCTTAAACTCAGATTAGTCATGATTTTACTTTTTTTTTTCTTTCTGAGGAATGCGCATTTCGACATCTTATGAAAACATGGACTGTGATAAATTATTTTATCGATGTATCTCAGTGTTGTCACTTTCAAGTTTTAAATATTTCGTAAACTACTTCAAACCATGCTTTGCCTTGCCATGACACATTCAAGTTTCTTAAAGGCTTTCGATTTCTCCAAGTTACAATGCCTGTGAGTAAAATAGACTGGTTTGCTCCAAGTTTTTTAGCTTCGAAAGATATAGCAAACTGAGTTCAGCTTTCAGCAATGGCTCGTTGATCTCAGCATTTCAGTAATTTACATCTAAGCCTATTTCTGGCCACTCCACTCCTGTTATTATTGTTCACAGTGAATGGCGTTTAGGAAGGTTCTGAGCTACTGACTGAGAGTTAGGCTCTGTATGAAGTCTAACATCTGGATTTCACTGAGAATGTGACTCTCAACAGTCAATTCGGAGCCATTTTTTATGACTTCATTCACATTGCACTGAAGTCATATAATATGTGTTTTTGTGAAAAGAATTGTAAAGCTCTATAGTAGTTTCCCAATTTATTCATGCTTCGGTTATCACCCCCCCCCCNCCCCTCCCGTAGATCCCGTAAATTCTATACCATAAGACATTTTAAAAAAGCCAGTTTGTCAAGCTGAAATCAATTACGTTTTCTTTTTATTGGCATTCAAAGATTAAAATGTGAGGTTAAGAAATAGCTGAAATCACATTCCGTCAGCCTGATACATTAAGATATATAAAACCATACAATATGCCATGTTATGAAAGACAGAATGTCTACTTACATGAATAGGAGGCTAACCCCGGAGAAACTTTGAGCACTAATATTGATGTTTTTGCACGAAAATATATCATAAATTCACGTTCATTTTGAAACAAATGTCACACGGCTAAAGCTGTAAGCAATTTAATATGGCTGTTAGAGCTTTCATATTTTCCCAAAAGCTTTCTATACATGTCTTCCATCTACTAGTTTGCTCATACAAATACTGCGTGCCATAATGTAGGATCTGCCCACACAAATATAACCATACCCCCCTTAAATTGGACATGATTCTCAAAAATGCAAAGAGTGCCAATCATCGATCCGTGAAGCATGAAAAGATAATTCTGCTGTCAAAGGGCAAGTTTTATGGAATGACAAATTAAATGAGGATGGTCAAAATACATTTTTAAGTCTTTTAATGGAGATGTAGGTAAGATAACGACACTAGTCATATAAATTACTTGTTATTTAGTCAGGCAACAAAGCAGATTTGAGGGTAGAGGCAAATAGGGTAAATAGCTGGTAACCATGATTACTCTATCTATTTAAACTGAGCAGGTAAAAATATGATGTTTATCACCCCAGTGTTTTCTCTGAACTTGATATAAAACTCAGTTTAAAATGGTAACCCCGAAAGAAGTACAGATAATAAATAAGGGGGTATAGTTATATTCAGTTGCCATTGACTTCTAAACTGTTGGTCCAATTCTAGTGAGGTTAGTGTCTTAATAATTAAGACAAAATGAGTCATATTAAAACCGAAATTTTGTACACTGTGACGCGATCATGACGTCGTGAGAGGAAACGAGACCTGAGAGACGTGGAATTCCCAGTGTGCATGTAAACTAAGGATTTCTCTGACTTTTTTTGTGCATAGATACAGGGTCGTGAAGTAAATGTCCTGACCTCTGAAAAAAGCCTTTTACCTACAGCTTAACAATAAGAAATCAATTAGGCAGTTCCATAATTTATGCTTCTCTCAGTGGAACTCGATACCAAATACCAATTTAATAAGTGTACCTTGTTACACCTGTACTGATTCATTAATAGTGTTACTTGTTGTTAAGTATGATTTTAATATGATTTCATTATTGAGTAAAGCTCGATGTTACGAATACTTGAATAATAATATATCTTTTCCATCAACAAAAGCATACCTTTTATCAAGGTAATATTGTAGGTATGATAATATACAGTGTGAACAGGGCTTACTGTGATCAAGAAGGCGTATGTAATATTATAATTAATACTTCCAAAAGATAAAATCACATTTTGCTGCTTTGATACATATTTTTTTTTAAGTTTTCAACTGGAGTAAATTTTATCTTAAAAAAATGAGATATAATGTACCGAATTCTGGTTAAGGTTGGAAGATAATTCAGGATTAACAGTGTGTGGGGCTTTGATGCTGCTGCTGCTATCGCTATTGTTATTGTTGCTGCTGTTGTTGTTGTTGTTGTTGTTGTTGTTGTTGATGTTGATGTTGATGGTAGTGATGGTGGTGATGGTAAGAGTTAAAGTAGCGTGGACTCGATCAGTTGTAACATTTTCCTCAGATAATTAATATAAATCTCTAGAGATAATATTACCGTTACTTAAGCATGATAAGCTAGGCCAGGTTTCTTTTTAAAATCAGATATAGATTTAACCAATGAAGAAGGACACTGTATTTACATATGTCGCAATTTGTCTGACATCATTATATTTGTTAGGATACCTTTACCGTGGTGTAAGGCTTTCATGCATGCAAAACGACATGTCAACAGTGTGTTTATTTACCTTGTTCAGAGGTCTGTAAAAACTCAAAGGGAATGAGAAAGGAATGTTTTTAATGTAACAACCAGAGAAACAGGCTGAAGAACTTGTTTGAAAGTGTCTGATTCACACTAAGAAGCAAAACTTAGTTTGAAAGTGTCTGATACACATTAAGACGAAGAAATTAGTTTGAAAGTGACTGTTACACATTAAGAAGAAGAACTTAGTTTGAAAGTGTCTGATACACATTAAGAAGAAGAAATTAGTTTGAAAGTGACTGATACACATTAAGACGAAGAACTTAGTTTGAAAGTGTCTGATACACATTAAGAAGAAGAACTTAGTTTGAAAGTGACTGATACACATTAAGACGAAGAACTTAGTTTGAAAGTGACTGATACACATTAAGAAGAAGAACTTAGTTTTAAAAGTGTCTGATACACATTAATTCCATGGCTGAAGTTTTATTCGCCGATGCTTATTACCTTATGTTGATTACCTTATTAACTTCTCAAAAAATGGTGGAAGGAATTGCGAATGCACATGCAAGCTCTGTTACAAAGAAATTCAGTTCATTAAATTGGTTACAATTCTACAATTTAATTAAATAAATTTCATTAACTAAATATTTATTTTGATATAAAAAGCAGTAGCATTATGGCGATGTCAGCATTCAGAAGTTTTAGATTACACAAATGCTCTTCAGTGCAAAATTCGAACGTGCTGGATGCACAGTACAGTTTAGCTACACCAGTGTAAATTATTTTGAATGCCGATAAAAAGAAAGTAATTGATTTCAGCGTGACGTCCTGGCCTCGTTTTGGAAGTGTCCTGTTGTATAGAATCATAAAATGTAGGGCGTCTTTCTTGAGCTCGGGTCGGGCACGGGAACCCTGCCAGCGCCAGAACTAATATATAAAAGAAAGAGCTAGAATATGATAACACAAATCATAAAGGAAATAATGTATAGAAAGACTCCCGCAGCTGGAACACTTCAGGTGTACTTACTTCCGCGTTTTTACGGAATAGAGCCAACTCTTCAGACATGGCTGTAAACACTTGATCGTGCATGACATGTGTTCAGCTTGACATGTCTGTTGTGTACGGCAAAAACACTGCTCTGAGGTGATCAAATAAATGATGGAAAAAATGTCTGAATTTTTATCAGAATTATTTTGGCAGTTGTAAAGACGAAATTCTCTTTTAATGTGAGCTTACACTCTTATAGTTCTGCCTGTACTGTCCAGGGCACAGTTAATCTCTGAAAGACGTTGCGTGTCGTATGTCAGCATGGTATGTCGTTCTGCACTCAGCCTTCCTCCTCACTGTTATGGTATCCCACTGTGGCATTCTGGGCCATCTTGCTCCAAACTGTTTCTCAGTTTACCTCTTCCCGTCCCCCCCCCCCACCCCCCCAGCTTTGCCCTTCGAGCAGTTCTTCCTGATGGCATGACTTCTCCAAAGAATGGGAGTTTGAAAGATTGAACCAAATCGTTCTGTTGATGTAGAATATTTAGACTAGCTCTCTTATAAGCATTTTTTTTTTTATTCTCTGTCCGAAGGACTCAATAGGATTTTCTGTTCATCACAAGTGCTTGAAAATTTCCCACTTTTGTCTTCTTCATTGTCCATGGTTCGCATTCTGACAAAGCAGTTGGAAACATGTAGACTATGGCTTTAAAATGTTCCCATTGTAGGTATATTACGACCTTTCCATAGCAGTTTCAATAATACCATAAATTATTACTAGTAACAACACCTATTGTTTGAATGGCGTTGTCTGCCTGAACAGCGAATTTCTGATTCGGGGCATCTATAGACCTACTGATGACAAACAACAATCGACTTTTGACCCGTTCACTCTGACCAAAGGAAGCAACGCAACCTGAACATCTAAAAAAAAAATATATGAAACTACGACTTTATTTACCCATAGGGAAACTGCTTTACCATGTCATACAATTGTATACGACTCATTCATAATACAAACACATACCAATACACATTATACATGTAAATACATAATATTACAAATGAAATACAAAGTCATTGTTGGTGGCCAGCGGTGCAGCGCCCTGGTACCCCCAACTCTAAAGCCAGGTACTCATTCACACCTGTGTCGAGTGAGGAAATGGAAGTGAAGTGTCTTTCCCAAAGACACTACAACGTAAACCGCCTAGCTTGCGAGTCAAACATATAAACCTTAGACTTGGAAGTCTTTAGTTTCTGAGTACGACTCACAAACCGCACGATCACGCTGCCTCTCATCCTTTTAATCCAGCAATTGATTCAAAACGACGACTGGCGGTTACACGAAGCGTGGCAACGAAGATTCGGTTTTCAATAACATAAACCCTCCATCACAGAAGTAAGCCCTCCACGCAACTCTACATTGACAAAAAAAGTTGGCATCTCAGGTTTCATGGGTGTAGGTAAATGTTTAATGTAATGCTAAGATGTAAAATGAACTCGTCGCCCTAGCTGTATTATAATAGTATGATGGTTTCTACATTTCATGTCCGCCACTGTAATTTATGTGCCTGAAGTTGGAACGTTTACAACATACATACAGAACAATGTTATCTGAGCACATGTATAGATAAAGTTTCTAGAAACATGATGTGTCTTACGATAGCGAAGGGTGCATGAAATCGGTGGGCTTAGAATAATACTGAAATATGAGGTTACAGAACTGTAGTACAAGGTGGGAAAAGGGGCACTTTAGTAACAGAAATGAAGAATGAGGAGACACAAACAGAAGCTCACACTTGAGCACTTTCCCATCATACTTTGTGTGAGCATCCGTTTGTGTCTGCTCGCTCCCCACTGAGGTTACAGACTGTACCCTACCTGATGAGTACGGAAAAGTGAATGTTTTAACGAACTTGAAAATAAAAAATGCATTGGTCTCACAGTAGTACGAGTGGCATATTAATGAAATTATTATGACTCTTTTTTGCAGCAAACTATTGCTCATCAACACCTGGGTGGAGGCCAGTGTGCAGGTTTTTTACTCACTCGGTCCGGCATGGGGTGGACTCATCACTATGGCTAGTTACAACAAGTTTAAAAACAACTGTATGAGGTGAGGATACAGAATAAGTAAAAGATATACCACTGCAAGATGATATCCGTCCCGTCGTTTGTATTTTGGGCTGTTGAGAAATAAAATTGTTTTAGTAATGAAATGTGTGATTAATGGTGCTCTGCCTCTGGAAGTGGCACTTCGAGTAGGCTATCTGCGTTGTTCTCTCAAAACATGCATTCTCAATAATACGATCACTCATTTCTAACCACATTATGGAGACATAAAAAAGTCTGAAATTATATAGATCTAGGTTTATTGTAGTAAAATTGTAAGATTCGAATCAACGAAATAAATTATCCAGTTTTAGTACAGGATCCAAATTCTAGAATGAGAGGCAACACTTGTGGGTGCGAGATACGTATTTGACCGGTTGTTTGTTATCTAAATATGCCAACTTCCTCTCAGAGATGCTGTCGTCTTATCCTTCGTGTGTGAGGGTACCAGCATCTATGCTGGTTTTGCCATCTTTACAGTTCTCGGACACATGGCTCACACCTTGAATGTTCCTGTAGCCAACTTTTCTAGTTCAGGTAATGGAGATGGATGGATGGATGGATGGATGGATGGATGGATGGATGATGGATGGATGGATGGATGGATGGATGGATGGATGGATGGATGGATGGATGGATGGCAGAGTAGATGGCTGTTAAACTCTTCACAACTTTTGATCATCATCATCATCATAATGAAATCCATTGCCGCTATCACCATAGTTTCAAGGACGATCATCATCATCATCATTGCTTTAGAAAACAGAAGCCCAGCACTGGATCATCATCATCATCGTCGTCACCAGCACCATCAACATCATTATCACCATCCCCTATCTTATGGTCACCAGGCCCAGGTCTGGCATTTGTTGTGTATCCTGAGGCCATATCTTACCTGCCCGTACCTCAGCTGTGGGGAGTTCTCTTCTTCGTCATGTTATTTAGTTTAGGACTTGATTCGCAGGTGAGCTTACTGAACAGGGGACAAACAAGGTTATGATATGATTTTAGGATGGGCGATGTCCCCAAATTTAATATAAACGTATAAAACAGTGCACTTTTACTGCTAAGAGCGTTGGGACTGAATTTGACATTCAGTGTCATAAGTCTGGGCTTGGTCTTCTGCTGTGAACTAATTGGAACTTCCTTTTTGCCCCGAATTCATTATCCTCTAGGACATGAAAAAAAAAATAAAAGAGCAGAACTGAGGAACTGTTCTTGCAGTCATTCCAGAATATCATCTTAACCGCCCACGTTTTCATAAGAACCATCTTCTTTCCTTCATTCCTTTTTTCTTCCTTACTTTCTTTCTCCTGCCTAAACAATTCCGGTCATTTCAATGGGGATTTACTGTGATCTTGTGGTTAAAGCAGCAGCCTCCTCTCCCACCCCCTCCCCTCCCCAAATCCTCTCCTTCATTCGCCTCCTTCTAAAACTGACTCAGCGTTCTCCCGTATCCCCTTATTAAAAAAAAAATCCCACTCTTTTTATGGCACCACGGTGTTGATTAGTACTTAGCAGTTGTTGTTTTTTTTCGTTATTACAGGATCTTTCTACTAAACTTTATTCACAATACTTTCTTTTACGGTTTTTGATGTTAGTATTATAATTTCTCCTGTACCTGTTGCTTTTGGGCTGATGAGATGCTAGATTAATTTACTTCATAGATTATAAAGTTAGTTTTATTAATTTTCATTTCCATATATTTCGCATCAGCCTATGTACTCGCTAGCTATTCCTTTCTTGGAGTATTCATAACAGTGGGTGGTTGCTCTATCTTGTACTTCCAGTTTACCGTGATTGAGACTTGCTTGACCACGATCCAAGACCTGTGGCCTCGCTTCATCAGCAGGTGGGAGATCTTCCTGAAGGTTATCTTCTGTGCCGTCCTGTTCTTGGCCAGCCTACCATTTGCCACCAGGGTGAGTCATAGGTTGGTACACACTGCGAGCAAGGGCGGATTTAGAGTCTGCGGGGCCGTAGGCACAACAAAAGTGCAGGACCCCTTTTTCATGCCATAAGACGGCACTGCTTGGGACAAACTCTATCATAGATAATATTACAAAATATAAAACACACAGCAAAGTCATTGCTGGTTCTCCACAGTGCAGCACCCTGCTCCCCCCCCCCCCCCCCCNCCCCCCCCAGCTCTAAAGCTTAGTACTTATTTTATACTGAATCAAGTGGAGAAAGGCGAATGAAGTGTTTTTCTAATGGACATAACACAATAAACCTTCAGGTCTAATAACAGAAAACACAAACCTTACACATGACTGTCGTCAGTTTTCGAGGACGACTAACAAACCACATGGCTACTATTGGGAGAGATCCTGGAACTCAGAAAGTACAACTTTTATTGCTGATTATTGATGACGAAATGATGACAATGCTGATGAAGATAACGTTTACATTGTATTCTTTATAGGGAGGAATGTACCTCTTCCAGCTAACGGACTGGTATATTGCTGCTTTCACAGTTGCTTTTAATGGAATAATGGAGTGTATTGTGGTCGCATGGATATACGGTATACTGTTCTTTCTTCCATCTCTTCTTCCTCTCTCCTCCTCCTCTTGTGCTCCATCCTGTCCATTCATTGTTCATTCTCCTCTCTTGATAGTGCCATGGGTGATGGGTGAGAATGGGGTTAAGGAAGAGGACATAAAAAAGAATAATCCCCCCCCC
>JAWQUT010000090.1:999141-1015140 GCA_033807755.1 Ellobium chinense | reverse complement strand
TGTGTGTGTGTGTGTGTGTGTGTGTGTGTGTGTGTGTGTGTGTGTGTGTGTGTGTGTGTGTGAGAGAATCACCGTTGATATTCCTGACTTGATTTTAAAAAAGTCAAACGTTAATTTTGTCAAACTATAGTCTAGGTGTCAACTAAATTCTTAATTAGCTCTTGTATAATTATATATGGGAGCTAACAATATAGCAAAATGCAAAACATGTAATGCATAATTTATGAAATTAAGTCAGACGAATATAGGCGGACAGTTATGTGCGCAATATACTGTAGAATAGGGATGTGGGCTGAAGAAAGCATCGAACTTAGAGATATTCAAAACAGTCACCGATACGTTAAATATTTCGGTACAAATCGGTCAGGATCAGAGCGTATTTAGAAATAATGTCACTGCGAAGTGTTGAATCTTAGTTTACCAGCACTGTCCAACAGATGGACGCTGAGAGACATTTTGGAGTGGAATGCCGAGCACGTGTGGATCTGACCCCTCTTCGCTAGTAAGCTGGTACAAGTAGCACGTAGGGAAGTAAAGAAGTAAACATTATAATATACTTTCCAGAAAAATAAAATCAACTCATCCATTTTCTTTTTCTAAGGCTTACAAAAATACAACTCATCCTGCTTTAGCGCCAGAACTACATGTAACTTACTCCAACATTGAAAAAATACGCTGTGGTTTAAAAAGAAAATGTCTTCTTAAATCTTCACCCAGCCAAAGCCAGTCCTATCCCATCAGCGAATCTGCTACCTACCGTACACTTATGAACGTGATTCATTACTTTTCACAATGTCACGCATTACTTTTCACAACGTCACTCATTACTTTTCACAACGTCACTCATTACTTTTCACAATGTCACTCATTACTTTTCACTACGTCATTCATTACTTTTCACAACGTCACTCATTACTTTTCACAACGTCACTCATTACTTTTCACACAGTACATGATCTAGTCTGAGAGCGCGGTTGAACTCCGGCTCAGAAAAATGGGTTTGCGAACCACATGTCTTCTCTTATTTCAAGTTCATTAATTGTAAAGATGTCCCTACGAAGGCATAATAAACACAAGTTTATCATGTAGATAGGTGCAGTATATAGCAGATTTTCATCCCGTCCTGTCTTGGTTTGTCTTGCCTTGCTTTCCCTTGCCCTATCATTTTCTCCATTGCCTTGTCTTGTGCTGTTCTGTTATCTCCTGTCCTGTCCTATTTTTCTCCCCATTATTTAAGCCGTGACCACACCCATCCTTTGTATTCTCCCAGCGTCTCAAGACAACCTGTAGCCCGTCTTCAGATTGGCGCCCAAGTGACCCCGAAGAGAGGGAAAAGTACAGACTCAACAACAGACATACAGCACTGTGCAGGTTCAGACTGCCTTGTTATCGATAGCCATAGTACATGGTTTAGATCTGGCAACTCCATAATTTAGTAATATTGTTCTGTTGCGGTGTGATGACGAAGAGCGAAAACAAATCTTACGACAAATACTTTACGAAGCCCTATTTTCAAAAAGCATCGCAACAGAAAAGTTTATTTTGATATTGAATCAGATCAGTATATATAAATGAATAACTAAATAAATAAATTAGATTTCCAACTAACACTTGCGATACATTCCTTGGCAATCTCAAACATTATAAAGTCACAAGACGGGACACTCTACGCAATTACCGTATTTAAAAAAAGTGTTCTCGGCCTAGTTTTGCCGCCTTCTTGCGGAGGAAAGTTTACAGCCCACGCGTACTGGCCTGGCTTTCTTAGAAACCAATGAGTCTAAGGCTAAACGAGCCGCCTAATTCTTATGGGCTTAGTCTCTGGTCATGTGTAGTAGTTTCAGACTTACTACACTATTTTATGTGTAACATTACCTGACTTTGCTAGTCTAAATTACAAAACAAACATGTCAACATTGCGGGCTGGCTGCCGAAGTCAGCGCAATCACAAGCAACTTACAAATGAAACAGGCCTACAGTACCGATCACTGACACTGTTTTGTTATTAGCAACTTTATTTGACAAGGCATGATACACATNACACTCTCTCTCTCTCTCTCTCTCTCTCTCTCTCTCTCTCTCTCTCTCTCTCTCTCTCTAAAGGAATATATTTGTCAAAGTTAAAAAGCATAGCATGCCATACAATAATATCATTTTAGTGAGTAATAGTGAACAACGAATGAAGATGGGGAAACCCTGTTAAGTCGCTACAAGAGCTGAGCTGTACAAATAGAATAATTTGAAATAATATGCCTCTGACAATACGCCTTCCTTTTTCTATTTCTGGTGTTGGAGTGGTTATTTCTTGGAATCACTGTACCATTTAACCAGATCAGCCCAGCATGCCGCTAGTAAATTCCACTGAACGGCCTTAAAATTGTACCTCTTTGGCTCAACTTTTCCCCAAATGGAACAAAAATTGAAACACTTCAGAGCTTGCACATTTACGATGGGGAATGCACTGTTAGTAGCATTCAACATGCAGAGTTAATGCACTTCTTACGATGTTTAGCGATCCCATCGTTAAAGTGCAAGCTCTCAAATTAGTCATTTTGTTTTACTGTTCTATTTTTTATACTTCTGCCTGATGTTGTCGTCCCTGCTAGCACTGCTGCCCCTGCCTCTGATTACTGCTGCTGTCTCTCTTTTCAATTCCACTTCTCTCTTTAAAAACATGATATTAAACCTGTACAGTTATTACTCCAGTGACATAATTTATTTATTCATTTAGTGTAATTATACAATATGAAATTTATGGCGACTGCTTGAACACAAAAAAACCACAATACCCAAGTCGTGCTGCATACCAATGCATACAATGAATTTGGACGACATACCTCGTCAGTCATAATTTTCACGTCAGAGACAAATGTCAGATCCATCAAATGCGACAGACAAAGTCACACAAATAGTTGGATTGCTCAATACAAAGCACCAAAGCTTGAGATCGGCATTAATATCTTGTGTTGTTTAAAATAGTTTTTCCCTCTCCTGAAAAACTCACTCAAATGAGATAGGCGAACTGCCTGTGACTGTCACCACGTCTGGTTTTTTTTTTGTGGTTTTTTTTCTATGCTGGTCAGTGATCTCAGACATGCCTTTAAAATGGCAATGGTTTCACCATTACAACAGTGATGTATTATATGTCACAACACGTTGCTGTTGAAAATAATATGACCAGAATTCCAGACAGCCATATGAACCTTTATCTCCACAATATACCGACCATTACAGGATTAGGATTATTTCCACTTCACATGTTTCAATGAAACATTACTAATCTGTATTACAAGAAAAGAGCTTTATCGTATACCTAAAAGTATCCATTGTCGTTAATGTTATTATTATTCCTTCTGCTGAGCTGTTGTTGTTGTTGTTGTTGTTGTTGTTGTCGTTGTTGTTGTTGTTGTTGGTTGTTGTTGTTGTTGTTGTTGTTTTGTTGTTGTTGTTGTAGAGAAAACAAGTTTAGGCGTTTTAATTAAGCACCTATGCTTGGAAATAACGTCGTCATCGAAAAAGCATGATCTTAATCAGAAATACATTGTTTCCTCGTGTCCGCTTTTTTTTTTTTGTTTTCGTTGATTTTGGCCCTCCTCAAGCAGCTATCTATTCAAGACTTCATTATGTTACTGTTATTTCTGTCCTAAAGAAACGAACAAAACTCGTTTCTGATTTAAGCACTTGTTAGGTAGCCTACTGTACATGTGTCTCCATCTTTATTCAACATCGTCGTTAAAAGACTTACTGTTTTCACCGGACGAATGTTCATGCTCGCCTCATTGAGAACACAAATGAAATACATTACCAGCTGGGGGAGGGGGAAAATAGCGGTTAGGAGCGAGGATTTGCCAATTAGATGAAATCTGGAAATTTTGGTTTGCGCCAGCGTTTTATCGAAATATTAAAAAACCTGCGATTAGATTTCTGTAAGATTTTGCATCAGCCTCTATTTGGGTCTGGAAGTTTCGAAAAAATTGTGTCAACGACAAGCATTAGCTCATTTTTTAAATTTTGTTGTCAGTTATGATAGTAAGATATCGTAATACTCAGCAGTATCGTACGTTTCAAAATATCATGCGTTTACAGTAATAAATTACAAGTGCATCAGCTCCGTGTTCAGGTGAAAAAACCTCGTGAAAATGTTTTCTTTTCAGTTCTTTTTTTTTGTAAACCATGTGATGGCCTTGATATTTGAAACCAGACATATGCACTAGTGAGGACAGGAGGCATCATTGTTGACAGCAGTTAATAAACATTTCTCAGTCATGCATACATAGACTTGTCAACGGTGGCTCTCCCTTTTTTTCTTGCATATTGATGAATGCATATGTCTATATAATACAGGTCCGCTTCTTCTACAGTCTCTTTCAAAATGATAGCAAAAAGAGCAATAACAACAACAACAACAAACTTCAGTGAAGTTATGGTTTTTACGAGATATGCTAGAAAGATTTCCCTTCTTCAGCACGACGTTTTTGCAAGGAGTGCAGATGGGTTGTCCTCGTACTAGGAACGAGTCCAAAGCCCAGTGCTGTTTTCTTCATTCTGTGCCTTATTTCCGGTTCAGAGCTTCCACCAATGTTTTGCCCGTTGGTACGAAGTACTATCATATCCACTTTATTTATTGCTCCCCCTGCTGCTTTTTTTAAATGTCTTGATTTAAATATTTAATGTTTAACTCGTCGGGCTTGTGCCCAGTAGCCGTTCCTGTATAGAGAAAGTAGAGCATTATACAGTACATTAAATAGTAAAAGGGCTTACTCCACTCCTACTGAGTACGAACAATCGCTTAGTATAATATTATGACTTTTAGCTCACATTCATACAGTGACGTACTAATAAACTGGGAGGTCATTGTAGTTAAATGTTCTTTTCTTTCCTGTCTATCTTAAGCCTGCGCATAGAAGCGGCTGATCAGTAAAGCGTTTCATTTACGTTAATTGTGACATGTTCGTGGATATGTATTTTTGCAACCTGAATTAATCCAACTCTATCAATAAAAAAGTATTTCCTATCGAGCTTTTATCATGTCTTTTTTTATTTTTTCCTGTATCATATTATAGGAACTCTGTGATATTTTGCGTAGTTATTTCTAGTTTTTGTTGCTGCTGTTACTGCTATTATGTATGATGTCGCTGAAATTAGGAGCGTTGTGTAACTTATTTACATGTTAGAATGTTACGTGTAATGTTTTAGCACGCTAGCGCCATCATAATGTAGGCGAAGAAAAGTCTTCTCATTGTATGATTATTGTCTTTTGGGAAGAGAATTTGCGCTACATTGGTGCTAACTCCCCATTTGATAGTTGGAAGAATATAGGTTGTAAGTGCTGCTTACGGTGACCTAATGACCAGGGTGTGACCTGATGACCAGGGTGTGATCTAATGACCAGGATGCTATTAAGATGACGATGATGGTGGTGATGATGATGACATTGATGAAGTTGCATGTCGTTAGTCTTTGCATAGGACCAGCCAGGCTAACTATACGTCATATACAAACGGGCCAGTCCTATGCGAAGACCTAGGATGTGCTGCAACAGTGTGACAAATAATAATATAAAATCCATTGCTGAAAACATACGCGCAGTCATTACAAATTACTTGTATTTAACATATTCGTTTAACTTTCATAAGAAATCAAAATATTGAACTGATTCCTTCTTCTACAGATTCGGAATTCAGCCTTTGCTTTGCATAGTGTTCCATCTCTTTGGGATCCTTTCACGATCGTCTACTTCCTAGAATGATTGCCACAGCCATGGCCTGCTATATTTAATACCCATGTTTATAGCTCACTATCATGTCCATTAGTGATAGGACGCAGGCCCATCGCCTCTCAATCAGACGTTTGCTCTTTGGTCAAGTGTGTAATGTAATGCCCTGCCTAGCCATTGCCCCTGCTGCCCGTTCTGGTTACACCTGCGCAATACTAATTACTATTGATATCCTCGCTAAGGGTGATATAAACTTTTCAAGTCTTTTTTACTATCTCCCAGGGGCCAAGTTAACTTAGCTGTGGCCTATTCTAATATTTTTGCCACTTTTCCGGTCAGTTTAGGCTAAATTAAAGGAGCACTTTTTGCAGTCAGGGGATGGAAAGAAACAGAGTCTGCTAGTGAGCTAAACTTTGTTCTCAGGAAATAGCCTGAGACCCCAACTGAATTTTCGTGAGGGTGAGTCAAACGAAGACACAGAGCAAAAAAGTTTTTTTGTCAAGGGCTTATAAAAGTATTTTCTTTAGCTCAGCTGCGTATCTCCAATACTGGTCAGTGCTAATGGCCTACCAAAATTAGGGCTTGAATGACAGCAGTTGACAATATTCAGTAGCATACAGCAAAAAGATTTGTGCGTTTACAACCTTGACCACCGTGGTCATCTCCTCTTCATGGTTGCAATTACCTCCCAGCCCCCAACTCCTTTCAACGCTTCGATTCGATCTCCGTGTTTCATTGTCCTCTGAGCTGGTTCATTTTCAACAATATCATCTGCAGCAAATCATGGCAACATTACGAAATAGTAAGAACGCTGTACCCCTGCTTCGAATAATAATATGTAACATAACTGTACTAGCAATACCGGCTTTATTCATAAGGTGACCCGCGGAATAATACAGTAGCCGAAGAGGGCAGGCTGAAAAGTAGGCCCGCGGTTAATGGCGGGTGAAACGACCCTTGAAGTAACAAAATGTACGAATCTCTTACTGTCAAATCATGAATAATCTAATAGATCACACGTCGCCGTGCATGACAAATTCGCTGGTGCTGAAAATCGCATAATGATATAGACTGTAATGTCTGTCAAGCCTGTCGGGTAGCGCGAATATGAAATTACTTACGGTCCAGTAAGCTGCTGAAAGTCCTGCAGGGTCATCCTTTCAACAGCGGAAAATTCCACCGCTGAAAAAAATATTCCAGTTGCTTTGCAGTCTACGTGAGGTGAAAAGATTGAGAGCAATGTGTGACAATGACGGGTACGTCAAGTCAAGGGATACCAAATAATAACAAGGACGCCATACTAGAACAGGAACGCATGTTCCTTGTACAGATTTCCTTTCATTTTGGCTGCCCATTGTAGTACAGATACATATGATTTTTTTTTGAAAGAGGGGAATGGGGANGGGGGGCGGGGAGAGTGAGGTATCAATTAAGTGTTCAAACATGAGCTACACTTGCATGTACAAGTTTGGAATATACGGTTTCACAACAAAAACCACAATTCCCTTATCTTTTAATAGTGACCACTGAAGACTTCTAAAGGCTACCTAAAAAATTTTCATAGTTAACCTTCAGATATTCTTGAAAATCTGAGCTAGTGATCACTGTTGGTTATTACGAATTCTAAGGGCCATCAGGGCCCATGTCTGAAATGGCTAAGCCAAGCATTTGTTCTAACCTGATGCTCAGTTGATGTATTACCAAGAATTAAACCATAATTAATATTGCGATTAAGCGGAGTTGCATATATCAATTTTGGTAAGGAAACAATGAAGCAGAGTTTAGTTAAAGAGGCATCCAAGCAATCAATACTGTGGCCCTGAGCTGAACCTTGCGATCTTATCTTTCCAGAACAAGGATCAATTATAATATTTTACTAATCTAGTGATAACCATAGGCTTATTTGATCTATATCTAAATCATGGGTGTGCAAGTGATCAATAATAGTACTCAGGCCGCAAGACAACTGAGCCCCATAGCACTGTAGCGATTGAGCTCTTAGTAACACATCAACTGAGCACCAGTTTAGAACAAATGCTGTAAACTGCTGTGTGTGTATGTGTGTGTGTGTGTGTGTTTGTGTGTGTGTGTGTGTGTGTGTGTGTGTGTGTGTGTGTGTGTGCGTGTGCGTGTGTGAGTGGTGTGTGTGTGTGTTCGATGTACCAAAGTGTTTTACAAACAGCGGGAGGGGAAGGGGATAAGTGAGGACTGTGGCTGCACAGTATGTTTGTAACTTGTTTTTGACTATTACGACTTCCAACTTTTTGAATGAGTACAGTAATTAACAAATTGTTCGTTTTCAGTTATTTTGTTCGCGCTGCTCAGTTGTCTTGTCCAGTTGTGCCCTGGGGCTCAGTTGTCTTGTCCCTGGTGCTCAGTCGTCGTACTCTGGGGCTCAGTGATCCCGACCCTAATGCTCAGTTAGCGTGCTCTGGGGTTCAGTTGTCTTGTCGTTGGTGCTGTGTTGGCTTATCGTTGGTGCTCAGTTGTTGTGCTCTGGGGCTCAGCTGTCGTCCTCTGGGGCTCAGTTATCGTGCTCTGGGGCTTAGTTGTCCTGCTCTGGAGTTCAGATGTCTTATCCTGGTCATATGATTGGTGCTCAGTTGTCGTGCTCCGGGGTTCAGTTGTCGTGTTCTGGGGCTCACCTGTCGTCCATTTGATAAAGTCACCGGAAGACATAATAATTTTAAGTCTCAGAAATCAAACGATTCACTTAGTCTCATTTCGCAGTCTTATTTAGCAGATCTTATCCAGTCGACCTTGCTAAATCGTAATTTCCGCTTGGTGTTAATATCTTTCAGATCATAAAGCACTGTGATTTCTATATCTTGAAAATGGATAATCACAACTCTGTCAATTACAATTTTTTCCACAGTCTCAAGGATTTGCAATTAGGCGGGGTTGCGTGTATCAAGTTTGGTCAGGAAACAACGAAGGAGAGTTTAGTTAAAGAGGAACCCAAGCAATCAATACTGTGGCCCTGAGCTGAACCTTGCGATCATGTCAATGCAGGTTCAGGAAGAACGTTCTGAAGAAATGCTACACTATTGTTACCAGCACACATAAAACATAACCTTCGACCAACGATTTCAGCCTTGAGCTTAGCCAGTCCGGGCACAGCATGAGAGGTGAAACATTAATTTTATGGTGGTCAACATTTAAAGGCATCAAAGTACAGCAGTTCTCTTTCGCTTTTCAAGGCAGTGGAAACTTAGGAAAAAAGTGCATTTTTTAAATTTTTCCTGGAGAACAAACATGCGACAGGTGACCAATCGCAAAATTTAATATTTTAAGGAAACGATCTAATGTTCTCAGCATCCAAAAACTACACTGTAAGAGTGAAAAATTACTTCAATAATTACTTCAATGCTCTAAGCATACAAAAACTACACTGTGAAAGTGAAAAATTACTTCAATAATTACTTCAATGTTCTAAGCATTTAAAAACTATACTGTAAGAGTGAAATATTACGTCAGACTGCACTTTTCTTATCACAGCTGGAGAACTATCGTCCTTCTTTTCTTCGGCATCTTTATTGCCCTATTCACACTTGACTCACGCGCGCACATAATTTAAATTCCTAGAATGGTATTCATTTTCTGTAGCTTCAAGGGTGATTTCTATTTCTCGATGCCTGAAAATGCGGGGTCTGTGAGTGGTAAAATGGCATTCGTGATGAATATTATGGTAGCATGTCTCCTTAGGGCCGCAGTCTATATTCATTATAACAAAATACATTGACTGGTCATGGTGACAGAGGGTGTCTTAACATATAACATACAAGTCACTCGGGAACCTTGCAAAGTAAGATGTTGTCTGCTAAAAGCAAACTACAAAAATGGAGTTGAAAACGAAGTGGCGTAACATAACCTTTTGCATCTTCTTTCCAGCATCCAGTTTTACCCATTGGAACCTTGATGTACCAATATGGAAAAGGAAATTGCATCTCTTGGGTGTTTAGAAGACGGTTCTGTGAAACGTTAAAATAAACTGTGCTCAGCTGCTGGACACGAAATACAGTATAATAATTTTAATTTCCTAAATGTAAACCATATATCTTCAATCTCAAACTTTTCTGCATATTTCCATGGATCAGCATCCTAGATTTGAAGATTTTTGTGATTACAAGTGAATAGGAAATGGAAAGTTCTCTTTATATATTTTATGCATTAGTAAAGCTGAAATAGATGCTTTCCATTCAAACAGTCGCCATGCCCTATCGCTGTTGGTAAATAGGCTGTGGTTCAGCTTAAATCCCAGAAGACTTCCTGGAAGTTCTAGGTTAACCTCCATCTAGACTAATTCGAAAATGTGTGCAATTCAAGATCTTTCAGCTCCGCATCCACTCCTCTGCTCCACACATAAACACATCAAAAACCTTTAAAGGTAGCAAAACTCTGATCCTTTGCAATCTATTGCCTTATTTACTACAGATTCTACATATTATAGTTGCAGCTGCTGTGTCACTGACACGGGAAATTATTAACATATGTCATTGCGTGGGGATGTATACTGAGGGCTGGCATATTGGGGATATATGCATGGGTGTATCATACAGTGCGACGATGGCTATTTGTGAGACGAGGCTTTTTGGCCTCTGTCCGACCGCTGTAGAGGGGGAATCTAAAATACGCCTCCATAATGAGTATAAATCAACAAGTATTCGCATCAGAATTTCACATCCGACATAGGCAATCTACTCGTGACTCATACCGCTAATCTGTAATGACACTCTATACAAGTGCTTATGAAATATCTCATGATTCTTCTAGGTATGATAAACAATTTTACAACTTTAAGATAAAATTCCAGACTCAGTCAAAGTTTCGACTGATACATTTTTTTAAAAGCATCGCGATATGAGAAAAGGCTTAGTCCTTTTACATGGAACAATGCGTAGGGACAAGAAATGAGATAGCGTTCGTATGCATGCGTTAGCGGGATTGCATTGTATATATAATGTGAGTGCTAAGAAATATCGGGAAGTTCCGAGAGAGCTTTGTTCATTATCGAAAAACTGGATTTTGCTGCCTTCGGCTGAATTTTTTCGGACAAATGCGCGTTATGAAACTGAAAAGTTACTGAATGAATATTGATGCTTCTGAAGTGGAGTTACAACATCATCGAAGTAGGATAATGGGTGTATTTACCATACTAACAATAGTAATGGACGACAATGAGTGCTCGTATGTGAAACTTTCATTCTCTCATTCAAAAAGTATGCCCTTTTCAAGAGTATTGAACTGAATTATGCGCGCGCCCCATAAATCTACAACAAAACCCTTTTGTCATTAAATACTAGAAATTACTGAACGTATCTATAGACGTTTAATTTGGCATAAAGAGTTCCGTTGTTGGATTTAGGCCATTGTTCCTATACAAGCCACCATGGGCACGCAAAGGCTAATGCAGTTCATGAATGATTCTAAAAAAATGCAATAATAACTGAAGTTTATGCGCGACAACGCTTGATTCGAACTGTGTTCAGTACAACGCTGTTGTGTTTCAGGTAACTTTTAAAAAATCTGCCTCGATACTATCTAGTGTGTGACCGCTGTTGCCTGTGCACGTAGACTTTTGAAAGATGAAGAAGGTAAGGACATGGGAAGAGATAGAAGATAGGGAAGAAGCAGATTAAGAGATGAACACAGAGAGGAAAGTTGGTGTGGTGAGCGAAGAGAGCACTGGTGTCTGTGGGGGCGATTTGTAGAGGTGAGTCGGTAGCACTGTGGTTAGGACAAGCAGAGGACCGCTTTTAAAGCAGGTCACCAACAAACCACAGTAGAACCTGGTTACTTAATATATTCATGGTGCATGGGAAAAGTATACAGTACTTATTTTTGCGGTATACTTAATATTGAGGTCTGCCTGTATAATGAAACGATAGCACAATAATGAATCCGCGCATGTGAAATGCATCTTTAACAACAAGATAAACTTAATAAATGAGTAGAGACATGTTTAATCAGGCTTTGGACTGAACTTCGATCTTTCTCTTCCCAGCCAAAATGAAAGGACACAGACGAATACAGCCACACGCCAAATACTATAACTTCCAAATACTACTGCCACGGCTAGGTACTCTTTGTGATCTCCATAATATTCTTATTGATTTCCTCTTCACATCCTCTTCTTTCCTTCCCCTTCGTCTTCCCTCTCCTCTCCCACTAGCATCCCCACCCCCTCCCCCCTCACCAAAACGAAAAAAAAAATTTAAAAACCTTCCACCCATCCTCGTTGTCCGCCCGGCTTTCTTGTTTAGTTCCAGAGTTTGACACAGTGAGGCCCCATGCAATATCTGAAGCTTGGAAGCCCCTTGTCCGAAACTGCATTAGATGATATCATAGATCATTACCAAACGAAGGCTTTAGGTGGATACAGAATATTGTTCACAAACATGACAATAAGAATGCTAATAATACATAGCATTTATATAGCGCCCATCCCTGTATACACAGGCTCTGAATGCTCTACATAGAGAAGTAAATATAATAATCATATAGTATTCAGCTCACACATCCAGTTATACAATACTCTGCACATATATACTACACGTACAACACAGTTGTATGAAAAAAAAAGGATTTGGTTGCCTAGACTGTCACGGTCAATGAAAATATTGACAAACACAACTATACCAATCAACAATTTTAAGTTAATTTTAATCATTTTAATTAAATTAAAATAATTACCCTGAAATAATCAATAAAATGATAAGATTTTACCAGCCAAAACAAACAAATAAAACTGACATATTGCGAGGACTGCGGATTGTGATGCTCTAATCTTATAGATTGTATGGTTGTTGACTTACGCCTAAATCTGACACTGTCTTGTTAAGAAGACAAGGTCGAAGTCTGATAAACTGAAAATAAATATGAATAAACTATTACTGTCTTTCACCCATAATTCCCGCGGCCCACCTCTGTTGCACGTCTATTACAGTGTAGGTATGTGATTCTGGGTACATAGGCAATAACAACCCCAGACAGTCGCTATTCATCTATTCACTGACTTTAGTCTCCTTCTCACTAACGTATGAAAGGACAAAGCCATAGCCACCGTCATGCCATTCAAAATGGCACGCATAAGTGGTGCCCTTTTCGATCGCACATACTGTTTTCCCTTTTCACTCCACAAACAACCCCACTACTACACCAAAATATAAAAACAAAGAAAATAAAGTCGGTCGAGTCTACGGTTCCGGCTGAATACGTTTGGATCAGGAAGTGGCGGCCTGGCGGGCTGTATTGTTTCTGCATGTCGACAATTTCGATACTCTGCAATTTCGATGTCAGTATCAAAACTTAAAGGAACAGGGGTAGCTATTTGCTTCACGGCCTAAAAAATCCACAATATTTTTTCATAAATGTTCAACCCTTTCCACGTTTCCTTCGCCTGAGCGCTTCCGAGAAAATGCAGTTTGAAAGTCGGGATTTTCACACCGCGTGCCGCCATAACTGGTCGTCCGGTCAGCGCTGGAATGAGACGTGACGTCATAAAGCGAGAGGCAAGCTTTTAAAGTCTGCATTAAATCTTTTTGTCATTGTCATTGTCATTGTTGTGCGAAGAGAATTAACCACATGCAATAACTTTTTTTGGTTTGTTGAAGACTGTGAACAAATGCCCAACTTTGATCGCAATGCTGTAATCTTAGAAAAGGCAGGATGACTATTTGATAAAAGAAGTTAAACAACAAGTTTAACAATTTTAACAAGTTTATTTGTAAATAAGCCCAAAGATTTCTGGTATATACAAGGTCTGTCTCAGAACAAAGTTTCCCTCCTCTATAAATTCAAAAGTACGCAACCTACAGCCACCAAATTTTGTGACGTAATGAAGTCATATCTAAGAAAACTCGATGCCAAATTTCAAGTGCTTTGGTGAATGTGTCATAGAGTTGTGACGTGTCACTTTTGGTGTACTTGTGCACTTTGTCCAAGGTAAATCCGAGGAAAATGGCAGAGCAAAACATTGCTGCAACCTTCTCATGCTACGATGTCCGAGTTGTGATCAAATTTTCAACTCTTTTCGGCAAGTCTGCTGTGGAAACACATGGTGATCTTTGCCAAGTTATGGGGAATAGTGCCCAATCAATTCAAACAGTAAGAAAATGGATCAGGGAGGTTGAAGGTGGGAGGTCTGACATGAGAGATGAAGAGTACACTGGGAGGCCCCCTGTCGTCATTTGTGGCGACAGCGTTGCGAGAACAAAAGCTGCTGTGGAGGAAGATATGAGAAGAACATGCAGGGAAATATGTGAATTAGTTGGTCNGCACCGGGATCAAAGTCTGGCAGTTGTTCACACAGTTTAACAAAAGACTTTTCTCAACGATTAATGAAAAAAAAGGCATAATATTTAGAGCCAACGAAAGTTATTGCATGTGGATAATTCTCTTTGCATAATGACTACTACTAGCTTGCCGCTCGCTTTCTGACGTCAAGCCTTATTCCCGCGCTGACCGGACGACCAGTCATGGCAGGGTGTGAAAATCCCGACTTTCAAGCTGCGTTTTCTCGGGAGCGCTTGGGCGAAGGAAATGGGCAAGGGGTTGAAAATTTATGAAAAAATACTATGGATTTTTTAGGCTGTGAAGCAAATACATGTAGCTTCCCCTGTCCCTTGATGCAATATGGCATGAACAAGAAAAGGCCACACTTAAACATAGAGCCACAGACGGTCCCCCAGTCAAGAAAAGAAAAGTCATCCAAAACGTCTGAGACCAGCAATACGGAAAAAAAGACCCGCCTTGCTCGAAGAAGGCGTCATCCTGCATCACGATAACGCGCCTTTTCAGAAGTCCAGAGTTGTGAACGAGCATCTCGATGGCTACTCGTGGAAATTATTGTAACACCCGCTCTATTCGCCCGATCTCGCCCCATGCGACTTCCACCTCTTCCCAAGATGAAAGAAATGCTGCGAGGTCGTCGATTTGAGGACGAGGACCAGATTCAAGAGGCTATGAAAAAAGGACTAATGACCTTGGACAAGCGGTCACTAGTCACTATCTTTGACCGCTGGGTACATCGAATGGAGAAATGTCTGGAACTTTATGGTTCTTATGTTGAATAGGTATTTGAAAAAACTTTCAGTTGATACCAAAAATAAGGGTATTTATAATTATATGTGAGGACAGCATGACAGGGAAACTTTTTTCTGAGACAGACCTCGTAGGCATACAACTGTTTTTAACAAATGACGGGACAGATGGCAAAGTAATAGTTAAGAAGCACACTGATAAAACATATTTATTGTCCACTTAGTATCCCCATTTATATTTATCTAGTATTTTCTTAGTATATATGGCCAGTGACTTAATACACTGTACTGATTGGTTATCGAAGAGTAATTTAGCTTTGGACATGTTAGGTCTTGTGATAAATTTTTTTATCGACGTACTTCTTCCTTTCCAGATTAAATTTTGGACATTCGAATATGGCGTGAAATTCATCTCCAACAGCAGAGTTATTATTACAAAGAGTGCATTTACGCTCGTATATAGCTACATTGTTCCATCTTCCTGTCTCTATTGGCATTTTGTGATTAGCCGTTCTAAATCTACAAAGGGAGTGTCTTAAGTGTATAGGTAGGTGATCTAAATAGTTTTCGATTGTTAATTCCGACTTGATGCATCTATGAAAGGCAGCTTTCCCAGATTTTTCTATGCTGCTGTTCCAACACCGAATTGCTTAGTATTTTAGTCTCCTGTCAAGTAGCTGGGTGATATATTTTATATTTAATGTTGATGTCTGCTGGAGCCAAATTTCTCGGTAGAGTGTTTTCAATTTTTTTTTTAACCATGGTATTTGTAAATTGCTATTCATGTGGTAGTCAAGAAGTACGTCATACATTTTCTTGGATAATTATTTAGTTGCTTTCCAAGTGATAAGTTTTAACCAGTATGTCAGCATTTTTTTATCTATTTCCAGTTGCAGAGGATACCGCCCAGTCTCTCCCAATACCATATTATTATAACAAAGACGTTTGACACTCTTATGTTGGCCACAGATGACCACGGAAATAATTTGGAGAATACTTGTGAACTCTTTGGAAAGTAAGAACCGGGGTTCCCGATCAAAGAGAAAAATGACAAGGGCCTGAGCAAGTAGCATGGATATGCCATGTTGAGCATAGCAACAGTTACGAGATGAGGAGGGGGAGGGAGAGAGAGGGGATAGATGGGTGGGCACAATTACAGGAGTGAAGCAAAGACGTTACATTTACAATGTTTTGGGGAGAGAGAGAGAGAGAATGAAAGAGAGAGAGAGAGAGAGAAGTGGG
>JAWQUT010000090.1:984749-997995 GCA_033807755.1 Ellobium chinense | reverse complement strand
GCGCACACACACACACACACACACACACACACACACACACACACACACACACACACACACACACACACACACACACACACACACACACATTATATGATATTATTCTGTCATCTAAATTTCCATGCTCCATATTATAATGCTTGATACAATTTTCTTTGGGAGCAAGCGAAGAATGGTCTCGCTTGGTCTAAAGTAAACATAACCATATTTAGTCTCACTTTGTGTTCTGAAATTCGATTTCGAATAAGCGGTGACCATGATAACACTTAACGCGTGCAGAAATTATACAACCCCACCCTTCCTTCCACCCCTCCCCTTCCTCGCCATCAAGGGCTTTTAATGTGGTATTTTCAGTTCCGGCACGTAACCACAGGACTGTCACTCACACGTCCGTCTCTGACAAATGGGTTCAGGACTGTTTCAAAAATGTGAAGGATGCATTCCCAGGGCAGTTACATTTACATCATGACCATGACAGATATCCGCGACCTTTTTTTATCCTGAACCCAATCTGGCTAGCATTGGGCCACACAGCTCCAGTCATGGAGTTAATAACGGTGGCTTGTAACAGCAACAAAAAATAATGTGCTGAATTTCCATAGTCCAAGTCTGGACATTAGCGCCCGACTTTCTCTCCCCTCACTCTTTGCATCTGGATTTAGTAGACTAGATTATCGCTCAGTTATGAGGATTCTGGCAGCTATTAATATACCAAATGATTGATTGTGTACAAACCTTTTAATCTGCTAATATAGTAAAGCCCTCTTCTTTTGGGCCCTACCAGCCAATGTAAGGGTGTAGAATATATTAAACAGACCTGTAATCTAGATAAAGCACCAAATCAAAAATTTTCATGTACAATTTGCCTTATAAATATAAAACTAAAGTGTGTTCGGCCTATGTAGTACCAGGCGGTCAAAACTACCTAATGGATGATTGAGAACCAAGTCAGAAGGAGATGTGCATGAGGTTTGCGAAAAAAAAATTGGCTTTGACCGCACTTTTTCTTGCACTCAACAGAATAGGGAAAAAATCCGAAATCACAGTAGAAGTAGTACAATAATATAGAAGATTACAGGCCTGTAATTGAACTTCCGCTATGAAAGCCAAAATTGCTAGTGCCAGAAAGGCCATGTATGGGTTAAGACAAATATGCCGGGAAAAATTAATTCCAGTTGAGTGCCAGATAGATTTATTTGAAAAAACTATTGAANGAGAATGTGTGAAAGGTAGAAAGTGAGATCTTCAACTTTGTCAAGCGCCTAGAGCTCATTTATGGGGAGTGGGCGCTATATAAATATTCTTTATTATTATTATTATTGAAAAGTTCAGGATACAATTTTTTAAACATTTGTTAGGAGTAAAAAGCAGCACCCCTACTTATATGATTTATGGCGAACTGGGTAAGCAACCCCTTATCGCAACAGTTAACAAAAGAATGTTCATGTTTTGGAGTAAGTTAATCAGTGGCAAACCAGAGAAAATATCAGCCAAACTTTTAAATATTATGACTCAAGACCGAATGAAAGAAAATATTGATTATAAATGGTTGAGAAAAATAGAAACAATATTGAATGATACTGGTTACACATATTTATGGTTACAGCAAGCGACTGATCCAATTAACTGCGCTTCTGTAAGACGAACAATCCAAGACCAGACCATACAACGGATTTTTAGTGATTGTGGCACTTCTAGTAAAGGGAAAAATTATGCATTTTTAAAAGATACATGGAACCTTGAATTTTATTTAATTATACTTGACAAGAAACAAAACAGAAATATTAACTAAATTTAGGACATCGAATCATAAATTCCCAATCGAGATAGGTAGATATAATAAAACACCATATGAACAGAGAATTTGCAGTTTTTGTCTAAACTCACTAGGAGATGAATTTCATTACTTACTAGAATGCCCGCATTTTACCTCAGAAAGAAAGAAATATATAGACGAGAAATATTTTATTAGACCTAATATGTTAAAGTATAAGAGACTGATGCAATCACAAAATGTCCTGGAACTAAATAGATTATATTTGTTTTTGGATATCGTCATGAAATGTTTTGTTTAGTCCTATTTTTGGATACTATTCTAGATCTAGATCTTAGCGCTATTTGTTGATTAAGTTATGAAGTTGTGTGCTCATTTTCAGTGTAACCCGGTTAGCTTTTGTGCCATTTATGTTTAAACTTGTCATTAATCATCGAGTGTGTGTCCTCTTGTTTAATGCTTTTTTGTACTATAAATGTACCATAAGCTGTTCAATAAACTTGTTAAACTTGTTAAACTTAAACTTGTTAAACTTGCCATTGGATCCTACTACTTTGGCATGCCCTGTTTCCAGTGATAAGGGGCAAATTTTGTTTTAATGGGAAACTGTCCATTTAACCTTATTTTGCCAAGCACTGTTTAGCCCTTGGCTTGAACTGTCAGGTCAAAGGTGTGCTCAGGCGGAAGAGGAGGGGTGTGGCGTTGACCAGTGAAAAAGGTAGGGTCTGTTTACACATAGCAAACAAACTCAAAATTTCAGTGGGCTTGCTAGGGTTGGGTCAGTCTTAAAATTTGGGCCACACAGGCTGCGTAGCAGGGGAAGTTATTCTTGTGATATCTAGCTGCGTAGAAATTTCTGCCGAGTTACAGTCGATTAACAAGAATGACGAGAATCTGAGAAGTCTAGACTAGGTCTTGATCTTTTCGAAGACTCCTCTGCCTCTCTCTCTCATAAGCACGCACGCACGCACGCGCACACACACACACACACACTCACACACACACACACACACACACACACACACACACACACACACACACACACACACACACACACTCACACATACACACACATACACACACCCACACACACACACTCACATACACACACACACACACACACACACATGCATCCACATACACACACAACACAAAATTATAGGTACACAGATGCGATCGTTTATATATATATCTATGAAGTAACTTCGAGCAATGTCAAATAATATTGTACCCTCCTGTTTCCTAAGCATTTCTCAAGATTAGTATGGTATGTTTTGAATGGATGGAATACCTAGCACGTGGTTTTCATATTTTCTGAATCAACCTTAATGATATAATAACCTGACCAACCCATGTAACAACCTTGCATTATTAGAACCATAAGACCGGTGAGTTCAGACACACTGTTTTGGCATTTGTTTCATATCACTGTTTAATTCGTGATAATGTTCTCATATATGGTTTTCGTTTAGCCAAAGTTGGCGTTTTCTGATTGACTTGTTTCGTAAGAAGAACAACAACTGGCGTTTTCACGGTTGACTTTTTATGTTTTCCTGAGTACTATGTTTTGCCAATGGCCTAGTTTTATATCTGTCATATGGACTGTTCCTGTTCCGATTATAGTTTCCGAAGTTAGGACATCATGTCTTTTGCGGGCAATGTCTGTCTTGACTACATCTCTATAAAACGATCACTTATTTCTAATAGGGGCTTTGTCTGTTAAAGAGACAAGTCTGTCACCAGTACAGCTAGACTACCCTGGGCATATCGAGGGGTAAAAGCAATAATGTCATATCTGCAAGAATGCTATTTGAAATAAACGAATTTGAATTTTTTTATGAAAGCTGTGAAATCAGAGCTTTCTTTGTATGGTCATATACTATGTTGTTTTTTGGGGTTTTTTTTGTGATCTGTACACACTAATTTAAGCACTTGAATCGCCTCAGTGTTGCAGATATTCTAGTTTATTTGAAAAATCACTTATGAAAACTAAAAAGCTGAATTTTTGCAGATATGACATTCTTGTTTTAACCCCTCGATATGTTCTGTATTGTAAACAAATACTGTGACAGGTGCTCACTCGATAAATCATCCCACACTGGCTTTGATATGCAAATGTAGCACTGGCGTATGGTCCATGTGTATTCATATTGCACAAACTTATACGTGTTTAGCACACTATTTTACAAGATACCACAACATTCACCCTCCCCACCTCCATCTCCGTGTTCGCATTAAGGATCCACACAACCATCATTTTAATTTATTACGCATCAGCATTTCAAATTAATGGAAATAACGTTCGTCACAGCTGTGTTTTGTTAAAGGAAATCTGCATCGTCCTACAGACCATATTAAATCATACGATACCCTATTATTTCAATAAAACAGTCTTTCAAGTGTCTGTCATAACGATATAATGCCTCTGCTGGCCCCAGACAACCCACAGGGTTACATTATCCAAAGTCCGAATTGTTACAACCACTGCGCGCGTAGCGGCCATAAGCTTACGTCAAATACGTTCTAGCCACAAGGCCAAGCCAGTGCTCTGCGGACGGGTGATAGCATGTTGGTATGAATGGTATGAATACGAGATATATGTCAAACAAAATCATGCTGAAGCAATACAAATGCAGAATACTTTTTTTGGCTTACACTATCAAACTTTACGTTTGAATTTGGATGACCAGAACCTTAATTAAAAGCTGGATATGGGTCAGATGGAGATGTCTGTAGCTGCTGGAACTTAAGTGGCGTCATCGTTATTGCCACAAGCCTATGCTGATCAGGGAAGGGGAATAATTCTGGATGCAAGGGCCAAACCCGGTAACTCTAGCTCTCCTTATTGCGTCATATTACATACGCACACGGTAACAGAACGACGCTCTTTCTTCGCAAAATTGACTCGGTGGGCATCAGATAATTTTCAGAAAGAAAAAGTAATGAAAAACGGAAATTTATTTTTGATGTACGTGTCCTACTTTAATATCCCACCCAATTAGCAGATTCTGAAATATCCGCCGCAACGGTTTCCATGCAGGGTCGTAACTTCCCTTACCGCCTCCCGTTCTACCCCCGATCATGCAAAGCCATCACTTGGGGTCCTTTTTTTCATTCGAGACCCTCTGCCCTTGTCCCAATTCCACCCTCCCCTCCGTCCCTCCCTTCCCCCTCCCCCTCATTACTGAAACCCTGTTCTCATAGGGGTCGCTTTTGCAGAGGGTGGTAAAATTTTGTTTCAGGCAAGCCTAGTATGAAATTTAAAATTTTCCTGTCCCTACCAGAGTTCGAATCCAGGGCCTTCAGCTTCCCAATTTTTCATTAGTCTAGTTTGGACCGCGTGCCAATACATAGGCCTAACACATTGTATTTTACAATTATGAGATTCAGATTGTACGTGAAACTCTAAAATTGCATATTTTATCAAGATCACGGGTCTTTTAACATATTTCTACACCCTGACATTTGGCTGGCAGGGCCTTATTCACGGGGAAGGTGACTAAAATCTTATGGCTCTGGGAAGACTAAGTTTGAAATTCAGTAACCAGTACTAGGATTTGAAAGGACTTAAGTCCAGTACCTATATTGCTCAAACGTTTACGTGAACCGACCATAGCGCACAACCTCCCATGGTAACCAAATGGAACGAGGTTTCATACACGAACCGACTCATGTGGCTCTATATTTTTGTACGATTGTAAATATGCCCACAAACCTGATATACAATTATTTGTGATTTGCTAGCTTGCTGATGGATTTGATGATCTGAAACATTAATGTATGAGAACAAGGGCGTTAACTTACACCATACGGAGCTTACATTTATAAAAAGTTTACGTACACTCGCATTCACTCTAAACGGTAAAGTTTATTGGATACCGACAGTGAACTGTTTTAAGTACGGGTAGGTAAACATTACTCAAACAAAACAGAAATTGCAATCCTAGCAGCAAGGTAATTGGGAGGTAATTTGGGGNGGGGGGGGGGGGGGGGGGGGGGATTGAGGCGGAGAATGGAGTTGAAGATAGTAAAAGATCATTAAATATAATAACGGTTGATTCAGCCACAACTCTTCCCACCCCCTACTCAACCCCTCAGAAAAAATATTGGCATGGCGGTGTGGGTCGTACTCAGAAACTTAAGACTGTCAAGTTTAAGGTTTGACTTACAGATCGGGCGGTTCACGCTGTAGAGTCCTTGGGAAGGACATTTCACTTCATTTTCTGATTCGACTCAGGTGTAAATGAGTACCTGGCTTTAGAGCTGGGGGGACGAGGGCGCTGCACAGCTGGCGACCAGCAATGACTGTGTTATGTATTTCACTTGTAACGTTATGTATTGATGTTACGCATTATGTATGATGTGTATTGTTCTATGTGTCTGTATTATGAATGAGAAATATAATATTCTATAACATTGTAAATCAGTTTCCCTATAGGGTAAATAAAAGTGGTATTTTTTTTTTCAATGTCCTACCAACGTACAGCTGATACACGTTAAGTCAAACACCTGGTAACTTTTTATTTTCTCTAGGCCTCACCTGGCAAAGTAATGGGACTTTCTTGAGTGTTCACACTTTCACTCCTTTATTACCTGCACTGCATATATGTTATGTTAAGTGAACCCCTCACCGATCAGCATTCCCAAGACATACCTACAAACGGCTATGCCAACAGTACATTACGCATCACATATGACATATAATGAATGACGAGAAGGATGATTTCACTTCTGGGGAGTGAATATTGATCTCTTTATACTCATAAAAATATTTGTGTTTGACTTGCAGATCAGGCGGTTCACGCTGTAGCGTCCTTGGGAGAGACACTTTACTAAATGAGTACCTGGCTCAGGTGTCATATAATGAATGACGACAAAGAGAATTTCACTTTTGAACATTGAATATTAGTCTCTTTACTCATAAAACTATTTCTTTCATTCATCGAAATGTTAAAATAACCATCTGTTACAGGATATTCAGGGCTCTTCACCATTCACGTTTCATCGGGAGAGAGACTCAAGCCCGCTTAGAAAGAAGCCGCAGAAACAAAACTAATATAGTGTAAATAAATGCGGTGGTACAGCACAAGAACCAATGTTCTTCTATATGTAACTTAAAATGCATATGGTCGCTCACTAATATTCCATTTTCGGTGAGATAATTTCCCGGCACGAACGTTAATTACTAGCATAATACTCTGACATTTCACATCCTTTAGCGAGAAAAAAAAACAAACAACAAAAGTTGGCGTTCCTTCGCACCAGAGGCAGATTTTATGTTCTATATATGCTCGCGAAATGTTGCAGTTATTAGTTTTCTCAAAAGTTCAGTTTCTGCGTTTGTATTCTTTCGAGGAGACCAGAGGGAGGAGGCGAGGGTGACGGGGAACACTTTGTTAACTCACAGCCAATTTATGAAATGAACATCTGCACTTTACGGACTATGAATTGTAACATTATAAAGTGTACGGCCGCATTGAAAATGTTATTGTAATAGTAATGATAAAAATATGTTAATAAATATTGTGTCCTGTCCATTATCACCATGATCGTCATACTATAAAAAAGAAAGCTATTAGGACGTATTCTAGTAACGCCTGTGCATTTTCTAACGGCGCTACTCAAGCCGATAACATTTCACATACCACCGTTTTCATGTATGCCTAGTTGCGTGACAGTCTTTAGTTGGTCGAACTGAAGACGTTTTATATTTGAAGGAAAAAAATCCGTTTCTTTTCAGAATTTGTGAACCGCCATTTTAAAAATCGCCGAAAACATAGGAATTTCTCTACTTGTCACTTGATGTAGGAGCCAAAAATACCAGATTTTGAGAATCAGTGTTGTGCATTCCTGCCTGACTGTAGTGGAAAAAAAAATATCAGCAAAATACGGTTTTTTTTTCTCCCTTTGCAGACTATTTTAGATGGTTCTGACTGCTCGCATCTGTTGATTCATGATGAAATCTCAGGCTTTCATTTCATTGGCTATACTCGTCGACGCATGACGTGCGTTCTCCGCCATGGTAAATCTAACTAACACTAACAGTCAACCAGTTGTCGCTAGCGAATTCAGGAAGTCTGAAAACTGTTTACAAATGCTACCTGTTGCTCTGCTCAGATAGTTCAGTCGACAAAGCAGGTTTGCTTCGCACTGATAGGTAAGTTATATTGTTATGTATTTCCAATATTACCAGTTCGAAATTAAATTTAATAATCTTATTATTATAACTCAAACAACAACAACAACAAGCACTATCATTTTGCAGTCTTGAGTTGATTTTGCTGACAAACAACATTGCAAACGTTTTTTTAGTTTATATTTTGTTCGATCCAGATGTATTGAATGAAACATTCACATCATGTACAAACTCTTGCACTCTGCATGTTCGTCATTATGCTACCTTAGCAATGCCCTGTCCGAGTTTTCCATATTTGTCTTTCCAAGATGCCATTAAGGTGGGAACACTAAATTTTTTCCTTATCAATGGATTCGTCCATCTGCAGTTTTTCCGTGGGAGTCTTGACAAGGAAGATGTCAGTAAATGTCACCTTGACCTTGATGACATTTAATGTGCACCTGTTGTTTCGATCCACACAAACTGGGAAATCCAGTTGGGAATATAAATCCTTTTGTTGTTGTTGTTGTTGTTGTTGTTGTTGTTGTTGTTGTTGTTGTTGTTGTCATTGTTGTTGTCGGTGTAGTTGGTGCATTTCATTCAGTAAAAATTCCATTGTAAAAATCTGTTACAAAGCAGTTTTCCAAAACTCTGTAAGTGCACATTTTGCTAAGACTTAGTCAACACTTGTACAGTATTCAGAAATGCATATGGTACTGATATTTTCAAAATAAAATACAGCACTAAATATAGTCCATACCTTCATTTCCTTGCATCAGTGAAACAGACCTACATTTCACCTCAACTCCTTGCCCCTCTCCTCTCTGTTTTTGCCCGATCTCTTATAAAAATAAATGGGGTGTTACTTTGTGCTGCCTAGGACTGAAAATCTCTAATGCATGTCCAGAATGAAACGTTCAGGGTAATTTGTTACGCAAGGTTAAGTTGCGCTCGGTCATGTGCCCTGAAGCACTGTGGTGTTTTTTTTTTTATGAATCCCCCTTTATCTTGATGAAAATGTTTCAAGCGGGACGGGTTGTAAATAAGTTATCAAATTTACGTCCGGCTCATGTCACGCGTTCGCCGAAGCCTTCCCCCCATCCTCCCCCCTCACAAGCTTCCCTTTCAGAATTTCTTGTCTGCGTCTCACAGTGGTAGCAAACTGATAAAAACATGAATTACTGCAGCCAGTAATAACACGTTACCTTTACCAAGATTTCTGACATTAGCAGTGTTTTTGACAAGAGTCATTATTTTAACTAAACTGTCAATGAGTAAATGAGTAACATTTTTCTCCGATAAATCTACACCGTATCCGCGCAGGCACGCAAACCCGCGCAGGCACGCAGACAACCTTAGTTTTTGTTCTTCTTCCGGTCTCCTTCCTTTTAAACAGACTACCTGATGACAAGATGGATGGAAGATGGACGTTGGTCGAGTGTTCTGTTCTTTCAAGCCAATTAAAATTGTTCGAGGAAGCAACATTTTGCGCTTATGACATAAGGAATTCGAAACTTTAGCTTTGCTTAGCTATTGATTTACAGCTGCCTTAAGTGAAGCTTATCTCTACATGCACACTTTTCCAGTATTTTCAAAGAAGTCATAGAAATTGATAAAACCCCTGTTTTTGGAAATTCTAGAAGGCTTCTGTAGTATCAAGGCCACTCTTGACTAAACATACTCTCCCGCCTTTGTTAAATTTGCTGACGTTTTCAAAGCCTATGTATTCTAGTTATTATATGGCCTGAGTCCCTTGCGGTGCGTGAAAGCAATAGTAAAATGTACATCGCGAGGCATAAGAATCCTTACAAATTATACACTGCTCCATGCGGTGCGTAAAAGCCACCTGACGCGGTGCATAAAAACTACTGCAACCTACATAATTTACTTGCAAACTCCCTCAGCGGTGTGTTAAAACTGTTGACACCTGTACACCAGAATACACGGTGCATGGAAATCGCAGTAAACCGCCTCACGCGGTGCAAAAAGAAAAACAAAATATCTTCGGGAAGTCTGAGAGCAGGAAATCTGGGGGAATATGACCGCAAATAACCGCAAATAACCGCCTACTCCCAGACGGTGGAAGAATTCAGGTTCTGCTTAATCTGAAAGTGCGCACTGTGTGGAATAGGCAGAGACTTTCTTTAGGCTACTTGAACGATTTTCTTCTTTGAAATATACGATATCATTGGTTTACTGTAGTCTTGGAAACGGTTCAGTTAAGCTTTAATAGCTGAGACATGGGCAAGATGATTACGGAATGAATATAGCTGAGTTTTAACAGGGTACAATTTTTATGAGTTTCATCTTCTGAATTGCTGGGTTGTGATTGTTCCTGAATGTCTCACCTGCAGGCGGGTGTGTAGCGATGACTGTTGCATCGAATGTGTTAAACGCCATTGTAACACGAATTGGTCTCGCTTCAGTGCTCTAATCAAATTAAACCACCTTTTTACCGTGATCTAGCGCGAGTTATGTACAGAAAAACCCCATTAAGCAAGGCGCATTGCGTACGGGAATCGTTACCTGGGGAACGAAGCTGGTTGTAACGTTTGCATGTATTTAGTCTTTCCACCCTCCCCCTTCCCTTTTGCCTCGCTGGTGCTCACTATTGTTTACTTTGTGCTCGCTCGCCATGACGGTGGTGATCCTGACTTCGAGTGCATGTTTTTTATTTCTCCTTTACTCTTCTCTGTACTTTTGTAAGTAGAGAGACTTGTTCATTAAACATGACCTCGATTGAACTTTAGTAGCAATGACTGGAGTGTTCTAGATAGTGTATTTCTAACTGGATCACTGAAAATATCTGATCTCGACCGTTGCGAACTTTCTGAACTTTCTGAAATGTCAGGAAGGTTGAAGTCGGTTATCGAGACTTCCTAGAACTTCGATGAAACAATATATTTTTAAGGAAGCGAGTGTGTGAAGTGAAGGGGTGGTGTGTGTGTGTGTGTGTGTGTGTGTGTGTGTGTGTGTGTGTGTGTGTGTGTGTGTGTGTGTGTGTGTGTGTGTAAAAAAAACCCGAAAGTTTAAGTGTCGCGTAGCATTACTATTGTTTCGTAAACCTTGCTTGGCTCTGTTGTGCCATTATTCTTCAGTATCAAAGGATATTGTATTATTCATTGACAGCGATAGGCAGGCGTTTTGAGAGGTAGCTGAGTGATCAACCCTAGCTCTATATTATACGTCTGTGCTTCGCCAAGTTACCGCTGTTATACTGTTACTATTTAAATCTATATGTTTAATCGCGACGGCATCGTACTTAACCGAGACAATTTCGAAAAACATTCGCACGCAATTTTTAACAGCAATAATGGTAATTAGTGTCACTATCGTACACAGTCACAATGCATGTTTGTTTCCCCGCCTACCGAACATGCAAATTTATTTACCTACGACGGTCATCATTGTCACCTACTGTTTCTCACTTCGCCACCTGTGCAATGATTGGCAGTTCCACAGTTGATTTTAGTGGGCAGTCAAGCCCAATGGCCTTTTCAGCAGGGACTACCATCCCTTCTCGTATTGTTTATATTGCATAAATGCGCTCTGTTGTATGTCGACTTTGTTTACCTTGTTATTGTCCATCGGATGGATCCTGTTGCTTATGATCTCTGATTTCTGCCTGTGTCCAGATCATGTATACTGGAGTCGACATCAGTTTTGATCAACCCATGAGTAGTAGCTGATCCCCATGACTTAACGTCTATAAGAACTTTCATGTTCTCTCCATTTTTTTTTTCGTGTCGCCTAGTAATATATCATCATCATCATAATAATAATTTATTTGAATAATTACCCCTTTACAGCAGGGCTTCCACTGGTCGGGGCTCCCAGCGAAAGGTCCAATATACAATAGAATTTAACTCTCTAAAGTGTCTATTTACACATAAAGATGTACAGTCCATACATTCATTTTCATTTAGAGGAGTTCTTCTGTATATGGTCACCATCTCACACAGCCGTTTAAAATCTTATTCTACAACAGTTATGTATGAATTTTTTTGTCAAACTGTCGAGTTGACTCATAAAAATAACTATACGAGGCTCCGAGTCTAATAAGAGGATGGGTGTTAGTAAAACTGGACAACTGTAAAAATTCGTTAAATACACTCTCACATTCATATTATGTGCATAAAATCTGTAATTCTTGATAAAAGTTTCTTCATGTCGCCTACATTGTCATTTTCTGCAGCCTACTGCAGTTAGGCCAAAGTTCATTGCTACATGTACCAATCAAAAAAAGAAAAGAACTTTGTTTCCCTTATTTCAGTAGCGGTGTACGAGCGTATAACGCATAACCCTCATTTGAATAACGCGCCAATGGTCGTATGCATCTTGCGGTAACCACAGGAAGCTTCCAACATGTTAGCAGTGTTCACTGTAGATAACGCATTACCTTAATTAACGTATGGATTATCCATACGGCCACAGATGCTAAGAATCACGCTATGACGAACACATAAGCGGGACTACTTATCAGAAACGGAGTCGTCCCGTTTACGCAGGTTCCCCTGTGGCTTATCATAAACAATTCTCGTCTTTTCCTATCGATAGTACACGCTAAAGTTAAACGATACAAAACTTGCACACACAAAAAAAATGTCGTGCTTGCCAACCGTGCTCTTTAGCGTGAAGCAGCGACCCAGATTTGCTTTCCGAATTTCTAAGAGTAAGAGGCACTGTTGCATGACTCTCCTGTCAGGGAAGCCAATATTAAGAATTCACAATTACATAGCATAACCGTATCGTTTTAATAACAACAGGTGTTGTTAATATGTCTTTATATACGGATTTACAAAAATTTACAACAACAACAACAACAACAAAAAACTTCATATATCACCTTACTGAGACGTTCCATTACCATGATGATCAGACGTGTATCTGTCGGGCTGTGATTCACGGAAGGTAACTTATCTGGTTGGTGCTTGTTATCTTGTTGCTGCAGATGATGTTGCTTTTTGTCTGTTTTGTTATTGCTGTTGATGTCGTTCGTCTCTGTATTGTTATTCTACTTCCTCTTTTTCTGTGTCATAGATCTATTCTTCTCCTTCTCTTCACGGGGGCTGGGGCAACAGCTTAAGAAGCAGTCCTCATACATGCACAGAATTGATATTTGAGGGGAGTAGTTTATAAAAATTAATTTTCGCCATGTGTTACCATGAAATACTTAATCCACAAAATATAGCTGATGTAATTTTTTTAGTGATAGTGATAGAGACTGTTGTGTTATTTATTCTTGCAAGTTAAAATACATTTTCACCGGCAATTTCAAGCTGTGTGCTTTTTTGTTTTTTTTTATAAAACACCTGTTTTTGAAAGTCGAAGTTGGCACCATGCTTTTTTGCGGGAAA
>JAWQUT010000090.1:959806-981512 GCA_033807755.1 Ellobium chinense | reverse complement strand
TCTCTCTCTCTCTCTCTCTCTCTCTCTCTCTCTCTCTCCCTCTTTCTCTCTTATTCCTTACTTCCTGGCGTAGATATAGCTTTAAAAGGGACAGACAGACAGACAGACAGAGAGACAGATTCATTCTTTTCCATCACAGATGTCAGGTAGGCTATGTTGCAAATATGATCATGATACATGCATATATATATAACAACTTGCGCTTCTCTAAGCTTTGGAGTAACTATTTAGGCCTACATCGAACCGCCGAATTGCATCAGCTGTCTGCTGTGTACTGTTTCTGTTCAAAATACCATCATAAAACACAAGTGAAACGCTTCAGTTAGGTGAGTGTTAGTCATTGCACTAATGTGTTGTTCAACTACCGTAACTGATAGACTAGCTTAGTTTAAACTTTTATCTAGTTCACTTGGCAAGCGCGATTATAATGCAGGTAAGGAGGATGGACCAGATGAGCCAGATGATCCTCTCAGAGAGCAGTAAATCACTATGTGGTTGGCTTAACATGTGTCAGCTGTACGATATGAGAGCAGACAGAAAGTTGGGAGGGATTCACTTGAAAATTAGGAGTAAACGGTATCAAGAAAAACTCCAAAGCCGTAATTGGTTATTTCACCTGAAAAAAAAATGCCCACTGAACATTTCATTGGTCTCTTGACTGTGGTAACATATGTACATATCAACATAATAAAGATTGGAGTACATGTCAAGCGATAAATAGAGGATCTACAATGAGTATTTGTTTGATATCCGATTTATGAAATTCCTTATACATTTATCGTATTCGCGAGTCAGAGCCAGAGACTTGCGAATACGATAAATGCATAACAAATTTCATAAATCGGATATCAAACAAATGCGAGTTTCAGATCCTTAATATATAAATTTTTTTTTTTTTTAAATCAACGTTTACCCGTAAAAAAAGGATCCTAAAGTGGCCCTCACCCTGTTTGAGACACATCAATCACAACTGAACTGAATGAACCACACAGTTACGCGAAACATAGTAGTTCCAAACAGCTGACAACCATCGATGAAACTTTAGACCACAGAAACACTGTGACATTTCAAGTACTTTAATTCAAATGTTTAACTGAACTAAAGCTGAAACGTGAAGAGAAATAGTTACAAAAGAAAAGACGTCACATATTCATACACCTAGAGGTTTCCAAAGCTTCCGATCAAAGTATTCTTAAGCAGTCAAATGTCAAATTTAAGGTTCGTATGACATACCAAAAAATTATGACACACTTTTCTGTCACCAGTAATAGGCCCTGTTTATATGATAAATGCATTTATCAATATAATAAAAGAAATTAACGTTCTTGGGTTCGTAGAATACCCACGCATTAAGTGAATACGCGTATTGAAATATGCGTTTTAAGTGTTTGTTATAAAGAATTATAATAAAGTAATAGGGATCAAACCCACGTATACGTGATAGACGAGGATATACATTAAAAGAAAACACATTAAATGGATTCCATTGTAGTTTACTTGTGCTTCCCCATGTTGAGGGCTAGGCTTCCTCGTGACCAGTGTTTGACGATGCTGATACTCCTCCTGGTCTTGCTACCTTGCACAGTACTTCTGTGCTCAAGCAGTTTTTGTTGTTGTTGTTGTTGTTGTTGTTGTTGTTGTTGTTGTTGTTGTTCAGTCCTCTATGTATTCAACTGACTTTTATAAAAGTAAGACTTCTAGTCTAAGATTCTGATCTCATAACTAATCGCAGTATTCGCAGCAGCTCAGAGGTCAGTGATCGTGATCTAAAACTCAAGGTATAGATCCTTTACCTGACTTCTTTTTGCATCTTTTGAAAACCATCAATTAGTCTATCACATTTTCATCATCATCGTCATTATTGTGATCTTTATGATCATTACTACCACCACCACTACCACTGTGACCTATTTGACTGCCTGGACACTTTTTAAGGGTGGTCATTGTATATTGATTGTTTCCTATTTCCTACACAGATAACGAATATTACCTGGACTAGATAAAATTGACTTTATGGTAGATCATTGCCTTTCCTGTGTTCACGTAAACTGGAGCCACCTCACATTTTAGATTGACATGAAACTGACACTTCTGTCAAACTCAATCACAGACTGATTAACCAGACGAAAACACATTATCAAATTGAAGCCTTCTGGAAGGAGGATTTTGAAGGCAGCAGGAACGTAATGGCTAGTACAGACGAAGAAAGATACCAGGGTGAAATGTTCATCCCTGCATCCGACCGCTCTGAAGGACTCTCTGAAGTTAAACTGCATACAACTGTTACTGAGCCAAGTGAGAAAAACGCAGACACTAGTCCACTTACCAACGGTCAGGTCCAAGATGGCAGTGGCGCAAGTCTTGAACTCAAGGCTGGACAGAATGACGAAGAGGTCAACAGTCGAGGGACTTGGAGCCGGAAGTTGGAGTATATCTTGACCACTATTGGCTTCTGCGTTGGCCTGGGCAACGTGTTGAGATTTCCTTATATTTGCATCCGAAATGGAGGAGGTAAGAAAAATTCCTGCATCTTTTTCTCTTGGTGTGCATTAAGACTTGGAACAAGATCAGCCATTTCATAAGAAAATAGAAAAGGCTACTTATTTCGTACTGCAGTTCCCAGCTTGGTTGCATTCAGATTGTTGAGAGAGACATGCGTCAGGCCATTTACGGGACATTGACTAAATCTAGATTAATCCGCTGTATTACTGTAGCACTGAGACTCTCAAGGGGCCAATGTCTATTGGCTAAAAACGTTGTACAATATCCATTATTAGCAATACTGTTATGAGTTTAAGGAGGAGAAGAAGAAGGACTTCATGATTATATTTTCTGGAGTGTATCGAAGAGTAATGCTCGGAACATTACTACTCCCAATTAACAGATAAAATTGAACTATATTCTCATGGGTCATGTGGAGATAAAATTGATGACTCGTGTTGGTGATGCCACTTGCAATCACTGACGGTCCACTGATATAACGATGTAACAGCCTGTAAGTATTGATCAAGATTCATACAGTGGCTATCAAACCATCCTGTTTATGCAAAATCCTGTATGCCGAATCTTTGCTCTTCCAGTCCTGTCAAGAAAATGGGAATTTCAACAATAACAAGGACCCGAGACTGTGCCGGATAAAACAGGATTCCCTTTACGGCAGTGCCCGTTGTTGACGGGAATCCACTGTATTTTCTCTCCGTATTTATTGCAAAACATTTGTAACTTCCTGTGAGTGTTCAGGGGCAGTTAACTCTTTGAAAAGTACAAATCAAAGATACCTATAGAGGTAAGACTAGTAAGAGCCAAAGGATAGCTTTGAGCTCGAGAAGAACTGGTCAGAAAGTAATAACACCATTACAGTATTTAAGACATGTGCAAGATGCAATACATCAATGGTTGTACGCCATGCACCTTGATAAGGCTCGGGCTCCGATTTGGGCCCTGGGCAGGAACAAACACAATATCCCTCAAAGTCATCGTAATTTTTCGGACGGGGATTTCCGTCTCCATTTAAATTTCAGATACACATACTATTGTGATATGAAATGAAATCTGCATTTTTAATGATACCCACTTGGTCTTTTCACTGCAGGAGCCTTTCTGATTCCCTACCTCATCTGCCTGACTGTGTTAGGAGTTCCTTTATTCTTCTTGGAGGTGGCCCTGGGCCAGTTTGTCGCTAAAGGAGCTCTTCATGTTTGGTGCATCTGTCCTTGCTTCAAAGGTAAGATTCTGCTGATCCTGTACTACTGACTACAGTCATTATCCTACCATCCAGTCCACTCATTCCGTAGGATTGTGTCTAACAACCAGTTCTAGATTTCTAAGGTGAGTACTCAAGACTAGAATGTCGTCGACAGTTCATACCAGAACTGTGACGTCATAGTGAGCCCACGAGATAGAGCTAGTCCTCAAAGTAATGGCACAATGAAGCCCCGATGCCCCCTTTTAAGCCGTTCTTATGGAAGAAAAAAAAGTATTCATCAAGTATGAGATGAGTTTGGAATTGATGACATTTGACTTTTTTAATTCCATTTCTGAATTTTGTTTTCTTTTTCAAAGTTTCAAAGCAGTCGCAAAAGTGTTACAAAAGTGCTTAAAATGATTTAAAATACATGACTGTAATACATCGTTTTCGACAATATCGACTAACCCCACCTACAGTAACACTGAGGACACAATCGAGGATACTCACAATCGATATCGGCTAAGGCACCTCTCTGATCAGCAACTTTTCTTCCTTTGGCTTTGCCTTTCGATGGAACGGACAGACTTATGTTAAGTGTTGATTTAATTTGATGTATTACAACAACACAAATAACAACAACAACAACTACAACAACAATAAAAACAATGTCAACAACAACAAACCATGACAAGCTACTCTCATCAGCGCCATTATTTCCCTGTCTGTCTCATCAACTTGTCGGTGATTAACCCTTACACTTACAGCGATGATCGCACGTTATCGTGTGTTCCAGTCCTGGGCCTTACTGGTCATCGCATGATGTCGTGTTTTCATTCTTATGACCCCTGATGATAAACGCACGATGTCTTGTAACTGTTGGCCACGTTGGTCCTAATACATCATCATGGTAAGGGTTAATATATTAATATTATGGTTTTCCGGACTGAAAACTTCTGTCAGTCTCCATCTGCCCGCGTCTGTCGTTGGTAAGATAGCATCATTAATCCAACCCTTGCCTTACCAGGTATCGGGATTACCATGATCGCGTTAAGCCTCATGAGTGCATGGTGCTACACCATGATGGTCTCTTACACCCTTATCTTCGCCTGCAATGCCGTCAAGTCTCCACAGCCGTGGACACTGTGTGGGCAAGAATGGAACTCGGACTTCTGCGTGCCACCTGGTAGGGAGAGTGGATTCTATGATAGTAACAACAGTGTGGTTAACAGTGGGAATGTGAGTTGGATGGGCTCGAATGTCACCAACACAGGGAATTCAACAGGGGAGGCGATTTCGGCGAGCAAGGAGTTCTGGCTGTAAGTATGTCATGTGTTTCGCGTAAGTGAAATGTGTGTGAACGTGTAAAAAAATGTTTGCAACGACATTCGTGCCACTATCATTACCTTTTTGCTATTGTCGTTGTCATCATCATCATTATTATTATCATCATCAGCAGCAGCAGCAGCAACAATAAAAGCAACAAATGCTGTAGCAGCGACAGCAACACCAATAACCAGTGCTATAATAACTTAACATTTTACAGTAAAAAGTCTTGGGTGTGAGTTGTATTTGTAGCCTGGTTAGGTCATAAAGTGAGCTTTAACACTAACAAACAGTTTTGCCAACACCATCTCATTACCATCAACATCAGCGTTGTTGTCATCGACACCTTTATGGCATCATCAATGATCACCATCGTCGATAGGACCCTGACTCCAGTAAAAGTCATCATGCAAAAGCAATTTGATTTATAGCATTAAGCATATACACCAAAATGTCCGGACTGCAAGAATATACATGTAAGTTACAGAAAAAATTAACACTCAGCATCAACACTTCCAAAGAATGGCAACGAATACTAGGTGGATGATATTTGCTACATCCAATAGCAAGTTATTACTGTGATTTGATTTTGTCAGGCCACTTTTTTGGTAAGCCAGCGATTAATTTTTTCTTTCTTTTAATTCGATTCAGCAACAACGTTCTTGAACTTTCTTCTGGATTTGAAAACATGGGTGGTCTACCCTGGCATACGACCTTGGCCTTATTCATAGCGACAGCCGCCATATTTGCCTGTCTCAAGAATAAGTTGCGTGGAACCAAGGGAATGACTGTCTCTCAGAGTAACAAAGGAGGACCAAGGAGTGACTGCCTCTCATAGTGACATTATACGAATCGAACATAGGGAAATAAATTGCCTCTGTAAGTGTGTGCATTTATGTGGCTAAGATATACGTATGAAACCTAATGCTGAGGTGACTACTACATTCTGAAACAGAGTATTCAAAAGATCACCATTAAATAGTTTTGATTTTCTTCTGTTATTTACCTTATTATGGAATGAATGTATTATACTCTACAATGGAGGTATAGTGGGTGTTGATTACCCACATTTCAGTTCATCCATGTTGATTAAGTTAAAAATGCTCAAGATTCCGAAGTTAAAGCAGGAAGGGGCCGTCAGGAACATAAAATTTCCAAAACATTGTCGACGAAGACACAAAAAGCTCGTTCAGGAAGGACGGTTCAAAGGAACGTGCATTTTTTAGTAAATCTTTTCACAATTTTTTTTTTGAAGTCTGCTTATCTCGGCTGATGAAAGTCGACATAGGTGCCATAAAGTGGAAATAAAAATAAGTATCCCTCCTTTTTCTCTCCCCTCACACATACTTGTACACAATTCCAGTTTTGCGGAGGATATTCCCATCATGTCTGTTTCAAAGCACAGTAAAACTGGCTCTGTGAAAGGTTTGGGTTGATTGTAAACGTCGTAAGCAAAAATTTTATGTTGATTTGCTAAATGCCTTTCTTGTGATAAAATGACCTTTCATATCTCTGTTTCATTTCATTCAGAGCGATCCGTAATCTGCTTTTATCATATCTCACATTATGTGACTCATTACGTTACAGTTCGCAAAGTGTCACTAATTTCAGAGAACCATTGCTCTATTCATATTTGCATCACAAGGCTGACATTTTTTATCACTGTGCTTCATATCATGACGTTTGTTGCTGCAAAATTGTATAGATATCTGTTGATTTTTGTCAACGTTAATGCAAAAGTGGAGAGTTCACTTGTTTATGTGTCACTCTGTATGACAGATTATGACAAGTTATGTAGACTACGTATCTGTAACATAAATTTACAGGTTGCCTATGTGACTGCTACGTTACCCTACGTCCTCCTTACAGTCTTGATGATCAAAGGTGCGACCCTCCCTGGTGCTGGGGATGGTGTCTTGTTTTATATCACGCCAAATTTTAGGTGAGCTATGAAGAGAAAGACACAAGTCTAAAGAAAATTTAGTGCATTTTCATAAACTTAGAAATGGCATCTCTAAAGACATGGCAGTATGATTCACACGTATTTATTTCTCCCCTAGTTCTTTGTATGCAAGTTATCAATATTTGAATTCTAGGTTGTTCACAGTCATAAGACTGTTCAACTCACCTTTAATGTACTTTCTCAGGGACGCTGTTGCTCTTTTATTTGTTTACGAAGGTACGAGTGTCTTCGCTGGTTTCTGCCTCTTCACAATTTAAGGTGTATCTGTAACTCACAGTTATATTCTGTAATGTCTAAGCAAATGCCCGTATAATAACATTGCGGTTTTCTTTTTACCATTTTTATGCTCTCGTTTTATTAAAAGAAGGAATGTTAACAAAAGAAGATGCTCTGAGACAATTTACGAGATATTTGAGGAAATTGAAATACGTTGAAATTCTGATAACTCACCCATTGTACCCTTGGGACCAAGAATACTAAGATACTGAGATTATCACAAGTTTTGTGCTCTCCACATGGTTTTTAAGAGGAACAAAACAGCTGAGACGGTTAAGTGAGGGTGTTTTGAGTAAGAAATTATGTTAAACAGAGGCTGTGTTGACAGTGTTCTACTATTATTACTATTGGGACTGGAGACACATTGTGATCTGAATTTCCGTCTTCACTTTTTTGAAATGTTGACAAAATATTGGAGGCCTTTATCATGCTTGCATTTTTGCCATAACTTGGTTGAAGAGGTTGGGGGGAGGGGAGGGGGGGGGATAGCGGACAAATTTGATAGGATGTTAAAATATATGATAATATCAGAATACTGGAAACGGTCTCCAAATTGTAAATGTAGAAAATCCTGATACAGTATTCCTTGTTACGCAGTTCACGGATACCGTGGTGTAATATACATGATGCCAAGGGTAGCCAAGATATCAGGATATTACTGTCTTAATTTTAGATGTAAAGAATTCAATCTGGTATCTCTAAACAGCAAACTATTGACTATCCAGACATGGGTAGAGGGTTGTATACAAGTCTTCTATTCTCTGGGCCCAGCCTATGGCAGTCTCATCAGTATGGCCAGTTATAACAAGTTCAACAACAATTGTTTGAGGTAAAGATTACCAGTTGATGGTGATGGTGGTGGTGGTGATTCTCTGTTATTATAAGACTATGGCAATTATAACACTTTCAACGACGCTTCTGACTGTCGATTTGTTGTCGTGCGTGAAGGTGGTGGTGATGGTGGAGGTGGTGGTAATGTTGATCTAGTGATGGCGGTGGCTGTGGTAGTGATTGTGGTGGTGATGTTGATTTAGTGGGGGTGGTGGTGATGTTCTCTCGCTATTACTACTTCTGATGCTTGTGGTCTCGTGTGGTGGTGCTGTCTGTGCCAGTAGTCATGGAAGCTGTGGCATGGTGATGGTGGTGGTGTTATTTGTTGCTGATGCTGTAATAAAAATAATGTTTCTATTTCTAGTGATGGTGGTGGTGATAATGATAACGACGGTGGCCACATTGATGATTAAATAATGCTGGAGCTTGTTATCATGCTGAGATAAATGATTGTGCAAACTGTCTTAGTCATGGTCTTTGGATTAGTCTAATATTCAAATTGTGGTGGATACGATGAGATGTTGATGATACATGCGTAAGAAGTCCATGAGGGTCATTAGTGCCCCTGCCTCCACCTGCTATCCATTATTTAAAATCAGCTGTTATCTTTGAAGTCCTGATTTTAAAAAAAAATTGGTCTTTCCTAAACAACGGTATGAAGTCACCGTAGGTTTCAAAACATATTCACGGACAGTCAGAGAGAAAAAAAAAAGAATCTCTGAAGTTTGCACCGGCATAACTTACCTTTAATGTTCTTTCCCAGGGACGCTGTTCTTCTTTCATTTATTTGTGAAGGTACCAGCGTCTTCGCCGGTTTCTGCCTCTTCACAATTCTAGGTCATATGGCGCATACACTGAACGTCCATATCTCCAAGTTTGCGGGCTCAGGTAAAAATAGAGTAAAAGAGAGAGAATGGATAAGAAGAATATGGGGTGGAAGAGGAAGAGGATTTGGAAGAAGATGTAATGGAAAGATTGAGCTCACTGGTAAATCTAGCGAGACGGAAGAGGAGCTAGTGTGGGACTAATGCAAATTAAGGCTAAAGGAGGCGCCCAGAGTATGAAAAAGATGAGAATCACAGATCAATGATACGATCAGAAGATACAAAAGCTCTTAATACTTGAAGCGCCTTAAATCTTCGTGTTGCTAAGGGGAAGGGAAAGGTGGGAATGTTTGTAACGAAAACGTGAAATCCCAGTAATCATTAATTTGTGCGTTCATTGTCTGTGCGCTGCGACGCTTGTTTGCACGGAGACACACAGGCAGTTCATTTACAAACCAGCGCACTTGATCTACTGTTGGTGCGTTCTAAGGTATACCCGAGCAATCATGGTGCCGGAGTTCTTAATGTGACGTCACTGTAAAATATATCTCGTCGTTTAATTTGACTTTTAAGCCTACTTCCGTTCGATAAAAGCCGTACGCAAAAACAGCATGACACCTGGAGTATGATACCACTTCGGTAGATAAACACAATGGAGCTTCGATGTCAAAGTTCTTCGTTTATGAGAGAGTCATGTTATGACATAAATTTTACAAGCATGAATTTATCATCATTTCATTATCCAGGTAGACTCCGGCATAAAAAGTTAATGATACGGAAATAAAGAATGCCCTTCACAATATTTGTTTCACCATACTGTTTCTGAATACACTTGGGAGCTTGCGCATTAACGATGGAATCACTTGCCATCGTAAGGCGTACATCAGTACATCCCAGTACGCACCTTAATAGCATTTGGCATTTAGAGTTGATGTAATTATTACGATGGTGAGAGATCCCAAGCTCTCAATTGTCAAAATATTCGAATGTGAACACAGAAAGTAATATATTCCATCTCAAGTGGTGATTTTGATCAATTCAACAAGTCCTGCGATGAAAAAAAAATCAAACCAAACAGTAAGAATGCGACTGATGGCGTATTTTCTTGTATCTTTTTTTTTGGTTTTTGGTTTTTTTTTAATCTATTAAAATTTGTAGTTAACAGTCATCGGATGCACTAGACGGGATGACGCAAGTACTAAACCCTCACGTAGTGGTCGTTCGCTCTACGCTAGGTCAAACACTGCTGTTGAAGTAGACCTCTTTGTGGTCTGCATAACCGAAAGTGTACCTCGACTGCCGAGTCGTTATGCTAAAGGAAAGCCGTGCTAACTTCTAGTCAGTGAGAAATTTTTGTCTTTCTTGCTATTTCACTGATAAGTTTAATCATTACTCTGTACATAATAGGTATAACCGTATAGTTGTGGCAGAAGAGTTGGTAGCAGTGATTATTTTACTTAATCATAGACAAGACAAGACTAGACGGTGCCGGACGGAAGTTACCCGGGAAACGGTGACCTGTCCAACGTAGGAGCAGTCAGTTTTTGTTTTTGGGAAAATCGTCGCTCTCTCAATCAGATTCGTGTTCTCTTCATCAAGTTTTTTCCTCATGCCGCTACTTATAGAAGACATCTTCTTAGAAGTGTAATCAGGAAGCTGAGTCAGATAATTCGATATGTAATATGGCGTGATTGCGCCTCTACTTTTAAGTATTCCGCAATATTAAGTATACTTTTTCATGTGTCAGAAGCATGATTATTAATAAAGTTCCTCTGTCTGCATTGCTAAGCACTTCATTATGAAGGAATGTAAATATGTTGGTTATCTCCCTTGTTATGAAACATGGTTTACCAGTGTTTTGGGAGGACGAGGGGAAAAATATGACAGAATGCAAACAGCAGCCTCGTTTTTCCTTTCTCGACATTGTCAGAATATTGACAGCTGATAATGATAATGCCTGAAATGAAAAAAAACAAAACCAAGGCTTTTATTTATTTATTTTTATTTAGACATGAGAACATGCAGCTTGTAGACTCTGTAGAAAAAAAAGGGAAAAGAGGAAGGAGGAGCATGTTGCCGACTGAATTATGCCATGGTGATGATATATATTTACAAATGGATTTTGTTTGATCCTGGTTAAAGAAAGGGGGAAAGAAAGAGATGGAAGACGGAGAAAAAATAAAAAGAAAACAAGAAAGATCAAAAGTTGAAAAAAGAGAAGAAGGAAGTTACGAAAACTGAGGGAAAGAACAAAGCTAAAAAAAAAAGAAAGAAGAATTAGAAGGAGAGGGAGAAATGAACCCTCACTCATTGAGAAGGAAAAAAGATAAGATAACGATCAAAAGGAAAGAGAGAAGAAATCAGGAGGAGAAGTAAGAAGAGGAGATAAATATGTTGAAAAGGCGAAGTGGAAGGAAGAAGAGAGACAGATGGAGAATAAAAAGAAGGAACGAGATGAAGAAGAAGAAGATGGCATACTCTAATATTTGAAGGTCAGTATATATATTTAGCCCATTATTATCACCACCACAATTCCCAACTGTTTACCGCTATCCGCAAACGTCACCAGGCCCAGGTCTAGCATTTGTTGTGTATCCTGAGGCCATATCTTATCTACCCGTACCTCAGCTGTGGGGAGTTCTCTTCTTCATCATGTTGTTTACCATAGGCCTTGACTCACAGGTAAGATTTACAGCAAGGCCTCAGCTGGAAGGAAGCATCTCCAAAGCGGGCACTTTCGTAACATCTTCCTCTAAAACGCGTAATCATGTATCCTATCTTTCTTCAAAGAGTGCACTTTCTCAGTATAATTCTCTAAAGCGGGCACTTTCGTAATTTCCTACTCCAAAGCGTGCATTTTGGTAACCATGTATCTTTCTCCATACCACCAAAGTACGCACTTTCATGCTCTTGCCAGAATTATTTTTTTGTATTGTGTATATATATATTATGTACAAGTGATCAATACTTCAATTTTGGGCTCTTCACGATCTAATGTGTATCTGTAGCTCAGAGAAATGTGATGCTCACATGTAATAGCATTACTCCATTTGATTACACGAGAATGTTAAATGCAGGATGACTGCGCGACGGATTTCCTCTACGATGCTCTCTCTATGCATGTGTTCTGATTTTACTCCAAAAGACATTAAAACATTTCTGATATCACCCATCTCCTGGTGCCACGGTCGTAAGGCCGTAGGACGCTTTGAAAATGCCAGAAGCGATAGTGGAATTCAAGTATCGATACGCATTTTTTCTTCGTGCTCTCGCTTTAGACGTGGAGCAGCGTTGGATAAAGCTGAATAAGCCTATCCTTACTTCATGCAAAGGCAGATAACCGTGTCTGGGATAGATCCCTGCTCCTGCTTGCTTCTTGCCCTTCTCCTGCACTCTTTCTCCTCTCTGGCTATAACCGGATTCTCTATCATCCTATACCGATAGCTACAGGATCATTATCGTTTCCAATATTATCATTATCATCTTCATCATCATCATCATCACTATCATTGGAAACAAGGATTGAAAACATTAAAAAGTTCCGTCCAAACTAGCAAAGTTAAGAATTAAGAATTCGCACTTTATAGTTAAATATTTCGATCATCACAATGAAGATATTGTAAATTATATTATTATGAATGTTCGGATCGAAACTGATCCTTCCTCAGGTTAAGCACATGCTGAAAGAAATCATCATCATTGCCATCATCATATATGAATTAGATTTTTTAATTAAAGAATTGTTAGAATATACATATTTTGTTTTTCAATGATTATTATCATAATATATAGTTTTTATTTATATTTCTCGATCATAAGAGATCGTTTTTAGACTCATTTCTCTTCCTTCTCATCATCATTATCATTGATAAAATAATTTCGCCCTACACACAACACAACTCCTTCTTTCCATCCACAGTTTACCCTGATTGAGACAGTGCTTACGGCTCTTCAGGACTTTTTCCCAAGATTCATGAAAAGATGGAATGTGATTGTTAAACTGGTGTTCGCCCTTGCCTTCTTCCTTCTCTCTCTCCCAATGGCCTCAAGGGTGAGTCTACAGCTTTAGGAGCCCCGTTTTCGGGTATTCTCGCCGCCTATTTTAGTCCACACTTTCTCTTACATCATTTACCCATAGCGTCCCCAAAGTGTGGCATCACCAAGTAATTCCCTGACTTCACATTTCGTCATGTTTTCCGTAAGATTCTCCAAAAAGCTTTCTTTACAGAGAACCTGGGCTTTTAACTTGCTTATTGGTTGATAAATATCCTAATTTGTAAATAGAGAGTTTTATAGTTTTAAAATGTGAATTGGATGCTGATACAGAGAACTGAGCTTCCCTTTTGGAAACAAAAAAAAAAACGGTTTGGGATTTGGTTACGTTTACTGAAGAAAAAAAAAACAGCTTTAAACAATATGGCAAGAAAACTGTCAACAGAATTGGTATCTGTAAAAGTAAAGTGAAAATAAGTGGTAAATATTTATACACCAAATTTGAAAATAGGAAGTTCCTGGATGTGACAGTTCGTCTGGTTTTTAACATATGTTCGTAACACTGGAAATGCCGTGCAATGCATATGTCTATCGCAGCCATAAATCCGTGCATTAGAGATCCAAGCTTGCGCTCATATTATATGACAGGAAATTTCACTGGGTGGCGTTTTAAACAAGGCACCTCCGACAAACTCTGAATCAAATCGTCACAGTAGCAATAACAATTCCACATTCGCCTAAGTCTTTCTTTGAGGTTTTGAGAAATTTAGCGCTCCCAACTTGTTGCTCAAAGGAAAACAATGAGGTAAATGTGGTTTAGCTTGTAAAATAGGGACATAATGACGAGTCAAACCTCTACATTGGTTTTAACAGGAAAAGGAAGATAAATGGAAGATCATAGTAGTGGAGTATAAACCATTCATATCATCAAACAAAAAAAAAAACCTGGGCGAATGTGGAATGAGCGTGACGAATTGTCATTTAGGATACACGTTATATACACGATTAATGCATTACAAGTACTTCTCTGAAATGCTGCTATAATTATAAAACCACGACTATTATATATTATCTTGTAGGGTGGAATGTACCTCTTCCAGCTGGTAGACTGGTACTTTGCTGCATTCACTCTGTTGGCTAATGGAGTTCTGGAGTGCATCGTGGTCGGATGGATTTATGGTACGTTAATGTTCTAGTTCATGGTGACTTCTATGAGCACCATTCGGTGCATAGTACATAAAATTATTAATATGTTCAAGAGCCACTTGGAAGGTGGTCTGAAGGGTTGACGCACGTGAAAGTCATTGCCTTGAAATACTCCTGTTATGTGTATATAAGTGATAATACACATGTAAAATTCACTGCGCGGATGTGGAAGGTAGCAAAGGGTGAGATAGGAGTCACTGTATTATTTTACAAGGGCACAGCATTTAAAAGCCATCCTAAGGGGTCTCCATCTTCATCTCTTTTCTCCTCTTCTTTCTCTTTATCCTGTTCTGTTTTCGGGAGTCCTTGCGGAGGAGCTGCGGAATTACTAGTTATGGTTTTGGACATAGCCCCCACCACCTCCCCCAACGTCTCCCATATCTAAGCTATGTACTAAGTAGACCTGCTAGTCTTCCATGTATTTTGTCTCTGTCTTGGTCTCAGCTGTCTATCAATTCATTTCTTCCTCCTACTTCTTCCTAAAATCATCATAAACGTCGCCCTCCATCCTCTTGCAAGAGCGTCTGCGACAGTACCTTTGGAAAAATGTCTAGCCAATGTTATGACCGCTTTTGATGAATTACACTCGAATATTCTTATTACGAAGTTCACGGGACACCCAAAATGTTTCGTTTTAAGCATATTGCACATCCAAATGACTATTCTAAGCCAGCCGTTATATTAGGACAAGGACAGAATTTTGGAATAGCATTAGTTTCGTATATCTTTTCGTAATAAACGTGTTCGAATGTAAACTTTGGCAACTATTTTGTAGGAGCTGAGAGGATGTTGGATGATGTGGCCATGATGATTGGGCGAAGAGCTCCATACATCTTTGTACTTTTATGGAGATTTGTACTACCAGTTCTGCTAGTGGTGAGTGGATCGGTTGCTTGCTCGACAGGATGGATGGATGGATGGATGGATGGATGGATGGATGGATGGATGGATGGATGGGATGGATGGATGGATGGATGGATGGATGGATGGAGGGAGGGAGGGAGGGAGGGATGGATCATGCCTGTTCAATATGTTTATTGCCTGTACAAAATTCAATACAAAATGATTACAGTAGTTGAACTAGTCTTGCAGTTAGTCAGAATGAGGTTGAAGTCGAGAAGATAATCAGTCTCTGAAGATAATTGGGATAAATCCAGCGTCAAAACTGAGCTTATTGCAGAAATTGAAAGTTAAATCACTTGTGTATAAAAAAAAAACAACAAACTATTGATGTTATGCGTGAAATGATAGTAATTATATATAAATTTTAGTTTTTGCGAGACAGATGAAATGACTTCTTTAGTAAAAAGATGTTCTTCGATCGCAGTTTTCTTAGAAAATTGTTCGACTATAAAATGCCATTCACCTGNTTGAACTAGTCTTGCAGTTAGTCAGAATGAGGTTGAAGTCGAGAAGATAAGCAGTCTCTGAAGATAATTGGGATAAATCCAGCAACAAAACTGAGCTTATTGCAGAATTTGAAAGTTAAATCACTTGTGTATAAAAAAAAACAAAAAAAAACTATTGATGTTATGCGTGAAATGATAGTAATTATATATAAATTTTAGTTTTTGCGAGACAGATGAAATGACTTCTTTAGTAAAAAGATGTTCTTCGATCGCAGTTTTCTTAGAAAATTGTTCGACTATAAAATGCCATTCACCTGTCACTTAACTTGGGGTAGAGTATTACTATCTCAAAGTTGTTTTCACGTGATGAAAGCACTGTGCACGATATTAAGCTTTTATCTCACAGCAACAACTCCATGCAATCCAAAATGAAATAAAAAGCGACTAAACACTCATTTTGATTGACTAGATTGCCTTTGTTTGTTCCCTGCAATTCTACAAAATGGGAAGCCACACCCCTTCCTCGTATTCTACTTAGCTAAGGGTACGCTTTGGTTGGTGTACGCCTGTCACGGTGAAGAGAGGTGCACATAATAATATGCTAGAGGTTTGTTAGAAATGTGTCCCATTTTGTACACAACTGGGAGAAAAAACTCGGCAACATGGCGGCAATCATTTACAACTCTGTTTTTGGAACATCTTATCAACGGCTTTGTGTGGGTGGATGGGGATATGGCAAAATCAACGGTGGTTTGTATGCTAACGAATGAGGCAAAGATATGCGCATTGCAAACACCACAGTGAACGTTTCTTCTGCATTAGTGGCAGCCATCTTGGCTTGCCTGGAGACTTCCCTTGCTAAGAAAGAGATGTGGCGTCCCATTCTGTCAAATCGCAGAAACCAAATAAACGTAACCCTGCCTTATCAATGCTGTTTCCGGCAGGTGCTTATGGTGACGACGCTCGTCACCTATCAACCTCCAGTGTATGAGGGTTATGTCTTCGGAGCTAATGCCGTGGCGTTTGGGTGGTGCTTTGCTTCGGTGTCCTTCCTACCTATACCCTGCTATTCTCTGTACATGCTGTACAAGGCCAAGGGGAGTTTTATGCAGGTGAAATAAACATAGACGATGCAGAAGATCGAGGTGAATGAGACAAAGAAAAACATGATGAAGAGATGAAAGTGAGAGTGAAGAGACGACAGAAAGGAGGACGACACGAATAGGAGACATGCAGTAGAACTCGATTATAACGGTATGGTCCGGGTTATCAAAATCTGGCCCTGTACGCCCTTGTTTCCAAATTCGGGGATAAAAATAAAGATGGCCTAGGTAAAACGCTGAAGGGGGGGGGGTTCATGCTGTAGGCAACAGTCTCGAACCTAGAATCTTGTGTGTCTGTCAATCATTGAGTGCTGGGAAAGTCAAAGCCCAAGCCGAAAATACATGATTAATTTTGCGTACATTGACGGACGCATCAGCTGTCAAACTAGATTAGTTATAATAGTTATATGCAAAAGCTCGTACTATAAAAGAGGCAGCTCTGCTGTAACAATCGGGTTGTCATTCTTCCGGGGTCGTTATAATAGAGAAATTTGAACAATAACAAAAAAACAGGGGGAACCAGGAGTTAGAATTCCACTGATATAACTGAGTTCCCGTTATATCCGCGGCCGTTAAAAGCGAGTTTTATTGTATTATTGTACGCCAGGGGACGAAAATCTTAAATGATGCATGCATCAATGCTCCGAGCAGGCCCACCTTGTCCTAAGAAACGTTAAATATACATGTATATGTAGCCAATGTACTGACCATGACGACAGTAACAATATTATTTTATTATGACAAGGAAGGTCCAGTGATTACAATGTAATGGTGCAGATGAGTCTACTGCTATCATAAAGAAGACGACTGTTATGATGACGATTGCCACAACGATTAATAACAACGATAGTAAGACTGAGAGGATAGCTAGATCTGTGGTGAAAAACAATACGACGATAATTATGGTATGGTGATGACGATGATGCCAAAGAGATGATAATGGTGGTGGTGACGTCGTTATATAACAACAATTAAGACACTTAACATTTTTCTCTCCAGCGTCTGAAGTCAACCTGTACCCCATCCCCGGAATGGCGTCCAAGGGAAGTCAGCCTGAGAGAGCAGTACAGACACCAGACGATGCATGCACCATTATGTTCCTTTCCGCTACGTAGCTCTCGCTCAAAATATTCCTTGGCAGGTGGTACTACAACTAGCTAATAGCCCGTCCCCATCCCATCCCTTGCCCTGTTGTTTCGAGACACCAAGCCACCACCATCGTCTTCACATAGGCACCATTTTGGGCATTATACCGAAATCATAATACTATGTCAACACGTGAAAACCTCACAGATCCGATTCTGGAGATTTTACAGAAGCAAAAAGAAAATCAGATCCACCTTTAAACCTGGACAAGAAGCTTTGTTTGTTAGTGGGAGATGGAAGGGGNGGGGGGGGAGGAGAAGGGGGAGGGAAGGGCAAATGGCGATAAAACCTTCTTGAGGATAAGAAGCTTTTTATCAGCAAACCAGCGACTCTTGGTATTTGTAATCAATTAAATACTTTTTTGAATCAAAATTATCAACAAGAGATACGAGGTAGCACTGGCCTAAAAGTACTAGTCTAAGTTTATATTCTTGTTGAAAAAAACAACCGAGCACTTGGGGCCTGTAGTTTGGGTATAGATGTTTTTTCCCCTGTCCTGTGTAATACCTACCAATCACCATATGGAGCACATTTTACACATGAAAAGAAGAAAACAACAAAAAAAAAACTGCTGAAGAGCGTGACGGATTTGGAGGAGTGCAGCCTGAAACGTTCTAATGACACATGGAATTTGGGTCTAATATTTTATGAGCTGGTGAAAAGGGGCCTGAATAAAAGAATTTTCACCCATCTTCAAATTTTAAATCAGCTTTGTGGGTTTCTATGATAAAGACGGTGATATGCATTACGTGTTTTACAGGTTGGTTGAAATATCCAACACACGATCTCAATACATGGGCACATATGTATATCTGCATGGAATTTTTCACATACCATTACTAGGGCATTAGAGTACAGTCAAACTCGTTTCACCCCTCACTTCCCACATATCCAACCCATAATTAACAGTGCCTCCCTCCCCCTCCTCACCCCCCCCACCCCAAATAACAGTCTGACTCTCATACCGCAAGGTTGTCTGTAACACTTCGACAGGGTACAGCATGTGAAGTAGTGTAGCTTGATGTAAATTTTCGGTTGATGTGAACCTGTGCTGGAATCCGAACCAATTTCTTCATTATTGTATCTGGATGAAATCATCTGTCTCCCCTAGATTTTCGCTTAAAATAAATTCTAAAGCGTAGGGTTGTGGGCCACTCTCCGCAGCGTCGCTGTAAAAGATTTATTACCATAATCACGAAAGCCATCTTCAGTTCACAACTTTGCTCCCGATTGTGGCGAAACCTGTTAGCAAGGGGGGGGNGGGGGAGGGGGGGAGGCCCCGAGTTAATCGATCTGTTCTGTACGTCATTGAACTTCCGCATGCTACCCACACATACCGCCCTCCTCCGTCCCTGGAAAACGTGAGTTTTGGTTGAGACGAACACTTTTCGTCTATCTCTGTTGTTCACTTCAAGCAGGCTGCACTGCATATGACATGATGATGTGGACTTTGAATTCTTTCCAGCATTAAAATGGTGGATTTAAAGATGGTAAAGTCAGATTTTTAAGGTTTTGAGACAATGAATTTACATAACTACAGTATATTTTTTTAAAAATATATATATACATAGGCTTATGTACATGTACTGATTACCTCAGCAGTTATAGGGTCCCAGATTTGGCGGTATAACGAATTTTGACTTTGCACTCTGAAATTCCCATTGAACTGTGCTTACATCTGCATCATGAACCGAAAGTACTTTCTTTGAGATTAAAGCGATCAGCCGCCCTTTTAGAGGATGCCATTAAGGTTTTGGAGAGGGAAATTTATGTGGCTTTCTAATACTGTATAAACTACACTTGTATGCTATTGCACTCACTATGATAACTGCTTTATGCATTTGTTTGTGAACTAGCACTTCACACATTCAGTGTCTCATTCAAAGATTGGGGAGGGGGGAATGGGGGGGTCACACAAACTCTTACTACATGAATATTTAGGCAAGGCGTATGACCTTCTCATAACTCTTCACTACCCTATGCAAATAATTGAGGGGGGTGGGAGGGGGGTTGCTTTTCAGCATCATTTGAAGCAGCAGAGCTACGATGCATCAGTAGGCTATCATTGCTTGTTGGAGAAAGGAAGATTGCATTCAGTAAAACAGCATGAACAGACGTTTAGCAATGAGTGCAGTTACACAGTGTCCGAGTGTCTATTTAAAATCACATGAAGGGCCCTACCATTACGGATTTCTTCCTCACAGCCATCATCTGCTAAAAAAAGACACACTGGTACCATACCATCTATCGTATCGGGCATTAGCTTTACAGCTGTAATTACTTTTCATAGTTATTGTCTCCACAAACCAGTTTATGTACCGAGAAATGTAGAATATGTTCAGTTTGAAGGAATTCAAGCCATTTCTTTTCCAGATAGTGGAGTGAGCTTGCAAAGCAAAGAGCAAATGCAGGAAACAACAAGACTTTAAAAATCTTTCAGAAAATACTGTTTTTGTGGATTAATTTTCTGGGGTTCAGCTGACATCAATTGTAATACATACAGTATTCACTATACAAAACAATTACAATACACAAGATGCTTTCACTCAGGTTGTTGTGTATGAAGCACAATTTCCCAATATCCATAGACACTGGATTGATCTATCCCTAATCTTATTATAAGCCTTGCGAATTGTTTCGAGATAGTATGTACTACTTTTGTATAAAGAGGTTTGTAGTGCAGTCAACTCTGCTTACTTGCCATTCAGATAATCACAACATCTGTTTCATTGCAACATTTTCCACACAAGAAAATGCTATATTTTTATATAAAAATCACAAGATAATTGCTGCACCTTTTTTTCATGCTCCCACAGAGTTGCAAGTAATGGAGTTGACTGTAAAAGTATTTAGGTACAGCTTTAGGGTTGAGGAGACTCTAAATGTATCACCATGTCTTCTTGTGAACACTGCCAAAATTGTATACATGCTACAAGTACCATATCTTACTTTTTGAAATAACTTTCATTTTATCACCTAATCATCTGGTCTTGTTGTTTGTCAGGGATGACAAGTTGGGGGGAAGGGAGATGGTGGGGGAAGATGACCACTGGTATAATTTTATCTGAAGTCTTGATAAGTGTATATGGTAGTATCACTAGTATCAGTCAAAATTCCAAGTTGACAAGAATGAAACACAAAGAACTTACAAGTTACATACACATACACAACTGTAGTTTATTGAATTTGGAGCAATTACTGTGGGACCTCAGTAATAAATATTTCAATACATGTATTACTTTTTCTTCCTTACATATATGGATTCTCATGCATGGATTCAATAGTTAGTTATCATTTGGACCTTTCTGATTTGTGTTCTCAATAAGAAATACCCTTTTCTCATGCACATAAGCATACTTATTACAGTGAAACTCGGATATAACGAGGTCGTCGGGACCGACCGTCGGTGCTCGTTAGAACCGATGGCTCGTTACACGCATGGTCCACTGAAAATCATGTAAAAACTATCAGTAGTGTCAGGGAGACTCATATACTAACATGGCTAGACTGCTCGCTGGTCGCTGCGGGTAGAGCGGAAGCGCCTTGTCTACCCAGGGGTCACCCAGGTAAACATGCCGGCATGCCACAAGTTTGCCACCGAGACATAAGAACATACCTAACCGATGGGAAGGCCATGCAGGCGAGGTGTCCGCCTGTAAAAGCTGCACCAGCGCAGCCCGCCACCCAGAATGATATACGACAATACTTTACCCAGTCGGTTCCCCGTCCCCTCAAACGGGCGTGGGTGCAGGGGGGGGGGGGGGATAACTCTGCGACAACATGAAATAAGTAAGACGAGGCGGAACCACTTGGAGTCCCCCCGCAGACTTTCCATGCCACAAGGAGCCTACGGCTCGTGGTAGAAAATGTACTTACAACTGGGGGCCCTACAATTATTTTTGGTTTTGTTTCGAAGGACAGACATTTTCTCTTCCTCGTTTCCATCATTGACAGGTGTAAACAAAGCAATGCAAATGTTGAGAGTCGAGAAACGAATGACTGAC
>JAWQUT010000090.1:936984-958726 GCA_033807755.1 Ellobium chinense | reverse complement strand
TGACCAGTGAAATTTCCAACAATGTGGGCATTGATGCACAGGGTGGTGTACGAGGCTCTACAAGCGCAACAGAAGCATGCCAGGTGCCGTGACTGTAAGATATAGTCATTGACTCTCTCCACTTGTGCATCTACCAGGTCCCTGAAAAAATGTGAACCTTACAATTCAATGTGTGAATTCCAGCAAACAGTCACATTTGGACTGGTAATATAGACAGACATCCATTGAAGTTTAATATAGTGAGATTATCCAAGTAAATTAGAAGGAGCAAGTATAAAATCTATGTTGGTGATGTTTTTTTCCCAACAAAGGCTGTGTTATAAGCATCAAGCATTCAACAAGACTCAGTTTCACGGAAATGAAACAAAAGTCACACCTGGCACTGTTGCAATGTCAGCTTGTGGCCTATCCCAGTTCTCTTCCCCATTCTTCTCAAGGAAGAGAGTCCTCCTGCTGAGCCCAGTGCCCTTGGTCAACTCAGGCGATGCCCAGTTGTACATGTCGGCCGCATTTCTGAAGTTGGTTCCTCCCTTGACAGCAGAGCTCATTTTCTTGGTTCACCTTTCCCGTGTCAAAGAAGGCTCGTTGCACCTTCTGACAAGAACATGAGGACATGCCATACTCCTCATTCTTGTACTTGTAGTATGCTACTACATTTTGAAGAATTATCTGCCTCTTACTGAAGTGCGCAGACTTCACTTCAGCTTCATAGGTAGCGTCACGTCCGTCAAAAGTGCATATATATATCTTTACCAATTTCTAGGGCTATCGCATAGACATTTCTAAATATCGTTATATAAAAATAGATTGGTACTACGCCGATAATGTTCTGTTAACGAATTTTACAAGAAAATAGCGAGAAAGAACAAGAAAGACTAACAAAACTAGCGATCTTCTCAATGTTTACGCGTTCAGGCAGGTCGTGATTCGGCAGGTCGTTATCCGACACACAGATTAATTGTCACGAAATCAGCAAAACTTAATAACTTGATAAAATATTCCGAGGTTCTTCATAAAAAGAAATGTCTTTCAATTAATTTTAGCGCACAGAAACGTCTGCTATCCACTTCCGAATCAACTTCAATAGATCGCAAAGTGAAAGCCGGTCGTGACGGGGAATCGGATGCACAAGAGGTTAAATTTCTTTTTTTAGGCCTAGAGCTATTATTTTTGCAGGAATCAACAATAGCAAACTTAATAATGAAAAACAATTGTTTTATTTCGAATTAAGGCATAAAAGTTAGTTCAAAATGAAAAAAACATGCATCATGTTCGCATGGAATTTGAAGCCGAGAATCGGATGCACAGCCTGTACGACAATGACTGATGTAAACAAAGCTGTCATAGGCACGTCCTTGACCCTATTTTTTGTTTGAGCGTTCCTGCCTCAAAACGACCGTGAGTACTAATGTTTCCGTTAAGTGAAGGGTCGTGTGCACTGATTTGTGACTGTTGCATGGGGTTTTCATACACGATATCGAAAATCGGGAAAGTGTGTGTTTCTGAATACGTCACGACCGGTATTGAATAACGTAAAATAAAACAACAAAAACATTGAAAGCAACAATTCTTTTTTATTTCCATGTTTAATTACACACAGCAAGACACAAAAATACCAACAAAAAGAGTTTGATTTAAGAATTCTTTATTTTATTGAACGTTAAAGTTGAAGCCAGGTTTTGGGCCCACGGCTGTGGAACCTGCCATATGTTTCCTAACTTCCACGTGCAAGCCTTGTGTTCACCCGTGACCTTAACACACATCCCGACTGCTCACATATTTACATGTAGCAAATTCATACAACGGAACACACTTAATACGGACACACTTAATACGTAAATACGGATACTGAGTACATTATTTTTTGTCCCGATTTTTCTTCTCGAAAAGTGCTTGCATATTTCTGTTAATAAATACACTTTTGATCGGTCCCAAGGTGTCCGCATTTAATTATCCGTGCTCCATATGAGCCTGAATGCCTGTGCAGTTGTGCATGGAAAAAGTGCTTGTATAATTATATAGGCTACATTGAGTATTATCATTAGAGTATAGAGATCTAAAGCTTCTTCATCAGTGTCCACCTGAGCGATAAAATCATAGAACAATACAGAAGACCATGGCTAAATGGGACTCTGCTGGACAAGAGAAATCGGTCTTTATATCAAAGCTCCCTAAACGCTAGATACTTTTTTAAAGAGAAAAAAAAAGGGGGGGGGGAGGGGATAACAAGGAACAATATCAGTGTTAACTCTCTATGATTATGCATAAAAGGAAATGAAATTGGAGCTCCCCAAAGCCACTGTGAATAAGGTCAACTGTAATGAATCCAGGTGTGAAATTCTTTCATTGTTGAGGATGCACCTCCTTCTTATTATACTTANCTGTCCAATTACCTTTCCAATGATATATAGTTTTGTACCTTTATAACTAAAATTGAATTTTTTATGAATTTTTTACTACCACCCATCATTTTGAGCAAAATATACCTTGTCACTGTATGTTCAGTGCAAACGTCTTTACAGATGTGAATTTTGCACCTACATGAGTCACTGATTGCCAATGCCCATCCGAACTGCTAAGCTGGCCAGACATTAGTCAATTAGCTGCTGTATTTTGACTCAAGACAACTCTGCAAGAATGAATAAAGAATCCAGGAATCAAGGCACTGATCATCTACAAGAAGATTTGGAACATCTACAGAACACTGGACTGCCTTATGTTTTCTGTGAGGGGATGTCTACAGTCTAAAAATAATAGGAACATTTTCCACAAACTAATGTGTAGCAAAGTAGAGAGTGAAGTATGCTGCAGTGTACAATATCATAATGATTCGCATAAGAAGAAAAACAATCTGATAACCGAACTGCTTGAATATTTCTTATGTAAATGACACCAAACAAACTCCCTGGACTTAGTGCTTGCAGCCAGGAAACACTGAAGAAGAAGTGCTTGTAGCCATCAGCAGCAATCCCTTTCCTTTCTGAGTTTCTGCTGTGATTCACCAAATACAGAACAAACATAACAATCTTTATTCAAGTATTACAGCAAAACTCTATATCTCAATGTCACAATTGGTCGTTTTCTGGGGTTCAACTAGCTGCTGAATCATGATATGATTTTTTGACTGGAGACTAAGATACTTGGTGGAAACAAATCATTTTTCTTCTTCATCAGTATCCATGAGAATGGAGCTGATGTTCTCCTCTGGCTGTTTGATTCTTTCCTAAGGCTGAACACCCAAACCAAAACAATTTTCTCTGAACTGCCAATACCTATTATAATAAATATTTATGATGCGTACAACTTTTGCAAAGTGGAATTTTGTCCATAAGACAATCTACAAATGATGATCATGATCAGGCTGGCATTTGAATTTTGCTGTTGCTATATTCTTGAAACAAACTGATATGAAAATATATGAATTTTTGTATTATGAGGAAAAAGATGTGGTAGAGCCAGATGACAACACTACAACTTGGAAACTGTTATTGCTTTCTTGAAGGAGGGAATGAGTTTCAAGAATAAATGCTACACTCAGAATGATAGCAATGATGATGACAACAGTGATGATGGTGGGGATGGAGGTGGTAATGATGATGAGAATTATGGTGGCAGTAGATACCAACTTGTATTTCATTCCAGCTCTTGAAGTGTTTGAAGTTAAAAGCTTTCATTATCATGTAGTTGATGAACAATCTTGATGAGAAGATGGACTGGGGAGATGGAGGAGGAGGAAGGGGAGGTGGGGGTAGAGGAGGCTGGATATGTCAACTAATATTCACAAATTACCAGCCAAATCTACAGTGAAAATACAGCAGTACCAACTCATCCCACTACATGCACAAACATGTCCCATGTGCAGGGTGACTTGGTGCCATAAGAATGAGATCTTTTCTTATGGCGCTGTGCCACTATGAAAGAAAGGGGGTGAATGTTCTGGCTGAATTTTCAAGAGAGAGCAACTATTGCTTGATGTTTTAGTGCCTGGAAACACTTTATAAAATATTCTGGGAGCATCTAAACTGCACCAAAACTATGCACCAACATGCACCATCCTCCCTTAACAAATGCATGGCATGAATTTGACTCTCATCTAATATACCTACAACACATACAATGCCGTCTTTGAAAGAAGCATTTGTGCAACAAAGTTTAGCTCAAAATTTAATATAGCTTCTAGTGAAGCCTATGGTTGCACACAGGAGACCAGACATTTCATTGTGCTTGTCTATACATAGTAATGCCAAGCTTTAAAGAATAAGAAATTATGTCTTCTCCCACTGACCATTCTCCCTGGCTCATTTTAGTCATGCAGAAATCTTCTTAGTACACTACAAATAGCTTTAGACATCACTGATTAATGTTCTTAAGCACTCTGACCACATCAGATATGTACATGCTTTGATGGAACAGTTGTTCATGATCACCTACTTCAAAACTCATGATGGAAGTCACACATGCCCTCAAGTCATATCGATCCACAGTGATCACACAGTCAGTTAGATGTCAGTTAGAATAGTTTTCCTATCCACCAGCGATTTGTACTATCATTTTCACATGATTTTAACATTTGTGAAGGCACATAACTTTGAAATATCTTAATGCCAAAACAAACAAAAAAACAGGTAAAATTGGAAATAATTCATTTTGCCAAAGTGACCTGGCCACCAAGGTTAGCAGGAGGCATTCTATCGCTATATTATTATAGTAACATCTTACTACTTATCCTAAACAAGAGGTCTTCCCATACATGGTCACACTGCTCATCTTTACATGTTGCACCAGGAACAGGAAATTCAAGTAAAGAAAGAAAATGACATAGTCTATTCGAGTATTTCATTACAGGAAATCAGCTGAACCACTGAAACTATGTGACTGTTGATATGCACTGTATTCCACCTTCTCATCTGTTGTAACTCAGGCTGGCTGTTGCACATTAACTCCATGTCTCCATTACTGGAAGGTCAGTGGGAAAAGCAAGTCTAACTTGATTCTATCCACAAGATTTGTATGCAGTGTGAGACTGGACTTATGCCCATGATACATATTAATGTGACAGAATCTTCCATTCCTAATAACGGGGGTGGACAGATGTCCTTGGATCAAAATGTCTCTGCTGGGCTGGTTAAGATTCCATATATCTTATAACAGAATGGAAGTTCCCATCATGCACTGCTAACAGTAATGCCACATCCCTCTCTGCAAGGCCATATTCCTCACACAGAACCTGAAATCAGTGAATTAATGTGAGACAAATATGGACAAATATTTCTATCACTCACCTCCACCCAATACTGTGGATTTGTGAATGGGAAACTGTATACATGCAATCAATACTAGAAGGCTAGTGTGATAAATTCTAAAGATATTCCAATCATATCCCTTCTTATAGTAGGTACTACTGAACACATTCTTTGGTTCCTACATGCTCCTTTTTTGCCATTCAATGAACAGTCATCTCTGATTCCTTGAAGTTCAGATATAATAACAAAAGATCAAACAAAAAGATGGAATGATCTACATGATGCAAATCACCTACATATTCCTGAATATTCATGTGGAATGCTTTGACTCACCTGCACACGTTCCTTTGTTTCCTTTTTACCTACATACTGTAGTGATCCATCACCTGAAAAGTATGGGAAGAGGTTAGATATATACACAAAATCTCTTAACAACTAGCTTTGAAAGTCTCATCTGTATTCCCTTGCAAGGGGTGTAGCGTCCATGTAATCTATGAATCTGAGATTACCAATATGTTATCTATTTGTCTAATACAATTTCATTAATCTTCAATGTTTTCTAAAAGTTCAGGGGTCACCCTATCTCCTATTTCACCTATGAGCCATTTCCAAAGTATGCCAATACGATTCTGCCAATGTTAATTAGTTTTCCTCACTGATAATCTGAAAGCCTGTACACTGTCTCACAGATTCCCACAGCCACAGTGCAAAGCATACAAAGGCAATGCATTGAGCGAAACTTTTATAAAAGGTGGCCAATAATCTGAGAGAAAAATTTGCTTATCCCCTTTTCTGATGGGCTTTTATTGTTTCTTTTTATGCAAGAACTTTCCGCGACTTCACAAGTTGTGTTTTTTCTTTCGGCGACAAGAGGCTAGTATCTTATTAGGGTTGTCAGATTTTGCTCTTTGGGAGCCAAACACCAAATTTTTGACATTTTAAAAGCCACTGCTCCCAGATAACTCACTGACTGTTTGGTTCTTTATCAGTTTCAATGGAGTTAAGTCAAACTGATTAATTTCTTTTACAAAAGTACTTATTCTGCTCTCAAACTATTTGGTACTTCATTGAGATTCTGTCATATTTGCCTGATGAACACAAATCCAAAAACCATCTCAAGGGTGTTTTCATTTGACAGTAATTTTGTATGTTGCTCTAATGTGTGTAAAAAGGTTTATAACTATAATACCTACTTACATTCAGTACATAGTCTGAAGTTAATTTTCTTCTGTTTTGTCAAATCTTAACACAAGTTGGCCTTTACAGATAACATCTTTTTTTTTTTGGCTATGATTTCGTTCCGACTCCCAAAAAAATAAAAAAGGCAATCCTAGAAGTTTGTGAAAACATTCGAACATTGCAGAGCTCCTGACGAATACAGCTTTAATTTGTTTTCTTTGATAGGAATCATTTCTAAGATCGCTAACCTACTAATTGCTTCTTTTAAATGGAGCAAGAGGAAGGAGATCTTAATACTTCAGCTTTTTAAAAATTAATATACAAATTACAAGTGTTTTGCTGTAGTGTGTTTGACTGATGTTATCATTGTTTAATGCTGCTGTCGTCGTTACTAAATGTTACTTTATTATTTTACATTGGCAGTTTACAGTATTATGAGTAATGTGAAAATGCTGACCTTACAGACACATGGTGATTTTTTTTTCTTAACATGTGCATAAGCACTGATGATTCAGACAGTCAGCAACTGATGTTTATGTTCTAGCAGAAGAGAGAAATATCTGATGCAACCAAAAAAAACGTGGCAAATCTAATATGCAACATTTCCCCATTATGCTGATTTCTCACTGACCCCCATCAAAAACAGAAAAAAAAACAACTAATATATATATATGCCAGGTTATCATAAAAAAATCACCCTCACTATGCTGCTCTCAACGATAGCTTGACTCAGCTGGTGATTTGCATATCACAATCACAGCATGGAGACAATGTCCGATATGACAATTTATAAAAAATACAGGGAGCAGTACTGGTCTAGACAGATTTTTAAAACCTGAAAGTTGTGATCAAGGTTCATGATTTTACTCATTCTTCAGTTTGTATTGTGAAATTCTAAAGCCTTATTCAGGAGACAGAGGTAAAAACTCTGGAAACATCAGAAAGTAAAAACAAATGCAAGGACCACTGACAAAATTTTAAAATTGTGCACCAACCTTGATGTGGTCTCACTGCTAACTCTTCATCCTCATCATCAGAAGAGCTTGTAACCTCAGGCTGTCTTCTCTTCCTAAGCTCTATCTCAGTTCTACTCAAGTCTCCCCTCTTGTACCTCAGACTTCTTTTCTTGCTCTTCTCATCACTAACAAACTCAGTTTCGGAACTAGAGCTACTGCCATCTGAATCAAGTGGCGTTACTCTACTTCTGTTAGTCTTTCTTGGTGTGAGTTTGCATTTGCCTGGTGAGTCACCCTGGTGCCTCTTGGATTTTAAGGCAATATGATTGGAGGGAAGAGCACTGGATGGGCCTTTTTCGATGAGCGTCAAAAGTTTGTTCACAGATTTTGTAGTACGAGGTGAGAGTCCTTTCCTTTGATCTGAAGATGGTGATTTGATTTGTGCACCTTTCGCAGGACTCTCTTCATCTGTACCATGTCTATTTCTAGACCTCTTGCCCTTCTTATAAGGTGACGAAGTTGTACTTTGCCCCTCATATATCCTCTCCGCAAGCTCTTGCTCTTTGCTTGCTTCGAAGACCAGTTGTGAATTATCACTTTCACTTAACTTCAAGACAGGTAATCTATCAATATGGACTACACGACGGTCTTTGTCACTGTTTGTGCCTCTTACACTATGCTGTCTAGTATTATCAAGATCAGTTCTTTTATTCTCTAATCTGCCTGTCCTACTTTTGGCTGGGGATCCCTCATCAGATGTACTAATAACATTGTCTCTTCTTCGCTTGCGCATCTCTCGAGTCAAAACATTCTCTGAACATTCACTAGCCTTATCTATATCATTACAATATTCATTTTTCTTAGCTTCTGATAGTATAAGCTTATCCACATCATCCAAGTCTTCGTCATTTGAATCCACAATTCTTTCAGAACTGGTTTTATCATCCTTTTGTATGGTACCAGGACAAGGCGACTGAGGCACATCATTCTTTTCCTGGCCATTAAACTTGTGACTGTGATCATCCTTGGAATTGGCTAAAGATGCTTCAAGGTCTGCCTCATTGCTACATGTATTAACCTGCCATCTTTTGGCTGAGGTTACAGGGCTCTGTAGGTGAGCATTTGCAAACATTTTGCTGCGGGTAGTTGGAGAGCTCGCTGGTGATCCATCACTGCCCAGATCTTGTGAGTCTAATGTTTCATCCAGTGCTGCTGTTTCATCCAGTGCTGCGAATGGAACATCATGTATTAGTTATATGAATGGAACATGCCCTAGTTAGTCAAGTCAAACCAAAATTAATAAGAATACTACTGAGATCTCTTTATTGTCTTTTTATTATTGAAAAAGCTTTTCAAAGCCAAGGTCCATTTTCCTGAGAAGTGGACTGAGGAAAATAATATGTGTAACACTTCCATATGTGCCTTTGCTGGATATATCAGATTATGAGAGTGTTGCAGCAAGCAGTCAAAATGAACAAGGTCTGAAACTCAACGATGACTTTACAAGTCTTAAAGGGGCATTATGATCCTTTTCCAGATATTGTAAAACAACAAACATGGCATGCAGCAACTCGCTTATAAATGCATCATAATTTCTATGCAAAATAGAAAACACTTAAGTGCTAAATAGTGCAATTTTCTCCATCAAGAAAATAAAGCAACAATTTACTGAGCTAGCACCAGTTGTCTGATAGTAGATTTCACCCGTCTCTCAAGATACCTCTATGTATGTTCATACATGGGCTTTTCTGGATTTTCTGTCTTGTCACATAGTTTCTTTACTTTTACATCTAAGTGCATTCTTTGCTCCTCGTAATTTTGCCTACACCTACAATTTTATTGGTGCTGAGAACTCAAATTTTAAATGAATGATACTAGTGCATCATTATGGTAGAAAAACAAGGTAAGGTATGCTTTTCGGTGTAGGAGCAGAGTTACAATGCATGAACAGCCTCTCACTGATTTTGGAAAGTGGAAAATGAGCATTTCATAAAACAACATAAAAGTAACAAATTATGGGTGAAGTAATGTCACAACTGAATGTTACTTGAAATAGCATGAACATGTGGAATGGTATACTTGTTTCTTGCTCATGGCCCTGTACTGTGATAGGAGACACTCAGGTGCACTAATGCCAATTATTTGGAAAACACTCACACTAATACCCATCCTTCTGATAGTTGCTGATTTGTTTCAGGCAACTGCCTCAAACAAGGATCAGATCATGATAAGCAAATATTTTGTGACTTTATGCTCAGTTAAAAAGTTTGAGATATTTCTTCTTCACCTCAAGGAAAATGGGCTATAAAGGCAACACAAAAAGCTCAAAAGATCTCTAAAATTGTTACAAAAAAAGCATTTTTTTTCAGATTAACCAGTTTCAGCTTAACTGACTTCTACTGCAACAAAGGGACCGCACAAAAGACAGAAAAGACAGTCATAGATACACAATTTCACATTTACGTTAAGTATACCCTACAGGCTAAATGCTACCTCCAGCTTCTTCATATATTTATATTCTAGGTAGTAAGCTGTTCGCATTATTTCTCCTGAGACTTTATGAAGGAGAATTTCATGGGATTCTACTATACCTGATGAATCTTTGTGAAACTTGGAGATATCAAGGCCTGTCAGTTTTGCCTTCCATTCAGCAGGGATGTTGTAGCTGTCTATGTCTGGAATGATCTTCTTCTGGAACCTTGCTTTCATGCTCTGGTGGGTGTGGTCAGTGATCTGCAGAATACATGAACTGTCAACAAGATTACGCAAGAACAGGACTTAGTCATGTGACTTCAGGGCAAAGATTAGTAATTTAGATCTGCATTTCTATATGCCGATCCCAGCCTCGAGGAGTATATCAAACCAATGTGTTCATTTAAGAATGTAAAAAAGTGAACAAATAAGATGATCTGTATCATTTTAATTCTATCAAAACTGAAGGGCACCCCCATAAAAATATAACAGTGGCCATGTCAGGCTAGGAAATGGCCTTGGAAACAATGTGTAGAGATCTAACAAATATTGACTTGTGCTCAATTCATCAGGCGCCTGTTATCTCTCCCTGTGCCCATTTCAGTATGTAATTTCATTGTTTAAGAAGGTGGACCAAAATTCTAATTACAAGTCTAAGGCACACTGGCATCAACTTCCCTGTCTGTTCTAATAATAAATAATAATAATAATGCGGTTTATAAGTCTCATATCCAGGCTAATGCCCACTCATGCGACTTCACACTATTATTACCCCAGCAGGCCTGATCATGATTCTAAGCATAAATTAATGCAACAATCTTATCTCACTTTATACCTTGAACTTTTAAGACATATTATACTAGAAAATCTGCTCGAAAAAAAGTGAAAGCAGATAAAGAGACCACAAAACCTTTAGAGACTCCATCTGTTTCCAGACAACATTTCCTCCTGTCTCTTCGTATTTGTCATGATTTATCAGGTATTTTATGATTCTGAAGTCCTCAGCATCAGTGTATTTCTTGCGCCTGAAGAGAAGCAATGAAGTGCTCATTAACATGCTCAACACAGACCAGACATGGCACTGACAACTAAAATGAGGACAATGACATGTCTGAAAATTAATATCAAACAATATTGATTCACATCATAAAACCATGAGATTCAAGGAGCTGCGGCACCAGATGTAGAGCAAGACTTATCAGGTATTGGGGCTGTCATATTAATAAGTCAGAAGGATACCTAACCTGGGCAGAATTTGCTCAAATTTTCAATAAAGGAGAAATATTACCAACAATAACAACACTAATGTGATTCTAAATGTCCTGAACATTAACAGAAGAATAAGGTCGGCTGCTTTCTTTAATGAACTCCATTCTGTTCCTAAAGTAAATGCTTACCTCAACAGACATCAACTGGCTTAGCATACTGAATACCATACTACTCTTCTTACCCAAACAAATCTGTCGCTTTAACTCTCATGAAGGAAGATCTGGAAAAGCCTTTTTCATGATCAGGTCCACTGTCAGAATCTGATTCAACTCTGGATGTGGATGGTAGCTGGTGAAGTATTTCCTCCCTGTCAAAGGTCATTTTCCAAATCACCAATGAATAAAATGAAAACCAAACCTACCACAACACAACTATCACAAACCTGAGAAAATATATCAAATAAAGATCGAGAATCCTTACAAACCCGAACAGCACTGACCTTGGACTCCATAGGTTCTCCTGCTAACATGAACTACACCTTGACACTGCTCTCAGCCTTGATCTTGATCATACAATCTTAAAAACACAGTTTATCAGGCATGCATTTTGGAAATATTAACATCTCCCATGTTCCGCTGTTCCAAATTATCATACAAGCAGCATATGCCTACATTTGAAGCTCTTCAGCATCTTAAAGGAAGACTGCACCGTCCTACAGACCATATTAAATCATACGTTACCCTGTTATTCCAATTAAACAGTCTTCCAAGTGTCTGTCATAATGATATGACGCCTCTGCTGGCCCCAGACAACCCATAGGATTACATTATCCAAAGTCCGAATTGTTACAACCACTGCGCGCGTGGCGGCCATAAGCTTACATCAAATACGTTCTTGCCACATGGCCCAGCTGTCTAGCCAGTGCTGTGCGGACGGGTGATAGCATGTTGGTATGAATGTTTTAATTCCTCTGTGAACAGTAGATATGCCAAACAAAATCATGCTGAGGCAATAAAAATGCAGAATACTTTTTCTGGCTTACTCTATCAAACTTTACATTTGAATTTGGAATACCAGAACCTTAAGTAAAAGCTGAATAATACATTGTCAGGTAGAGGTGTCTGCCGATGCTGGAACGTAAGTGACGTCATCGTTTTTGCCGCGGGCTTCTGCTGATCAGGGAAGGGGAATAATTCTGGACTTAAGGGCCAAACCCGGTAACTCTAGCTCTCCTTATTGCGTCATATTACATACGCGCACGATAACAGAATGATGCTCTTTCTTCGCAAAATTGACTCGGTGGGCACCATAGATAATTTTTAGAGAAAAAAGGTATTAAAAAGTGGAAAATTATTTTTGATGTGCGTGTCTTACTTTAACATTTCAGCAAGCTCTTTATCATGAAAGGGGGTTAAATACTGACATTATGTCACAGTGAATTTCAGTTCTCATGCTCAGTGATCAAACTGCATTTACATAAAACAGACTTGAAGCACTATGTTTAAAGTTTCTTGCCCCTAGCAAAGTTGTCTTATCTCTGACACATTGAAATTACACTAAAACATTTTTATTATGGAAACTAGTGATATTACCATTACACACATCAAAATATTTTATTAATACATTTAACAAACAATACTTATTTTGAAATGCAGACAACATTAATCCATAAAACATGCCTTAGGAAGTAGTTTCTAAATCTCCAACCATGTTATTTTTCCAGATTAAAGCATAGTCTCTTTTGTCTCATCATAAATCAACTTCCACGCAAAACAATCCCTACTTCACTTGCTCATCTCAAATCAAAACAAAGTCTTGTTATTCATTATTAACCAATCAAGTGTGATTCTTCACTATATAAGATCTTGAATGTTGTAGGCTACTGTTAACCAGACTGAGGTAGGCAAACCTTATTTTTGCTTATTACAGATAATCCAAAATATGCTTCAAAAAAATGTTTGAAATGTTAGTAGGCCTACAAAATGTTTGCTTCTTTGAGTGTAATGAATATGGAATAACTACTTCAACTAAGTCATCTACCTGTACTTGTCCACATCGAGAAATGAATTTCTCTTGACACAGTCCACCACAAAGTGAATAGGCAGATGACCACTTCTAACCCTTTTATCATCCTGTCTTTCACAAAGCCTGAGGATGGAGGAAAATGCCATTTAACAATCACACAGTGGCAGTCTCACCACAAAGGTTTAAGTTTTGCATGTGCATTTTTAATATAAACTTTTCTATAAAAGGAGACTAAGCAGGAAAAATATGGGATTTCTGAGATCAAGCAAATTATGGGCGTGGTAATAACCCTGTATGATGAAAGAGGTACCAGTCCAAAAATCTATTTCTTCAAAGACTTTAAATCATACTTCATAGTGAATTTAATGAAATTTGAGGAGCGAATCAAACAATCGTGCGGTCTAAGAAAAAAAAACAACTGATTGTATTCCAAAACATCTTGTCTACAGGGGAAGATCCCAAATGTGCTCTAGAGAGCATGACCTCAGGCACTTGCAATCAACACAAGCATTTTTGGAAATTTATTGCAGCAGACAAGATGTATAAGGAGGTAGGAAATGCAGGGCCATTTCTGCCATTTTTGAAGAGAACTTAAACAGGCAACCAAGGAGAGGCAAGTTTAGAGTAAGAATCACTAATATGCCACTTCCAGCCTTCACCTGTAGCGTGCAGACGTGGTGACAGACTCTTCAGTTATAACAAACACCATTTCTAAACAAGACACCCAGCTGCACAATTCCATAATCCTCAAGCTGCACAATTCCGTAATTCTCCAGGATTGATGCAAATGCCTACTTACTGTAATCAATATTATGGTCAGTCCTAAATAAAACAGATCTTTTGTGAACTTCTCAAAATTCCCTGAGCAGAAATTATTCGGATTTTGATGCACTTTTTGCAATATCAAAAGTAAAATGTTTCTCTCTAGTGTAAAACTGAAAATGGTGTCACCTGCCGAAAAAAACTTTCATTGCAGAACAAAGTAGTTCAAATCAAAATTTGTAGGCAAACTTGTTTGTAGACCAGGTTTAAAGATGAAAATGTTCAAATTAAGACAAATTAAAGTTTGAATAATTTTTGTTCAGCCACTTCTGAGGAAATTGCAAAAACTTGTTCCATTTTATTTCAGACCGACTATTGTAACACCACTCACAAAACAGCTGCTTCTGTGGGATTGTTTGTTAGCTTCCCTCCTCCAGCCTGCAAAGATGAGAGAATTTCATGAGAGAAGACATATGATATGACACTTTAACACTTACTGTGTCAAACGTTTTTGCAAATTTTCCCAACTTCCTGTTTTCTTTGGTTCATATGAGATGGGGGCCCCATTCCCCATCACAAAACTTAGGCAGGGGATTTGTGAATTCCATTTATTTTAGTTATTATGAGATCAAATTTTTAAAACTGATTTGCTACCAATTGCCTTCTTTGAAAGTTACAAGCTCTTATGCAGCAAATACTAAATTTGTAAGCTTTCCATTATTGATGATAACACAGAAAAGCTCTATTGCACTAGTGATGTGTTGGTTTATAATACATCTTGAAAAGCCTAGTATGCAACATTTGACAGTCATCAATATTGGTGCATTAAGTGTGACTTATGGCACTTTTGCTACATTTCTGTCTGCAATATACTTCCAAGCATTTTTACTGGATTCCAGAAGTTATGGTAAGGAATAATGAGGTATTTTCAGACAGGTCAGTTACACCACGTGATCTAGGGATTGCTAGGATATTTTCATAAATGACGAGTAGTCAAACATAGGCAGAGCATGTTGTAAACAAACCAATGTGTGAGCAAGATTTCCTAGGTCACGTGATGGAGCTGAAAATACCTAATTTAAATCTATAATATTCACCTCCTCTCCCCACAAAGGTTAATTAGATCTGGATAAAGACCTGGCTTATTTTTCACCCTTATGATTGTTATGGCATTAAGATCAGGCAGCCTTCTCAATGGTCGTATAGGCTTCTTCAGATCTTGTGCATGGACCACGACGCACTTTTAAGTCTGATTATCGCCTACGCCATCAATCAGAGGCCACCTAGCGAGGCTGGAGGTCAAAGTGCATTATACTGGGGCATAACATTGGCCGAAGCTAGTGTTCACAGCTTGAACAAAATGATGTTCCTGGGACTGAAATTGTTTTGATGACAAAATCTGTCATGATGTCATGATGAAATTTGTTTTGATCTAGTACATCAAACTGTTCTTCTGTAGGGTATCTCCACGAAATCAATGTAATCCACAGATCTATCTCAATATGTTGACTTCTTCGCCCAGGAAGTGAAAGGACAGATCTGTGTAATCTTAGCATTAGAAGATGGAACCCATGCTCAAGCCTACCACATTACATGTACTAAAAATCACATGCCCCCTGGTGCATAAAAAAAGTATGTTGTACTTATTATATATAGTGGACTTATGAATTCACGCATATAAATTCATATTTAGTACTTAATATCAGGATGTCATTACAAGTAAAGTACTTATAAGAAAGCCAAATTTCTGACTTCCCCCTCCTCTCCCGCGTGTAGCTGATTAATGGGTAATAATAATAATAATAGCAATAGACAGACTTTGTATAACATATTCCTTTCAGAGTAAATAAAGGTTGATTTATCTCCTTGTGTGTACATATTGGAACCTTGATAGTAATTAATAGTAAGTGTATCTTACCTTGTTACTAAATATGAATTCCTCATGCACTGACTCATTCTATCATTTCATTAATGAGGCAAGTATTAACAAGTCTACCTCAACAGAGAGTATATCAAGGGCATACTTTATATCAAATTCTATTGTTATTTGTAATATGTATGGGCATGTGCAGGTAGGGGGGCAGGGGGTTGTATGCATGTCTGTGTGGTGGGTGTTTGAGAACAGATGAATGTCTAAGCATTTCTGAGGGATAATATCAACAATTATGTTCATCAAGTCTACACTCTAGATTAGGCTAGGACATCCGGCATAACTCCTAAACTTTTCCCCACTTCATTTACTCATTCATGGATATTGAGCTGCCTTGCACAGAATAATCACTAGTTGCTGCAATCATCAAACACAGGCATTTTCTTTTTTTTGTTTGTCAGCAGGAATTCTGTAAAATGAACCTTCTTCCCAATTTTAGACCCTATAAGTGCATATGAAGGACAGGGAATGCAAGGGCTCTGTAGTAGCACCATCACCAAAAAGCTCTTGACTGCAGCACCATTATCAAAAAGCTCTCGACTGCATGGTCTTAATAATAACTTAAATTAATGCTTTTTTGAAAATTTCTAAGTTTGGGAAGAGGGGGAAAAAAATACTCTTTCCAGATCTTGATAATGTTCTTTCCTATGTCCAAGTGACAAGTATTAGACTAGGTGCAATGCTTGTTCTGATGCATTGGTTGAGCGAACTTCTGTGTTACGCCTAGCAGCCTAATAGTAATAGTCAATATCTAAGCTAAGGCAGCACCGACCTGACCTTTCACCCAGCCGCAAAGGTAACCACCAGCCACCATTTGGAATGGCACGGCTAAAAATTGATCACTTGGGGGACTCTGTTTCAGCAAGCAATGTTCTGAAGCACCCTATAAGTTAGTATAATACTTATAAGGGTTAGGGATTCCACCTCGATCTCCATGGGCATTACTAGAACACTAGATCTACTGGATCACTGTGTGAATGGCCCAGTCTAGATGTCTGTGCAGTTGTGCATTTGGGCCATTCATGCATCGTGCAGTTTGTGCACTGGTCCACTAGCCTAAGTCCAGAGTTAGGATTCCAACTCTCTGGCTAGGGTCAGAAAAGGGTTAGCCCCTTAGGGACTTATGCCAACATCATCACAGTCACAGCTGCTAAAGCAGGTAAAGTTTCCCCAAGACTCAAATTTTGTGCCATCACCAGCAACTGGCAATATCCAGGGATTTTCTTCTATCTTGTGCTCTGTTATTGGATTAACGGTTATAATTTTGGGCAGGACTAAGTCGAGGGAGCAAACTGTAAGCTGTAACTTGTAAGCAAAGCCATAGCCATAGCTATAGGCCCAGGCATAGTCTACATGAGAGAGCGAAGAGTCCCTAGTCTAGACTAGTCTATCTAGTCTAGATACTGCTCTACATGAGAAAATTGACGCACGTGAATAATATGCTGCAGATCATCTGAAACATAATCTGAGTGAAATGCAACAGGTGAGCCATCTTCTTTTCGAAACAATGCGCGGCTTATCCTGAACAATTTTGCCGTCCGTAAGGAAGCCTCCATGTTTTCAAAATATAGATCCTATGACATGAAATGCATGGTACATTTGAGTACAAGTACTTGAAATTGAAAGTTGTACTCGAGTATTATGAGAACTGGGCAACTTACACGGTGGCCCATATCAAATTATCAATGCAATGATAAACACAGTTAATTAGGTGGCTGGCTGAAATGAGTGCTGCAAAACTGCAAGGTTAGACGACACTGTTAGCAGAATCAAACTGTCCAGCCCTTCATTTTGGGGACAGAGCTGTAACTATCTCGTCTTTCCCTCCCGTAAGATAATCACTTAAGGGTCCCCTCCTCCTTTCATGTATCAACTCTTGAAAAAAAGAGAACATAGTTCTTCACTCTGTATCTGTTCGATGTTTTTGCGAATGATCAAACATGCATTTGAATCATATACGACTTCATGAAGGCAAATGTAGGAATATTGTCAGGCGAGGGAGAATGGGGAGAGGGACCTACATGCGCGCCAAGGACGCGTGCACGACCATCAAGGGGGGTGGGGGGAGGTGGAAGGGGGGTTCTTTAAAATTGCTCCTCCAGAAATTAAAAAAACAACAACAACGAAAGCAGAGGGAGCAATTAGGAACCAGTTCTCGCTAAACTTAGATGAGCATTTTCGGGATAATCACGCAATAGGACCGATCTTGTGGCTAAACCAATGACTAAATGAACTGCATCAGTGCAAGAGCGGTCCTGTCCCAGGAGATAGCCGCATTTTCCCCATTATTTCTCTATTCTTATTGTGTGTGTTTTAGGCAAAAAAGAAATATAACTGACAGTTTTCAAACAGGGTTCCATGTCATGCTCCCATGGAAAGTTATAAAAAAAAAAAAGAGAAAAACAATGGTGCAATTTGGGGATAAATCTAGGCTTAGCTGAAATACTTTGAACATATTTATCACGAACTGTTTATTTTTAGAGGGAGTTTTAGAAAAAAGAAACATAAAAAACATTCCAAGGCCTTAAAGTGAAGTTGGTATGATACTCTGCCACATTCAGCCCTAAACAGAAAAATTTAACGAGAATACCGGTCATAGCAACAAGAAACAGGTAGCAATAGGTACTCTCCGAATTTCAACACTACAAAGTCTTAAAATTTTACAGAAAGACGGGTAGTACCTAAGAGAAGCCTGGAATCTGCCCTGATACCTTTCTATCTGTAATGTTTGGATACCTGATTTTCTATGATGCTGTCCACAAATTCACATTTAGATTTCAAAGGTAATTAAAATGTTTCTGTAAAACCATGTAATCTTCAAATTTCATACTTACGTTTTGGCATTTTTTTTCATCACACAATAATGTTAATCAAGCACACTGAAATTATTCTATGATAGAGCGATTTTTTTTAAAAATAAAGAAGCTCTATGCGATGTTTATTCGCAAAATAATCAAAAATAGGTTGTTTTCGGATCCCTTTCATGTAAGTCATCATCCCTCCAAATTAAGTTAAAGATATTGGTCATCTGTATATCAATTATCATGCAATGCGATCTCTCGCTTCCTCATTTTCTCTTTCTCTCCTTACTTCTCTCGCTTTATCTTTCCTTACCCTTGTCTTGTCTTCTCTCCTCTTCTCTTCATCCCGTTTTCTCATCCTCTCCTTGAGAGCCCCTTGACCCATGGGCTTTCGGCATTGGGAGGGGGGAGGGTGGGAGGGTCNCGTCATAGCAACAAGAAACAGGTAGCAATAGGTACTCTCCGAATTTCAACACTACAAAGTCTTAAAATTTTACAGAAAGACGGGTAGTACCTAAGAGAAGCCTGGAATCTGCCCTGATACCTTTCTATCTGTAATGTTTGGATACCTGATTTTCTATGATGCTGTCCACAAATTCACATTTAGATTTCAAAGGTAATTAAAATGTTTCTGTAAAACCATGTAAATCTTCAAATTTCATACTTACGTTTTGGCTCAAGCACACTGAAATTATTCTATGATAGAGCGATTTTTTTTAAATAAAGAAGCTCTATGCGATGTTTATTCGCAAAATAATCAAAAATAGGTTATTTTCGGATCCCTTTCATGTAAGTCATCATCCCTCCAAATTAAGTTAAAGATATTGGTCATCTGTATATCAATTATTATGCAATGCGATCTCTCTCTTCCCCATTTTCTCTTTCTCTCCTTCTCTCTCCTTACTTCTCTCGCTTCATCTTTCCTTACCCTTGTCTTGTCTTCTCTCCTCTTCTATTCATCCCGTTTTCTCATCCTCTCCTTGAGAGCCCCCTGACCCATGGGCTTTCGGCATTGGGAGGGGNGGGGGGGGGGGGGTCTGCGATAGTGCCAGCTATGACCCTGCTTTGGGGGTCTGCAATGAATGTGATCTGAATACCATATCGATACCATAGACAAACGAGTATAACGATATCAGTATTTTGATTAATCGCCCAGATCTTATTTCAGCTAGAGTGATTTCCCTTGACAAGACCTGGCTGGCACATCTTTGACGTATTAAAATTTCGGCACCCATTTCAAAACGGGCTCCGAAGTACAAACTTTTTTTGCACGGTCGACTTATTAGACACATAACTGTATTCTGTTCATACACCAGAAAAAAAATGAAAAACCTTGAGAGTCAGTCATTCAATCCCAATGATAGAATAAAATGGTAAAAGACAAACTGAGACTTTCTTTAGGCGGGTAGTCTAGTACCAATTAGCCTAGGCCAGGAAATTCATAATAATCTTTTCAAGATTCTCCTGCTTGGAGTGTCATCCTTTTACAATATTTAGACGCCAAATGACCGCTTTTGATGGGTCAGCAATTACAGACAGAATCTGTAGTCGCCTTGGAGGTCCGCGCGCACAGTTGCAAGAGCGCTGTTTCTCAGAACTAACGACCAACAGCCCTTTTCAAGGATACAACACAATCCTTTTTAGAGATATAAAACAACCCTTTTCAGGGCTACCTAAAGGTCCTTTCCAGGCCCATCGAAAGGTCCTTTTCAGAGCCACCCAAGGCCCTTTTCAGGGCCACCAATCTTTTTAATGAGGCCACAGAGATAGCGCAGTGACAGTCCCAAACCCGTTATAACTCGGAGGGAAAAAGGCTGTCACTACCCCTTCCACCTGCCCCCTTTCCCTTACCCTGCTTTTCCAACCATAGAGGTGGTCTAGCAAAACTGCGCTTAATTGCAGCGATTTTCCTGACCTCTCGGAGTTCTGTTGGATTATGCTGGTACACTGCCGACTCCTTATGAACATCACTCAGTACTGTAGTTTTTTTTGGCCAAACGTTTCGAAAGTCTAATTCGGCCGCGTCTGTGAGACTATAAATTTCTCTTTTATTTTGTCTATAGCTATTTTCAAGAATTTCTGTACCGATCAAGACATTCTAATGGCCCGGGATATAGAAGAAGAGAGGAAGCATGATGAGATACATTTATAAGCTTATTATTTGCATACAATCTTACACGTCGCATCTGAGCGCTAATTTTCCAAACTTCACGAATAACGGAGGCCTATATCATACCATATAGTCTATAGCAGTGAAGTTTTTCATACTACCCTACAGAACCTTTGTAAATTGCTTGTTTAGGCCCTACTTCCTCTCCGAACGTAACGATGAAGAAAATTGCGATAAGAAACATCTGTCCGAGTCTAGACAGTGTCAGGGAGATATTAATGATCGGATGACGCAGCGTTTAGCTGTACAGAACACAAGTTTGTTCTTACAGTGTCCATTTCAGTCATACACATCTTTTATCTTTTGTTTCTTGAAATTAATTTTACTCGTAGCTTCGTGTGTCCAAGTTTTACACTCTCCAGTTGTTTGTTTCTCGAGGCTAGCTTGCTTCTTTGTGTACATGTCTAATTCGTTCCCCGTTCAGTCATCCATTCAGTCCTCAGTTGCTTTTCCATTCAGTCCACAATTGAGCTTCTTCACAAATGCTTTTACGTTGTAAAATATTGTATTCTGTGGTTGTTATGTAGATCAGATGCTGATCTCTTCGAACTAATATCGGTTTTATTGAATATTATTCAAAAATTCATTTGGTGTTGCTTCAAGTTATTACCGAAGATATGTGCAATTTTAAATCAGAGTAAAGGAACTCTGGAGGTGGTTTAGGGCCCCCGGGGCCATGGTTCAGAGGAATATTGGAGACCTCCCTTTGGAGAGAAGATGGAAACAAAAGGAACTCTATGATGCACTGCTCAAAGGGGAGGGAAAAATAAGGAATAGAAGACAAGAAGGAAAAAATACCAAGTTTTCTAAAGAACTTTTGGTGTGTTCAATTATTTATAGGCCTACCTGTAATTATGAAGTAAGGGAAGACTTTAACTAGGGCTCCGTGGTATCGTGTAACAATCAAGTCTGGAGCAAACTCAGTCATAGTGATAGGATTAGAACAATTTTTTTAAAAAAAGATGAACTTCGTTTTCATCCCCTTATTCCTCTTT
>JAWQUT010000090.1:918672-936907 GCA_033807755.1 Ellobium chinense | reverse complement strand
CCTCCCCCTCTGTCTGTCTGTCTGTCTGTCTGTCTGTCTGTCTGTCTGTCTGTCTGTCTGTCTGTCTGTCTGTCTGTCTGTCTGTCTGTCTGTCTGTCTCTGTCTCTCTCTCTCTCTCTCTCTCTCTCTAATCTTATGATTGGAATATAAAACGAAGACTGATACAGTGGAAAAGGATAATAGAAATAGAACAGTGAACCATTCCTGAAATTTTTAAGTATTGCAATCCTCGGCCTTCAAGCTCCAGGTATTGTAAGATCGATTCTGATACTTTTGTGCCGAATACTGCTCGGAATATGATCCTTTTACAGTATAAATATAGACGCCAAATGCCCATTTCGATTAGTCAGTAAATATGGACGTAGTAATTTTGACGTTGTCCTGGAGGTCCGCACGCACAATTATAAGTGCGCTTTCTCAGAGAGCTAACGACCAACAGCCCTTTTCAGGGCTCACACACAGCCCTTTTGAGGGCTACCTTCGGCCCTTTTCAGAGCCATCAAACGGCCTTTTTCAGGGCCACTAAACGGCCCTTTTCAGTGCTACCTTTTTAATGAGGCCACAACGACAGTGCTGTGACCATTCCAGGCCCGTTAAAACATAGAGGGAAAGATTGTCTCTACCCTTTTCCCCCTTCCATCCTTTACCCTTCCCCATCCTGTATAACGAGAGGCGGTCTGGCAAATAATTGCGCAAGGCTTTTCCTGACATCTCGGAGTTGCGATTATGTTGATACAACTTTCTGCCATGATAAATATCAAACAATATTGTAGTTTCTTGGCCAAACGTTCCGGAAGCTTTGCCCTAAGCGAAGAGGGAAAACAAAACTTAGCAGAAAAGAAAAAGAGACCAGTCTTGATTTGGCTTTAGAGTCTGGTCTAGATCTTGCGTTGGTTTTTTTTTTTTTAAGTTGGTCCCCACCAATCATAATTATACCCAATCCCAATCCCTATGACCCTATCCTCTTACCCCAACCTAAATCTTCCGTTCAACGCAAATTCCTCCCTCCCCGCCCATCATTTCTCTCCGACAAATAACAGCAGCAGCAAACCATTAGAAGCAGTATTACAGCAATGGCGGAGTGTGGTGGCAGTAGAATAAGTTGTATTTGTTACTGTTGTTGTTAGTGTTGCAATCGCAGCGGCGGTAGTCTTTTGAAGTGCTTCTTGCTCTTGATTTTGTTGGTTTTTTTGCATGCGCAGTTGTTGTTGCAGTTACAGTTGCAAAGAAGCAAAAGAAGCAGTACTTGGGGTTGCTGTAATAGTAGTAGTGGCGGTAGTAAGTAGTTGTGTTGCTGCCGCTGTTGTTGTTGTTGTTGTTGTTGTTGTTACTATTGTTGTTGTTGTTTTGTCATTGCTGATTGTTTATATTCTGGTTGTTGTTGTTGTGGTAGCCTAGTAGCATAACAGTACTGTTGTGTTGGATTACTGAAGTCAACCTAGGTGTATAACTCCTCAAGTCTAGATAACTAGGGAGGAACTGGAGGAACACCCAAGGAGTTTACAAACATATCATTATAACGTCATCCATGCAAGTGACTCAATCAGTATGTCCCAGCAGATCCATAACTAGCACATTCGAAGCCCCGGCGATTGGAAGAGACGGGCTAAGGGTCCAAGCTTCAAAACGGGCCAAAATGAAGAGAACGGCTTTGTTGTTGTTTTTTTTGAGGGGTGGGAGAGATGTGGTGAAGTTCTTGTATCTCAACCCTGGATTTAGGCATAGACTAGACTAAATGAGCTTGAGCAGAAAATTTTAGAACTTTTCTTTTGAGCTCTGTGTGTGTGTGTGGGTGTGCGTGTGTGGGTGTGGGTGTGGGTGTGTGTGGTCTTTTGAGCTCTCTCCGTGTATGTGTGTGTGCGTGCGTGCGTGCATGCGTGCGTGTGCGCGTGCGTGCGTGCGTGCGTTATCTAGATTTACTACGGCGCTGCCCGAGGGAGACCAAACTCGAAATCAACTAACACCTTCGATCCTATCACTTTATAGTTGATTATGTCCCTTGGTACAGTTACTCCCTCCTGTCAGCGATCCAGCCTAGCTTCACTAGTTACTAGGTTATAATCGCAGTAACCAACCTCGAGAACAACGTACATGTTCGTGTATATCATCACCTCGACATTGTGGCAAGAGAATCAGAGAGTAGAAGGCGGAGCCTTAAGGTTACAAGAAATCAATGATTTCATCCCAACTCAGTTATTATGGTCCCTGTACTTGTTCCGCTGACCCGCTGGCCACCACGGCAACTGCGAGTGAAGTGTGACCGAGCCAATAAGTAAAAAGGCTATTCATGCCTGTGGTCATTTATATTTTGACAGGGGAAATGGAACGGCTCTCTGTAATTATTATTGCTTGTAGCTTTCGCTGACTTGGTTTCGCAAGAGGGAGTCTGAAAGATAAGTACACTGAAGTGTTTTTTTAGAATGATGTTAATACCTAGGCTACTTTAGTCAAAGTTACATAACGACCATACAGTTGATTATTACACGGCTTGAATTTAAGTGTTGGCTTTCTACAATTAAATCAGAGTTGTCAAACTCTGAGCTTGATTAGATCCAAGCCTTTATTTCTCAAGAGGCCTTTTATATGTTAATTTTCATCCATAATATTTATAATATCGATTTTGTATGCCCCGCATTTCACTGTTGTTGTTTTTTGTTGTCCTTGCTGCTGTTGTTGTTGAGCTTGCTTTGATTATCATCTCCTAGGGCATCACCTCTATTCTATCATTACCACCGTGGCAAGGGTATCTTATCACATTTTACACTGCGTCATTTAAATGTGCATTTTTTCCCTTCTGTCAGATCGGCTCATTCCGGGCTGGCGTCATCTACAAAACCAAAGTCATAATTTATTGTGTACTGAGACAATAAATACCATTGTTCTCACACAGTAAATAAGCTTAATGAGGCCTATTGATTATTATTATTGAGGCCTACCTGCAAAGTCTTATTAATTTGAAAATATATGGATTCCAGGTTTCAAAGGAGTAAAATACTCATCCGTAAAGTGATATAAATCTACACGGCTATCGCTATAGTGTGGGAGCTTGCATTTAGTCCAAAGAAGTTACTGGCCAGTTTAGACTCTATATTGCAGCTGAATTCATCGCTTTTTCTCAAAGTAAAACACCTTTCGTAACCCTACCCAAGTTTTATCTTTGGGCATTCATTATCCATTCTGACTTGCACAGAGCTGCGGCCTGGTGCCGCAGCCACACTAACAACTTGCGGACTGCTGGTCCATGAACATTTCTACCGACTGACGTCATCATTGTGCAGGGCCGGAATAACATGCGGCAGATGGGGCATTTGCCCGAAGATTTGGCCTCTCATGAATCTAACGTGATTCTCCATCATAGAGAGACCCCGCAGCATTTGCTACCGCACGGCTCTGGATCATGTTAATTCGGCCCTGCCTTCGTCTATTTAGTAACCTATAGGATATTAATTTTGGAAGTGGGCGTAGCTGGATGCGTGAGGATGAGAGTGTAAGAGTATTAAAGACATACTGATGCTGTTTACTCGTGCCATTATATAATATAAAACTGAACAGGGCATAGTCGTCTCTATTATTTTCATTAGCTGAGCGATGTAGTAGACTAGTCGCTTTGTATGATCTTTGTCATCTCACTGTCCTGATGACAAAACTGTAGGCCTAACGATGCCAATCTGATACTCATTATCCTCCTGCTCATCATCATCCTTATTCCAGCCCTGTCTTCAAGTGACGCCTCCGAAGTTGCGGCTCAAGAGATCGGTGTAATCGATAAGAGTGAGAGCGCTGCCTTCACAACTGCCACTTTCGAGGTGAATAAGATTACAGTTTGAAATGTGCCATAAAAATAATTATACCACAGATGCCCACACTAGAAGACGAAAAGATGGTCCGGTCAGAATCTAATGAGAAATAAATAAAATGCGAATGTGCGAGCTCTCTAAAAGAACATACTGCTGACTGTTAAATACCACTGGTCTACTGCAGTAGTCACAGCATAAAAGTGATGATTATGACGACAAATGTGACTACGACGACTAAGTTACTTTTGGTGCTGCTGCTGTTGCTGTTGCTGCTGCTACTGTTACTACTGCTGCTGCTGCTGCTATTGTTACTACTGCTGCTGCTATTGCTGATATGATGATGATGATTTTTGCCTATTAACAGCTACTTTCTCAGTGATTTGTTTTTGCCTGCTCACGTTTTACTTGCTTATCTTTCTATACATGCTATCTAGAATGTCTTCCATCTCCCCCTTTGTTCCGCCCATCACGCATTATTTTTAAGCTTGAACTAGTCATAGTCCTGCTCCACTGGTCTTTTTATAGTAATACGGTATTTACTTTTAGCCTTATCACTTTTTCTTAATCGTCTTTCGCCACGAGAGCTTTTAACTCCATTTACCCTGCTCTCTTCTTATCCATTCATTTCATTTTGTATTTAACCTGGTTATGAATCAAATCTTTGATTCAAAAATTCGTAATAATCTTACATCATTATATTATATAAGTCCATTAAAAATTTTAAATATTAAAGTGTATTTCTTAATCCCTCGCTGGGTTCCAAATGATGATGATGATGATGATGATGATGATGATGATGATGATGCAAGTGACTGGAGAGACGGTTTACTTCTCTGAGTCTAATAAAGTGGTATTTATTGCCTTTATTTTCTCTCTAATGCAGGATTACAGACCAACCGCGATAGCTGTGGGCACAGGGGCATGTATCTTTATGGCAATAGTATTGGGATGCATCTTTTTCCTAGACATTGCCACTATAAGCACGCATCTACGGATCATGAAAAGGTGAGATAATAATCTTTTAGAACCCCTTTGGGTTCGAGGAATCTGGTTGGGACGGGGGTGAGGGGAGGAGGGAGGAAGAGACAGAACGATGGTGACGAGGAAAAGCCGATGGAACAATTGGTAACAACGTTTACAAACAAAACTGTAGATGTTGATAAAAAAAGCTCTGACTTAAAAAAAAAAAAAAACATCTGTAGGTGTTGATTAACATAATGACCTAGGTGGCTAAATCAGACTTAAACCATTTTTAAAAAAAGATACTGTGATGTTAATGATTCTGTAAGGTAAATAAGGTCTCTTTTACAAATAGCAATGCCCTCATGCCGCCAGCATGCTTCTCAATATGTATATTTCATTAATCGTGTGGGTGAGCATGCCTGTTAGTGTGTGTATGTGCGTGTGTGTGTGTGTGTGTGTATGTGTGTGTGTGTGTGTGTATGTATGTATCGTCGTTCCAACCGCAAAGTGGCACATCGTCAAAATGCTAGTTTTTCAGGAGAGCGATTTGAAAATTGCCATGTTTTCAGACGCCGATTTCTGGTAGTTTAATGTAAACTGTGTTAACAAAAATTACACTGTTTATTGCGTCATTCATTCTTCTTTCAAACAGATGTCTTTTGATTCCAAAACATATGTTCGCAGTTGTGCAATATTGCGTAATACGCAGACATGGTCCGATGGGACGGTTTGTGACTGGGAGAAAAGTGCTACCTGTCGCCAGCCAGCCCAGCCACAAAGTGGCACATGCGCATGGTACGGTTTGTGGGCAGGGAGACGTTAGGATTGGGCGATAGGTCCCATTGTCTTCCTGACCGGGGCATTGTTGGGTGTACGTTCCCTGATTCGCTAAGGCTTTATAATGGGTGCGGCTGATATTAGGGGAGGGGTAGCTTGATACAGCACTACAGCACTACAGCACAGTTTGAATAATTTCGTTGAGGACTGTGTAAAATTAAAATAGAGGGAGAGAATGACTTTGATTTTCCAAAATCTGATAAAGAGCACAAAGCTCGACTATCCTAGAAGAACTCAGGAAAGACAGATAGTTTAAGTGCTCAGCTCTCAGTCTTGGCTGGATGTTATTCTTACCTAATAAACCCACCCAAATTATTTGGGACAATTTTGTTACACGTAGACGACAACGGTAGAATCGACCACAATGATAACAATATTTAATGACAATAACAGCAATAATAACAACAACAACAACAGCAGCACGATGGAAAGTAGAGAAGAATACCAAATAGAATAACATCACCAAAAACAGGAGGAGCAACACCATTCGACAGGAGAAGACAGTAACAGCAGCAAAAACAAAAACCATCAACAACCATCACACACACACACACAACACAACATTGAGAGGACATCTATGACTTGAATTATAACAATGAAAACATTTAATTTGAATATTTTCCGTACATGTACTATAGTTTATTTCTGTTAGAAATGTCACGAGAAGGTAGGCAGTTTAACCTTTCATGAAATGAACAATTTACACATGACATCAGGTGTAAGTATAACTGAACAGAAATAATGGTTATTTAATTACTGTATAAGGACATGGACATAGTGGAAATAAAGAAAGGCAGTAAGAAGGGTTAAGATCAAAATGTAGAAGCAAAAAAAAAAAAAAAACAACAACAAAATGAAAAAAGGCAATGGATGAGATTTACGTGTCGATATAATAAGATAACAAAAGGAGCGTTGCAGTAGACCAGAATGTAGAAGAACAACAGAAATACAGTAGATGGGTGTGAAATTACAGCATTATTGATTTAACAAGTACACTTTTTAAGACTGGATTTAAAAGAAACAATAAAATGCCACTAATAAATGAAATGAATAAATCATAGGCCTGTCTCTCCCACTGTCTCACCTCTCTTTCGCTCTCTCATCTCTCTCTCCCTATCTCCATCTTTTCTCTCCCTTTCTCTCTCTCTCTCTCTCCTTCTCTCTCTCTCTCGCATGCCCTGTTTCTTTAATGCAAAAAATAAAAAGTAGAACCAAAAGGCAAGTCAAGATAGACAAGATCAAAAGAAACAAGGAAAATGTTTAAGTTTTGAAACGTTTGAACATCAATGTGAGGGCTACTCTTTGAAACGTTGTCATCAGCTGGTGTTGATAGATGCCTCCTTTTTCGAATGGGTAATGAATGATTAGTGATATCACTCAAGGTTGATGGCGCTGTCGAAAGGTCATGTATTTCACATTCCATCTCTGCTGAAGGAGGAGGACGTGGGGCTTCGCTTGTCACTGCTGCTTGCGGTGCAGACATCTCCTCCATTCCAAAGGATTCGTTGAGTGCATTCAAGACGTTCTCTGGAGGCAGTTCAATATGATCCTCACATGCTGTAAGGTGATCAAAGTGATCAAAGCAGAGCAAGCTGTTGCAGATGGGGCAAGCGGCAGAGATTTCTTCATGGCACCCATTCTGATTGCAGCTCTGCACGTATTCATGATTAGGAGAATCATGACCTGGGGAAATGTCTTGAGCGACACGGGTCTTGAGGACAGCAAGTGACACGTCGTCATCAGAATCTGATCCATTTGAAGTGACACATTCAGTGTCCATATCTCCGGTGTTCTTCTACAAACCAGTGACTTCACCGGTGTAAAATTTCTCACGTGGAGACCACCACATCTCAACATTAGCTCCAACCTGGAACCTCTTCGTGCCTCTCATTTTCCTCGGGTCTTTCGTACTGACAGTGTGTCGACAGAGGCATCTATGTCCCATCTCACGATAACGTCAAAATGCTTCATCTTTAAAGCTATTTGTTTGCTTGAGTGCTGTATGGAAAGCTTCACGAATACTCAATCAGAGCCACAAAACTCAATGACTGACAATCAGATATACAAAAACTGGTGCGTTTTCTTTTACATTTCAGAAGATTGGGGCGGGGATTCAAACGAACTGCAATCAGTAGCTCGTTATTGGTCAGTGCATTAAAGAACTCTCCACTTGTCAATCAAGGCAGTGTGTTACTTAAACAATAACTGTTACCTCGTCGGCAGACAATGCCAACGCAATAACGGGACATCTTTTCGTTCNAATGTATGTATAAGTGTATGCATCACAGTAACAAAGAAAAATTTCCCCACGGGGATAAATATCTTATCTTATCTTATCTTATCTTATCTTATCTTATCTTATCTTATCTTATCTTATTGCCTTTCTCACATGAAGTAATTACACCTTAAAACACTCCGAGACACTTCATAAGGTAATACAAGAATACTCCGAAGGAGCGTCGGTAGCCAGTGTTGTGGTAAGATCCATCGATGCATGCTGGCTGATATTTGAACAGTAAAAAGACTAGAGGACAGTGTTCAGGCCTGAGCAAGGAGGTGGATGATGGAGAACAGATAAAAGAAAATTGTCAGAAAAAGGGTGATGTTCGCGGGCGAGAGTTTGGCCCCGCCGCCGCGCAAAAAAAAACCCAAAGATTTTGTAACGAGTTGTGAAATCAACGGTGGAAGGGTGTAAAAATGGAAGGGAAAAGAGGACGAAAATGACATGAAATATGATAATTGTGATATTTATGAGGAATAAAGTAGGGAGGAGAGTGGTGAAAATGTTGGCTCACATACACCATTGGCAAAAACCAGAGGTGATATGATATGAGTGGTAAATGCATGAACATATTCTGATGAGTATGATGAAATGAGCAGTGGCGGTGGTGGCAGTGAATAGCAAAATAATACCGTGTCCCTATGCGGTAGACATTAAATACGTTACTGTGAGGGTGTTATTGTTGTGGAAGTTCTTGATGTTGTTGTTTCTGCCGTCGGGGATAATGGCGATAGTGGAGATACAGATAATTACAGTCTGATGGTGGTTGTGACGAAAATCGTGATGGCTTTTGGCTATATTCCTTATAATTTACCTATTTCTCTTTTGTCTCCCTAATGAGTATTATAATATGCCTCTGCGAAAGCGACACAGCGCACAGCGCACAGCTCTGTTTCACCCGTGTTAAATTCATAGGTCTACGAAACGGAGAAGCAGTCATAGCCCTTCATAATATTCAAAGCAAAGCTGTGATTGAATGGTTTGGGAGGGGATTTCATTTCAATGAAGCGCCCTAGTTTTAAACACGACTTGGGGTTGTAAAGGGCCCACGTAAACATTAGGTCTCACAGGTGATACCTTGGAACGGATCAATAGCCTAATGGCGGCGGACCTCACCATGGCGACGACTGTAAACAAAGCAAGTGTGTAGCTTTCGCTTTCTCGTGCGCATAAATATCCTTCTGTGCATGTACTTTCTTCTCTATCAAATCAAGTACACATTCTAGAAGATTCTGTGATTCCAAGGTAAGTAATGAAGGTCTACATGTAATTAGACTATTTAAGATCTGGCACAAAGTGGATAGGATTAGATCTTTAAAAATGTGGTTATATTATCCAATCATCTCAACAGCTGGTGATCTCGAGCATATACATGGTGAAGTAGAATACTCGACCTCATGCCAGGTCTAAATGTTTGTATAATATTAGTCTAACTCTTTCCTTTGGCACTGATGGTGCTTGCTTTGTCGTGATTTTCAGTGACGCATTACATATGCTCTTACACTGTTACACCGACCGTTTAAAAGCTTGGTGAATGTTTGCATAAACTGAGTGGGATTGATTTACGATTGACGGGTCAATCACCCAATGGACATGGGCGATTAGATACAGCCTTGTGTTCACCATATGCTACCGCTACAGCGTAGGATCAAAGAGTTATAACGGAGAAACGAAGCTGGTAAATGCTTATAGATTGGACAGGAAGCTTGATAATGGTTGGCACATTCGCAAATTAAACACATGTTAAGAGCCATTTGACACCTAGACTAGGCCTCGTGTGATACGCGGCCATGAGCATCGATCAAAATACCAGCCTCAAGTGTCGCTTCAGAGATTTGATAAAATGATGACTTTACAACATCAGCACTTTGTAGAGGTTGCACATTCAATAAACTTTGGTGACTATATTCTACCGTATATATGTTTTATACCATATCGTAAGGCTGCTGCATTCTCTCTTCCCTGCGAAACGCAAGGTGCAATGTTATTTGAAGAACCTTCTGTTCTTTTTTGTTTAACGAATGCAAGTAACTTTTCTCAAAACTCCATTGAAAAGCCCATCACAAACTTTCCCCACCGACCCCGCCCCCTCCCACTCCCACTTCCAACACCTAAACAAATTACTTCCTGCAGCTTCTGTCAGTTAACTGATCAATACTATTACTGTATAAGATAATCATGCATTCCAATAAATTCAGACTGTCTGTTCGGTATTCGTATGCTATGCAACATCAACACTGTTATCCATTCATCCTGGACCATGAGTAGCCTAGATTCATTACTGTGCTCATCATAGCAGACTATTCATTGCAAACTGTAACAGCGATGTTTGCAGTGGTAGTATTTTGGTTTAAATCTGCAAGGCAGAAGGAAGGTTTAGATGCACAAAGATTCAGAATCACCATGTTAGAGAGTCGTGTAGTCCGATTACCTGCAAAGTTTAATGTAGCAAAAATCATGAACACTGTCACTGTTTTTACTAGTTCCCCGTCAGCTAGGACCCCCATGTGTAGTACTCTACTTATGCCACCACCATAGTCATCGCCACATTCGCGGCTACCATCACTGTCCCCAGTTGTTATTATTAGGCCTACCTATTACTATAATAACAACCATCAACTGCCATCACCACTGTTAACTCGTTATCATTATATTCCTGGCATAATCGCTATCATCCAGGGGCGCAGCTAGTTGTTGTTGTTTTTTTAATTTTTGGGTAATCTAAGTTAGTATTTGTATCCAACCAGTGTTTTTCGGGGGGAGAGGGTGGGGGTGGGGATAGACGACGGGGTGAGTGGAGGGAGATGTGTACTTAGCTCATGGTTTCCTCTTAGTTTCTATTATTTTCATTGTTTTCGTAGTTCGTTATCACATTCAGTCTGACAGAAGTACCATACCGGTGTCTCCATACCACATATAACAGCTTTGGCATTGATGAACAAAAATTAATGGAGGCATAGATGAAGACCAGTTAAAAGAAAAAAAAAATAACCATTAGAACATAAACATCGATAGCTGATTGTATGATACTGGCACCACCTGTGCTTATGCCAAAAAAAAAAGATAGAGGTCTTTTATCATATAATGAACGCCATTAGAAAGTATTACATTTACTATTTCCTCAATTACTGCTCACAAATAAAAGACATACTGTCAATATCCCACCATTCTCCGTACAGCCATTGCATTATCCACACCATCATTATCGCTATCATTGATTAATGAAGAAATCCATTGTACAGGAAAATGCAGAAAGCATGATAGGAGAAAGTGAGTCGAAATTAAATAAATGCGCAGAGAAATACATCAAATACAGTAATACACGAAGAACTTAAGAAGAAAGAAGAAGAAGGAGGAGTACGGATCGCATAAACAGCCTCCTGGTCAGGGATCGAACCTGTGACTGATAACATAAACAATACAAAGAAATTATCGCTCTCATTATCGCAACACCAGTACCACCATTGCTTGTCAGGATAATTTCTAACGGCGTTCAGTTATATACACTTAAAATGTTTCACCACACCTTGATCCTTCTCAGGCCACTCAGAGTGTTCTGATTGACACTCAAAACGTATCCAATGAATTGGAAAAGCAACCAAATAAAACTGACTTCCAGAAAGATTTGTTCATTTTCTGGGCTGGCTATATGGACACAATACTTATCAAAAGTTATCAAAGCAAAATCGCCGAGGCGGCTGAGGTTTGTTGACATTTAATTACTTGTCGACTTGGGGCCGTGTCTGACTTGGAAATTCGCGCCGTTACTCAACATGACGTGTAGACAGAGGCTTAGGAAGGACTATGGGCATTTTCGCACTGATAAGTTTATTTGACCTGTCTTCCTTTGTACTCCACTGTAACAACGTGAATGTGCGTACTAAATCTGCTGTTGGAACCAGTTCTAGAATTTCGTTCAAGAACACATTCAACTCTGATATCTTCCGCAGACTACTCTGAGTCATATTTTTATTATCGTCTCCGCGCTTTCAATAAAAAGATTGTATTCGGTTTCCTGCAACAGCTGCGGCCCATACAATTTTTGTTGATCTGATACCATTAGCAATACAGCATAATATATATGGGGGTCATGAACTGATCGTTACACTAGAAGGCTGGCTTGTGGAATAGATGCGGACTAGTAGAGTAGGGGAATTATGAGAATGGAGGCAACAAACTTTTAATGGCCGTTCCTTTGAGGAATAACAGTGTGGAGGAATACAGAAAAGGGAATCGTAGAGTGGGGGAGAATAATGATGAATAATCAGATCTTTTAAGCTCAGGTTGGTCAGTATGTTTTAGAGCACAGAGAACCGTGTAAACTCCACGGATTACGAACTGCTTTCTGAGGAAAGAAAAAAAGACGACTTGAGCGTTTGAACAAGGCATGACGTCTTTTATTGTTTATGGAGATCTTCGTCGGAATAAAATAAACTGATTGTTTAAAGGAGAGCTTTGGTGAATGACAAGGAAAAAAAAAGTATCTTACACTTAACATATTTCCGACATAAGCTGCACTCATTGAGAATATGTTGCTGACGTAACGTATGTCATGTAGAAGGGAATTATGCCCAAAAAATGTTTTTTTTTTTACAAATTATGTGATTATGCCTCCTCCCCACCGATTGTTTTGTTTTGTTTTGTATTTTGTGGCTTTCCCCCTCCTGTCCTATTTCCGCAACATATAATGCATTATTCTTGTCCCTTCCCGCTTGCTATCGACCTGTCTCTTGAATCCCCTCCTTTCCCTCCAATTCCCATGTAAGCATGAGTATTCTACACTGGAACGGTTTTCCTCCCTCCTCACACCGCAACAAATCTCCCACAGTTTTCAGACAACCTTGTTTTATTTAGCCGACAGCAATTGCCTTTTTCTCTGTTTTTTTTCCCCTCCGAAACAATAAAAGAGAGGAATTTACGAGTGTAAGAGAAATGATAATGCCTTTGAATCTGCTCCTTNCCCCATATCCCCCCACCACCACACTACCTCCCCAGATCTGTCTAGAGGATCTTGCATCGACTTAAGATATTTCAAAGCGGGCACCCTACTTTAAAAGGTGGTCGCAATTATTTGAGGTATTAAGCAGGTAAGGAAGTTTATGAGACAGTCAGGCCTTTTAACTTAGATCGTATTTTGGATCAACACTTAATGCAGTGCAGCAGAGAGTACAGCCAGCAAATCTGTTGATATCCATATCGGTAGAGGCGTCTAACAACTTTTCCATTTCAGTGAAAACACGTACAAGAAAGGGTCATATTCAACAGCTTCTGTCTGATTTTTCTAATGACGATTACATTCTATACTTTCCGGCCTTTGATGCTCTTTTGACTCTTATTTCCTACTATCTGTATTTTAGGGCCTTTGATGTTCTTTTGATGCTTATAAATTTTCTAGCAATAGTTACATTCTAAGCTTACATTTTCGGACCTTTCATGCACTTTTGAAGCTTACTTCCTCCTAATACATTTAGTTACATTCCATGTTCTCGGAACATTTACATTCAATATTTTCGGGTCTTTGATGCTTTTTCTTTGATATTCGAATAACAATTACATTCCGTATGTTCGTGCCTTAGATGCTTTTTTTTTTTCTTTCCTTTCAGAAGATTAATCCACCAGACCAATAAACCATGTCTCGTGCAGGAAGTAGACAGAGATCTGCGCAGGAGCAGAAGTTAGTAACAGACAGACAGACAGACAGACAGACAGACAGACGAATGACGGACGAACGAAGATATAGGCCATCCTACAATTTATGTTTTATGTTCTTGGCACTTGAGCCTCATGCACATACCAGCTTGATTAGTTAGTCAACTACAGCAACGTCGCCAGTTCGCAATTCGGGTAATCGCAGTTTCCGCTTAAAGGGGATATTTTCCAGTATTATAACAAAATGCAAAGCTTCTTTATAAAAGTCAGTGGACAGACTCAGTTTCTTTTTAATTGCACGTTTTTCATGCCCACGAGGGTTTGCGATAACGCAGAGTTCACTGTAGTTAGATAATGAGTTCATGTACACGAAGATCAGCGGGACTCCACCACGTACCTGTCTCATATGTTGATCAATATAACCGAGCGTGGGGTCCCGTTTCTCTGCTTGTAAATGACATCATTATGCAATCACGGGTAGTCCTTGTTTTTTTACTCCCCCTAAAATAGTGTGGGGGAGTGTGCAGATCTTCTATAGTTATTTAGAAATGGGGAATCTTTTGTGGCGCAATCATGTATACAGACTGTAATAAATGATGCAGAGATAGTATACATATAGCAAACACCACTGGTAAGTCAGCACACTCTTTTCTAGGTCTTCCGCATCAGTCGCAGCCATCTTGCCTTGCTTAAAGACTCATACTTTCGTTTGCTTAGAATCTTTGTGGGACTGCCCACAAAGTGAAAGGACAGCTCTTTCGTTCGCCGCTCGGATTAAACAGATCTCACAGGCCAACTTAAAATTGGTATGTGCTTGGAAGGTCTTATTCTAGGCCCGTTTTACTTGTCCAGCGTTGCACACGGATGCCCATAGCATGACTTTAAAGGGGAACTTCCCGAAACATGCACAGAACTGTGATCGTTGAATGACGCTAATGTACCTGACGTCATGTAAACTGAGAAGCAAAGACTTCCTTAGTTACGGTCATCTGCTTCTGACTGCAATGCCCTAGGCTTGTAGAGCCTTTGGTCAAATTTGAAATCATCCATTTCGACAGATTTGACGTTAAAGGTAGGCTGAGACCCTGTGTAAAAGGGCTGCTGAACCATGTAGGCCACATAGTAGCTAGTCTGTATTGACTCTCCCATCCATGTTTTTGTCTCCCAAGACAATTTTTCCTCTGTCCCTAACCTCTATTGTTTCAAGTACTGGTATCTAGAATAACCTATTTATTTATATTCATACGTGGCAAACTCGAATCCCCCAGTGCAATGTCACCAACTCTTGCTCTAAACCTGATATATCCCTTATGTTTAGGTTAAGGTAAGGAGCAAGATTAAGAAAGAAAACACCCTTGAAAGAATCCGTAGATAGTCTATTGTTGGGGATTCTCCCAAGAGTGCTTGTATTTTTTTCTGCTCAACTTACCCGGACTCAGGCACGCCATGGGAGAGTTCAGGACTTTGCCGTTGCCTCTCTAGTCTAATTACAATAGTACATGCACAGATCTTGGGAAACAGCCAGCATTTTAACCAACATGGTAGGTCTAGAGCTGTTGTGGCACAGTTGTCAACAACTCTAATGACACTGACCCCCTTCCCCCCTCCTCCACTTCCTGTTCATTCCGCAGTGGCACAATGAATCCTCGGGAATGCCGACAGGATTACAATAGAAACCAAGGTGAATACTGCAGGGAACACCAGGCTGTGTCTGCCCAAGAGGTTGGTATCCATCCATCCATCCATCCATCCATCTTGTTGACGTTTCAGTGTGTCCAAATTGTGCCTAATTCCATTTTTGTTTTTTAACTCTAATGCCCTTGGTTTTTAAAAATTAATTCATAGATTTTGACTTATGACTCTTGCCTAGACTACTCAGAGGTCTAAATTCCTCGTACACCGATTCAACTGAATGGTTTCTCCCACAGTACCCTGCTGCCCACGGCCAGGTCATTGTGTTCATGCGGTACAAGGCTGAGATGGACCGTCGTATCAGGAACGCACTCATCCGTATGTCAGGTCGCATCAAGCAGTATGGCCCCGGACACATTGTTGGCGTGGCAAATAAGGTGTCTGTCGTATATTACATGTATAGTTATGTGTCTCATATTTTTGTTCAGTGTTTTTTGTTCATATATCAACATTACAGATTATACGAAGCTACTGTATGACGATCAAAACCTGACTTAATGACCAATTGTCCTTGAAGACTTCTCGGTTATCAAAGAGGATCTCCAGAATCTATAGCATGACCTCAAGATCTTGAACAGCGCATTATGAATAAAACTTCATCAAAGTCGTTGTGATGCTTTGGTTTCTAGCCCCTTTTGTCTAAATTTACTCACGAACAGAAAAGTCACTCCTTCAGAATTATGAATTGGTTCCATCGAGGTCGTGAGGTTCCACTGAATTCACCTTCCCGAATCAGCCAGTCAGGACAAACAGTCCCACATTTGCATGTGTGAGGATCGATCGGTGGATGGTTAAGTAATGAATAGAGTTATTGGGAACTGATTGAAAAATGGCTGCGAAGTAAATAAAAAGTGAGCGTCTCCTAGCCTAGCCTATATACTTTCAGACCCATGGAAAGCTTCTCTTCCCCCCCCNCCCCCCCCGGTCGCCTCAGCTTTCTGGAAAGATTAGTAGAGTAAAACGATTTAAATAGCATGATTAAGAGAGCCCCTCTCTTCATAATGATTACACTGATATGGCTACTTCCACTGCAGACAACGTCGACTCGTCCGTTAGGAGGTAATGAAGGCCTACCCTTGACCAGTCTCTAATAAGTAACATTCTTCCTCCTGCATGGATAGGTTGTGTCAAAACGTAGCCATGTCATTGCCAAGTAAAGAAGCTGTCTTCTGTAACAGTATTTAAAATGTAAATTGAATTTCTCTTCAGACCCTGCCAGCATTTAGCCTAACATTACATCATGGACAGCATTTCGCTGGTAGAGGGACTATTCACTGACATACAAGAGTGTAGCAACCGAGGTGCTGTGCACTGTTTTCGGTATTATATGACTCTAAGCTGTCCTTGACAAAAGTGTCTTCCAGCTTATTTACTGCAGTCAAAAACACTGCGCTATTTGGCTTTTGCAGCGTAAAAATTTCTGAGGGTCTGGGCAGCAAATCATTTGGCTAAATGGACACTGGCTCTTTTGACAGGTTTGTGTGGTGGAGTCTCCTCCCCACAGTGAGTGGCTGCAGCGAGATGATTGGTGCTTTGCCGTGTTCGCCTTCCCTAATGAGCGACTGGCCAACTTGTGGTATGTCAGTGAACCAGAACTGAAACAACACGACTTCCTTCCACCCAGTGATGGAGTGCAGCTCTTCTCCATGGATATCCGATATCTGCCACAGATGGGTAGGTTCGCAAATTCCCCAATCTTTGTCACTTTTTTGGGGGGGCCTTCAATAAAATTCGCCGCCCGGAAATGATATATGTTGTAGGTCCCCTTAAGTCATTTATGGACACGAGCGTTTTAATCTCGGGTGGCGAAATGATACCCAAGAAATCAAGGGTTCTGTTGTGAAACAAGTATGAAAGGGAATGGCATGTCTCTTATGAGTTTCTTCCATAGGCGTCAGAGTTGCAGAGGTCATCATCCAGGCTGAGGAGACTCGCAAATGGGCAGATTATATTATATTATATTGAAGTCAATTCGTGAATAACACACTGACAAGCAGTATACAGATAGCCACGCAGTTCTTTAACAACCACGGCATTCCCACCACAGAGTCACTCCCTATTGTCATGTTGCACTGTACACAGGATGATATTGTATCCCTATTCATTTTTTTATGCCCCATAGCGATGTATTATGTAGATGATCAATGTGGACCACATATTTGATGTCTCACATCTGTCAGTCACAACGTTCATGACACACAAGTGGCGTACAGTCATTTCGAGTCATATCACTTCCGCATGGGTGATTAAAATTAAGGGAACTAATGCGAGAAAGTTGTGAATAATATTTTTTGACAAAAATAAATTACATGTAATTAAAAAGTAGATGAGACAAACTGCGGAGAAAGGGAAGGGGAGGAAGTTTGTTCCAGAGGCAGAAATCAAGTGTCCTCTTATGTCTTTCATCATAAGCAGAAGTATAGGCGGTTGTTAGGATCATTCAGCTAATTTATCATCCAAACAATTATCATCCAAGATGAAGCGGGACCCATGAACCATCTGCCAAGCCATGTTACATTCACTGATGACATACCCTCCTCCAATACATCTTTCATACCTTTGAATCCAGGAAAGAACACATTTAACTGGATTGAGTTGTCAGACATCAAAAGCAAATCCTACCTCCAGTCTGAGTATATTGACAAGGCAGCGCGACTCCTTGATGCCAAGGGTGTCAACCATGGTGTGGTCTTTGTGAAGGTGAGAAACTACATGTGGCATGTCATGGTTAAAAAAAACCAAAGAGACCTGGCTCTTAACAACACCCCTTCCCCCCACACCATTTTCGAAAAAAAAAAAAGGTAAAAACAAAGAAGTGAGCAGGACATGGATACAACATCAAGATAGCACAGAAACATTAACGAATTAAGTTAACTGTAGACTTACTCCAGCTACGGACAGAAAAGTAACTTCGACTTTTCGACTTCACCGTGAGCTAATCGGGATCATAAATGCACCCATGAAGATATATATATAATATTATATTACATATATATTATATTATATTATATTATAT